>CAIGQZ010001336.1:14773588-14789173 GCA_903798205.1 Danio tinwini | reverse complement strand
TATATATATATATACACACACACACACACAGTTTAGCGTGTGTGTGTGTGTGTGTGTGTGTGTGTTTATTTTTATGTGTGCTTGATGGGATATTTTATGCCTTCTGTATACAGTGCAACCAGAAAGTACAGAAAATATTCATAGCCAAAAAGGATCCATTCCAAAATGGATTACATTTATTTATTTTCTCAAAATTCTACACACAATACCCCATAATGACAATGTGAAAAAGAGTTTTGGAAACTGTTGCAAATTTATTAAAAACATAAACCTGAAAAATCACATGTACATAAGTATTTACAGCTTTTGCCGTGAAGCTCTAAATTGAGCTCAGGTACATTCTGTTTCCACTGATCATTCTTGAGATGTTTCAGCAGCCTAATTGGAGTTCATCTGTGGTAATTCAGTTGATTGGACATGATTTGAAAAGGCATACACCTGTCTATATAAGGTCCTAGGGTTGACAGTACATGTCAAAGCACAAACCAAGCATAAAGACAAAGGAATTGTCTGTAGACCTCCGATACAGGATTGTCTCGAGGCACAAGGCTGGGGAAGGTTAAGGAAAAAATTCTGCTGCTCTGAAAGTTCCAGTGAGCACAGTGGCCTCCATCATCCGTAAGTGGAAGATGTTTGGAACCACCAGGACTCTTCCTACAGCTGGCCGGCCATCTAAGCTGAGTGATCAGGGGAGAAGGGCCTTAGTCAGGGAGGTGATCAATAACCCGATGGTCACTCTGTCCGAGCTCCAGCGTTCTTTTGTGGAGAGAGGAGAACCTTACGGAAGGACATCCATCTGTGCAGCAATTCACCTATCAGGCCTGTATGGTAGAGTGGCCAGACGGAAGCTACTCCCTGCCTGGAAAGACAGGTGTGCCAAGCTTGTGGCATCATATTCAAGACTTGAGGCTGTAATTGCTGCCAAGGTGCATCAACAAAGTATTGAGCAAAGACTATGAATACTTATGCACATGTGATTTTTCAAGTTTATTACTTTTAATAAATTTGCAACAGTTTCAAAAAAATCTTTTTTCACATTGTCATTATGGGGTATTGTGTGTAGAATTTTGAGGAAATAAATTAATTTAATCCATTTTGGAATAAGGCTGTAACAAAAATATGTGGAAAAAGTGAAGCGCAATGAATACTTTCTTAATGCACTGTACTTGCCAAAACTTCTTCCTTCTTTTTTTTTTTTTATTACACATTTTGGCTTTTTTCCATTCTACTAGATAATGGAAAATAGCTGCATTGAGCTGTAGCCAAGATGCACAGACCTTAGATTTTGGTATAGTATGCTGCAATGTCATGACTTTAATACTGCCTGGATAACCACAAATTAACACTCAAGAAAATACTTGCATTAACCATCGAGCACTCTCCAGTCCTCATCCATCCTTGCTATTTAAAGCATTCTCAGTGTACTAACAGTGACCTCAGTGAGTCCATCAAGTGTTCATATTTGTCCAAACATGTCCTATCAGGGGCTCATTGCTGTCAGTGTCATCATGATGGAGGGGTTTGACCTCCAGCAGCCCAGCACAAGATCCCAGATCAGAGCTTTCTCAGAGCTAAACCGCTGGCTATACGAACACAAGGGACAGAAACACTCCGCTTGGACACATTCCAGAGAGAATAGATGGCACATTGCTTTTAACAGCATTAGCATTCACCATTGCTGTATATAATTTAGTGCTCGTACTCTGAAAAAATGGACAGGAAGAGAACATGTCAGGGAGAACATCCCTGGTTTTTCAACTAGAGCTTCTGCTTTCCATCAAGTCTGGGTTCTGTATGCAGAGAAACATTATTTTACTAGTTCATTTAGTTTTAATTGTAATTTCAGAGCGATTTCATAAGATGCTTTGTAGTAATCTTGTCTCAGTTTGTCTTATGCTTCTGCATGGGTAATATACTGATTATAGAATATACTGATATATACAAATTGTTATGTACAGGCTCCTACGTTATATACAGTAAAAGGCTACTAAATAAAATGTATAAAAACTATGACTTTATATCACTATATGGCTTTATATCTCATAATTCTATCCTTTTTTTTTTTGCAAGTTTCTCACAATTCAGTATTTATCTCTAAATTGACTGATACCAGCTTGCATAGATTGTCTATTTTGGTTCCCAGAACATTCTAGAAAAAAGTATTTCAGTTTTCCAGAACATTCCCTGTTGGTTAGCCAGAAGGGTTTTCTTTACATAAATAGTACGATTGTAAACTTTTACAAAAAGAAAAGCAGAAAACTCCCTGAGGTTAAAAATCACCTGGGTTGGTTAGTTTTGTGGTTACCAATAAGAGAACATTCGAAGAACATTATTAATGGTTAAAAAAAAACAATCAAACAATTAATTTACTTTCAGTTGTAATTTCAGAGACATTTCATAAGATGTATGTATGTAATGTAATGCATTGTAGTAATCTTGCCTCTTGATTTGTCTTATGTTTCTGCATTGGTATAATGTACTTATGTATATTAAATTTTATGTCAGGTTCCTAAGCCATATAGAAGGCAATTTCTCCCACTAAATAAAAAATAACTATGACTTTTTATCTCCCAATTATATCCTCCATTTCAGTTTTAATTTCTGAAATGACCCCATTGTTTGTGACCATTTTTCTTATAAATTCTTATACATACATACATACATACATACATACATATATATATATATACATACATACATACATACATACATACATACATACATATTAAAATAAATTTGTTCGTTTTCTTTTCGGCTTAGTACCTTTTTTTAATCAGGGATCGCCGCAGCGGAATGAACCGCCAACTTATCCATCATATGTTTTACGCAGTGGATGCCCTTCCAGCCACAACCCAACACTGGGAAACACTAAAATATATACACACACAAAAATAACAAAATCATACGCAAAAAATATATTATGAGAAAATAGTCACTAACAATTTTTTGTTCCCAGAACATTCCAGAAAAGCATGGATTCCTAGTGAGCCAGGAATGTTTCTTTACGTAAATAGTTTAAATTATTACAAAAAGAAAAGAAAATCTACCTGAAAACATTTGGGAAGATTAGTTTTTGGTTACTAATAAAACAAACCTACAGAAAACATTCTTATTAGGTTTCAAAAAAACTAACAAATGTGAACCAAACTGGAACCATACGGGAAAATTAGGAAACGTTCTGTGTTTCTTGGGTTACCCTAATATTATTTTTTTGGTTCCTGGTTATTTTTATTGAACCAAAAATAACATTAGGGGAACACTCTCTTTGGGTTTTTATATTTTGTATCCACAGAATTATCATCTCTGCATGTTTCAGGGTTGTTGTGATTATTAAATAACCATATACATATAATTACATATACAGATTTTCTCTGATGCTTAGTTTAAGGTTATCATTTTGTAACAAATTTTGACAAAAAAAAAAAAAGATTTTCTGTTGAATAAATGTTTACTAAATCACTTACATTTATTTTTAATATTCATAACCCATTACTTCAGCTAAAACCAAACATTTAGTTTTTTAGTTAAAAATATTATCTTACATATTTGTGTATCTCTGTGAAGCCATCTATACTACAGTATGCTGTGCTGATGTAATTATATCTTATATAATACTGCCTCCTTCTGGACACGGGCCATTGTTGTCAGAATTACTGAGAAATTTTTTTTAATGTATTTTTGCATCATTCCCTTGACATGTTTCTCTCCTTTCTGTTTAGAAATTGTACTGTTGAGTGCCTGCAACCCATGAGCCGAGTGTTAGGAGAAACCACAGTTCAAACTCTCCATGTCCTGTCGTCCTCTCTGCTCTCTTCTAATGTAAGTAAACAGTTTTTCCACAAATAGTTCAATTGTTTGTGCTGTTGTGCTAGTTTTTTAAAGCTACAATGGTTTTTGATTGTTTTGCTGCTGTAAACAGTATCTGTCTCTTATTACATATGGAAATGAAGTTTCAATAGGACAATTGACTCGTTCTTTTGTTTTTCAGGGTTTGATGGAGATCTGGTCGGATGACAGCTGGAACTGTTGTCATAACCGGAGGAATTCTCGCAACAGTGATACTCCTGTGTATCATTGCAGTGCTTTGTTACTGTAGACTCCAGGTGAGCGCTACATTTACATTTCACTGCTGGCCATTGTTAAAGAACATTATAAATTGAATTAAAGACATATATCAGGATGTTGGTCTTATTTGTAGCCATAAAACAGCTAATTATATTTGGACTGGGAAGAAAAACTACAAAAAACAAAAAATAAAAAACTAATATGCTGTTGGAGCATTTCAATGACTATTATAGACATTTAGAAAGAGCCGTTTAAAATTATGTACGACCTAGAACCCAACACTTCAGTAAATGAAAGACTTTTTAGGACTTAAACTTTTTATTAAAATATACTAAGATTTTGTAAGATCTATTGGGAGTAAGGAAACCCCAAGTTTAATAATGCTACATACTTGAGCTTAAACAAATAGATAAAAGTTTACCTTTTAACTTGAGTGTTGTTTTTAGACAGCCTTGAAATGCTGCAAAAGACACGATGCACAAGTGCAATGGTTAAATGCTTTCCTTAAACATTTTTTATGAAAAATTGTAGATTACAAGTGATATATAAAAACATGATCTGTGAATGATCTGTTTTCTGTTCCCTTTGTTATACTTTAAGATCTTCTAATAATGTTTTTTTTTTAGAAAAAATGTTTTTAGCAGAAACCATGCTTCGATGATTAATAAAACGCAAAAAATTTAATACTTGCAGCTCCTTGTGTTGAATGGAGATCTGAAGCGAAACAACTGGTCTTTGCAAAAAAAAGAAAAAAACGGAACATTATTAACAGCATTATTACCTTTAGTCCACACCCTCAATAAGTGTTTCCGAATGCATTCATTGCAGTTTGACGAGGCTGTGGATTCAAGACAAGGATTTTGTACAACAAAAATGTTCAGTTTCTTGAACAGACCAATTAATTGCTTTGGAAGACCTTAGAGAAGTATTGGGCCATTGGTATTAATATTGTTGTTGACCATCTCTTAAAGAGATTGTTCCATAATCTTACATGGCCACATGCTAATTCCTTACATCATTTTAAATTACACAGAAGCAATAAAGTTGTACAGGCAGCACGGTGGCTCAGTGGTTAGCACTGTCACCTCACAGCAGGAAGGTCACTTGTTCGAGTCCCAACTGGTCCAGTTGGCATTTCTGTGGAGTTTACATGTTCTACCCATGTTTGCATGGGTTTTTCCAGGTGCTCCGGTTTCCCCCACAACCCAAAGACATGCACTTTAGGTGATTTGAATAAACTAAATTGGCCATAGTGTATGAGTGTGAGAGTGTATGGGTGTTTCCCAGTACTGGGTTGTGGCTGGAAGGGCATCTGCTGCATAAAACATATGCTGGAATAGTTGGTTGTTCATTCAGCTGTGGCGACCTCTGATAAACAAGAAACTAAGCCGAAGGAAAATGAATGAAGGAATGAATGAATGACGTAGTACAACATGACCAAGTACATCATCCATTATTTCCCTCCCTGTCACATCTGCGACACTCTCATTAAACAATTAGCAATACATTTGCAGAAATAAAGGGATAGCTCTCCCAAAAATGAAATTTTACGCACTCTCTACTCACCCTCAAGTGGTTACAAACCTTTATGAGTTTCTTCTATTGAATACAAAAAAAGATATTGTGAAGAAAGCTGAAAACCATTGACATCCATAGCAGAAAAAACAATTGCTATGAAAAGTCAGTTGTTACAGGTTTCCAGCTTTCTTCAGAATACCTTCTTTTGTGTTCAACAAAGATAAAAGAAACTCAAACAGGTTTTGGAACAAGTAAAGGGTGTGTAACGGTAATTGAACAACCCCATTTAACACTTGCAGTATGACTTTGACTTAACAAAGTGCAAATCAAACAAAAGTGCAATCTTAAAGCAGCCTTGATTTCATTCAATTCAAAAACAGCTATTCTAAAAACCCATAGGGAAATGCTGCATGCCATTTTAGCCTTTTCTACACTTGTTAACTTTGATGACATCAAGACTGAACAGCTCTCTTATGAATGTAGCCTGTTATTCAACAACTTGACGAAGATCTGTCTTAAAGCTCCATAACCTGATATAGTCTCTCCTAACCATCCTTCATCCTAGTATTACTGCTGTAAGAGGAATGAGTCAGAAGGGGAGGCGGGTTCGGTCGGAGATCCTCAACCACAGTTCGCCTGTAACGCGTGCAGTGCTCCGGGAGTGGACGGGGCGGCTGTTACACCTCTGTCCCTACCCTACGACCCCACTCCGCCGCACAGCTACTGCCCCACGTGCTCACCCTACTATCTCCGCAGCTCGGATGAGATGCGAAACGGCGGCGAGCGTCTGTCCTACATGCCCACTCACTACGAGAACCACGGCGCCACTGCCCTTGGTCTGGCCGCCATGTACGGCCCCGTGCTGAGCCATCGCAGTACGCCCAACTTTTACACCAATACACGAGCCATCAGCACTGACGTCTGATCCTCTCAGACCTGGAGATGGACCCCGGGGACAGAGCTTCTTCTGTGGACCAGAGCACTTGGGGCCGTGCCACCTCCATAAGCCAAGACCTACAGGATGCCATGTTATTCTTACAGTACACACGGGTCTACAGCCAGTCTTCCATGGTCTTTTTTTAATTTACAGTACCTACTGTTTACCTCTTCCTTTTGCACATACCTCTTTTCCTCTGCTGTGAGGGTGTGTGTTAAATGACAAAGTGCTTATTGGGGCTTCTGGCCTTTTTAAATGTAGGAACTAAAGGTGGAAAAGTCAGGTAAATAGTATACAGTATATTCAATTTAGAAAAGACGCTGTAAAAAATTCTGGGTTCCACACAATCGATTTGTGTTGGGACAACATGAGGGAATTAAGTTAACTTATTAGTTTTTACAAATTTAAGTAGATTGAACATGTAACAATTAACCCAGCAGGCACACAACATCATACGACGTTAATATTAGATTAGATTTAGATCATGACGTCAGGTGACCAAAATTCAATGTCTAGCCAGTGTCTAAGGACAACGTTATTTTGACGTCCAATAACGACATTTGGTTGATTTTAGGTTGTGTTTGAAAGTGATCAAAATCCAACATGAAAGATGTCATCGGGGTAAAGTCCACACAACATCAAGGTGTAACATGATTAGACGTTGATATTTGGTTGATTTTAGGTTGGACATTGATGTCAACCTGACGTCAGGTTCTGACATCAACCCGATTTTCATTTCCAAACAAAATCCAATGTCCCCACGACGTTGGGGTTCAACGTCAGTATGACATCATGATGATGTCCTGTGCCTGCAGGAAAGTTGTCTCCAAAAAAACATCAAGAATTTTATTATTTCAGCTCATTTTTAGAAGAAACAGCTAACTTTTTTGAGTGTCGGAAATGGAGCAGACGAAGGAAGCTTTTTAGGCTCATCTCAAGTGTTTTGTTATTATGGTGACATAAAAGGCAAACATTCCACACAAGTTTTTAATGGCTTTAAAAAAATAGTATCTTTGTTGGAAAGAGCATGACTTTCAGCTTTATCTTAATATCCCTGATATGCTGAATTTGTTTATGTTGAAACACCTATTTTAGGATGGGAAATTAACCAAAATGTGATCGTCTTCCTGTGTGTTGGTAAAATGTCAAATGAATTACTGAAGATGAATATATTGGTCAATTCATAGTTGAGTATTTGTCACATCATGTGAAATTCACAATGGCACAGAGTGAAATGTTTGTTGAAATGTATAGTATGATTGAGGCTGGAGTGATTTATTGTTCATTCTCACAGATTTCTTTGTCCATATCCACCTTGGTTATCAGCTTTTTAAACGTAGCATTTCAGTGCAGTTGCTCTGTTTATTTCCAGTGTTGTATAATTTGTCAGATTTATACACATTTTTGCTCTTCTTGAGCAAATGACTGGAAAATTTGAAAAACATTCTCGTCCCAGTTTATGATACAACAATTTTTCCCTCGTCTATATTGTGATGTCTATATTCACTCTTTGTTTGTAACTGGATCACATACCTATACACCGGTTGGCACTTCTATTTTACTTATGAAAACTTTTGGTGATTATGTAAAAAAAATATATCAGTAAGTATATCAGTCTATGGTTTAAAATACTGAAGAAGAAAAAAAATGAGTAGCCTACTGTCCACTTATTTCACAGAATGCTTTTAAATATAAATGAAGCATTTATAAATGCCTGTAGACTTTTATAAAATTGCTCAATTGTGATCAGAGTAATAAAAGCCATTTCACATCTATACGAATATCTGTATATAAAAGATCAAATTATTTCAATGCTTGAAATGTTTCCTGTCAAGTGTTTCTGTATCTTATAGCTGACTGCAAATGCTTTTGTGTCCTTTAAGTGTCTTTTTCTTCCATATTTCTCTTCGCCACACTGAAAAATCCAGTTTAAACCGGCATGAATTCCACGTTGGTTCAAGCTGGTTACAAACAAAACTGAACTGGCCTAAGCATACAAAACATGCTTTATATATATTGTGTGAAAACATGGCCCACTGGCAGGTTATATATGGGTTAAGTTAAATTGAAACACAGCTTTTTCTGTCAAATGTAAACAGTAAATAATTATTAACTAGTCATTTTAATTATTAAAATAATGAAATTAATTTTATTTTAGAAACTAATAAAAAACGGTTTAGTTATTTTATTAAAAGCTACTTTCAGTACATAGTTGACTCATGTCTCAATCTATCTCTGAATTTGCCTTTGCAGAGTGATTTGTGTTCACATGTTTAATCCACATCAGCATAAAATTGTAAAATGATTTTGTGATTTTAGCTTGAAAGACAGCGAGTTTGAGATTACATAAGAAATTAACTTAATGCTTTTAAAATCTTGTTCATTAGGAAACATAAAAATGACAGTAAAACAGCATATTTTGGAATATTACTTTCCTTAAGCTTAGTCCCTGATTTATGAGGGGTCATTTTAAAATATTACATTTTAAAATATTTGTATTTTATTGAAAGACAATAAAAAACAGTAAAAATTTTACTTTTTCATTTTTTTATAAATTATTAAGCAGAACTTCAGAAAACCTCGTTATAATTTGCTGATTTGCTGCTTAAGATATATGTATTTATTATTTTTATTATTAATATATTTATTACTGTTAATATTATTATTATCATCAATATCAATATCAAATCATGGATTTGATTCTCATGGAAGGCAAGAACTGATAATAAAATTGGTAGAAAATTTGGATAATTTTTTTTTCTCAGGCCTCTAAAAGTCCATTTTTTAACAACATCTACTGTCATGTTTGATCAATTTAATCCCTAAAAGTCAGTCTCTCCTTGCAGCCTTTTCTTTCACTTTGACATTGAAGAGCACTGAAGACGTTTGACAGATCAGGGAGTGTTGAGCAGGGCTGGGACTGCATTCTCTCCATATATTGTGTTAAACTACTTGAAGGACCAGTTTGAGATCTTGTTAAACAAATAGCTGTTTCATGTATCTGATTTGCATTGTGGCTCATCAGATGTTAAAGAATTTCACACACAGCATGATAGATTTTCCACTGACTCACTATGAGTTTTCAGCCATAACAAACAGCACACTTAGCAAACAGAGGTGAGAGTCACTCCCAACCCTACAGAGAGCTTCACGCTTGTTTGTTTGTGTCACAGGATCATGACGAAACCTTACGACTGAGGTGGCACCTCCTCCAATATAAGGACCTTTAAACACTTTTGATAACCTTTGCTGTTTTGTCTTTACTGCTCTTTTCTCCTCCCTCTATTGAATTACTAATAACATCCTCCTCTCCAACTTTTAAACACATTTCTCTTTCTTCTTATTGCTCTGTGTTAGCTTGGCTTTGTTCATGTTGATAACCACACACTTTTAATAATAAATGTGTCAGGTTGATAGTTCACACAAAACTTAAAATTTATATTTTAATTCATACATTCATTTTCTTTTCAGTTTAGTACCTTTATTCATCAGGGGTTGCCACAGCGAAATGGACCGCCAACTTTTTCAGCATATGTTTTACGCAGCGGATGCCCTTCCAGCTGCAACCCAGCACTGGAAAACATCCATACACACTCATTCACACACACTGTTGCCAACTTAGTGACTTTGTCGCTATATTTAGTGACTTTTCAGACAACCCACCTGCCTTAAAGCACTAACAGGCGGCCCAGTCAGTCCTCATTCTCTCCCACCTGCAGCCTGAGAGCAGATCACTCCTCTGCGTACTAATGGCAAATGATTTAGCACAGGGAGTGTGAGGTATTTCCATTGTACAGTCAAACCGATCTGCTTCTCCTTTATTTTAACTATTTAATTTGACCGATTATTCTTTTCTTGTTCACAATCCCAGATGTTTTAGTGACAGTTTCGGAACTTGTGTGAGTTTATTACGTCTGAGAGATTAGGCCAACTTTAAATTAACAACATCTATATTGATAAACTGTATTTAAACAGCAATAAATTTAGTTAAATTGACATGCTTACATAAAGCGTAGTGCAAATATAAATGTCCCTTTATTAACCATAGGCTGTTAAACAAATGAAACGGTAGAATGGATGACATCAGTAACATGCAAATTGACGTATGACGTAATCTAGCGACTTTTAGCGACTTTTCGGGCAGAGCTTAGCGCCTTTTCATTGAAAATAGTTGGCAACAGTGCACACACATACACTATGGCCAATTTTGTTAATTCAATTCACCTGTCCCGCATGTCTTTGGACTGTGGGGGAAACCGGAGCACCCGGAGGAAACCCACAACACAGGGAGAACATGCAAACTCCACACAGAAATGCCAACTGACCCAGTCAGGGCTCGAACCTTCTTGCTGTGAGGTGATAGTGCTACCCACTAAACCACCATGTCACCCATTAATTAAATTTTTTTTTTATTTATATTTTTGACGCAAGATGGAAACCTGTAACCACTGACTTCCATAGTATTTGTTTCTCCTACTATGGAAGTCAATGTTTACAGATTACTTGAGGTTGAGTATTGCGTAAATATTCATTTTTGGGTGACCTGTCTCTTTAAGTTATTAGTTGTTCTAAGATTTTAATAATCTAAAGAACCATTTTCCCCATATAAAGAACTTTTTGTTTAATGAAATGGATGTTAAAGGTTCTTCATGAAACTATCACTCCCACTAGAGAACCTTTATGTATAAGAGTGCAGATTATCTCTGTGCTACATACAAAGAAGCAAAAACATAAAAAAACATTAATTCAGATGAATAATATCTGCACTATACCTCCCTGTAGCTGCGGTGAGATGATAAAAGCAGGTTTTTTTCACCGTCAATCCTGCTGAACATATAGCGCAGTCAGATATAAGCAGCTTAAGGAGTGCAGGAATGTACTGGCACCTTCTTTTCCAGGGCAAACCACAGTGTTTTTGTGTGAGCGGTGACCTACAGGATTACAGCAAGAATTTCAATTTCACAGTCTTTAGCCTCACAGGCGGGCTAGAAAACTCTTAACATTGATGGTAAAAGCTCTTCTGGGAGATCTATCTGTCCTGGAACCTGCTTGTGTTGTTAATTGTTAACACAGTTCTCCTAGAAAAAGCTGTTGAGATTATGGTTGGTGGAATAACGCATAAGGAGCAATTGGAAGGCTATGAAGTGTTGATACCTGCTTTTTATGTAAGTTAGAAAACAATAAAAGGACAAAGGTGGACTGAAGTGAAACTCCTCCCCGAGTCAGGGCAGGGTTTGTATTACGGCAGACAGATATAGACTGCTGCCTGTCAAACCTGTTGTCATTTCTCCAGTCGCCTAATCTGTATTTTGAGATCACTTGTGTTCTGCTCACCTGCCAAAATGATGGAAGAAGTGTCTATCGCTGTGGCCTATGATTCCCATATTATTGACCAGATGTCTGAGGAGGAGATCCTGGCGAGCCTGGTAGTGGAGTCTCTGCCAAAACAAGTGGTAAGTTCAGAATCAGCACACTTTGACCTCATGTTTGTCGCATGTTGATTTATAGCTGGCATGTTGGAAATGTTTTAATGGTGTAGTGTGACAGCGTGTTTTTATTGATGTTACAACTATTCTGATTTTTAGCACATTATTGAACTTTTATGATTCAGATACTTAAATATTCACATTATGAGAATATATATCTCAGTTATATATATATATATATATATATATATATATATATATGATGAATAGTAAAATAATAATAATAATATTAATTTAATCAGTACTAATAAGATTTCACAGTACATTCCTTTCATATTTTGCATTTTTATGTATTATTAAAATGTTTACTTCAGACAAACATGTATATAAACATATATACAGTACAAATATATATATACAGTTGAAGTCAGAATTATTAGCCACCCTGAATTATTAGTCCCCTGTTAATTTATTTCCCTAATTTCTGTTTAACGGAAAGATTTTTTTCAATACATTTCTAAACATAATAGTTTCAGTAACTCATTTTTAATATCTGATTTATTTGCCATGATGACACTAAATAATATTTGACTATATATTTTTCAAGACACTTCTATACAGCTTAAAGTGACATTTAAAGGCTTAACTAGGTTAATTAGGTTAACTAGGCAGGTTAGGGTAATTAGGCAAGTTATTGGATAACGATGGTCTGTTCTGTTGGTTATCGAAAAAATATATAGCTTAAAAGGGCGAATAATTTAGAACTTAAAAATGTTTTTTTTTCTAGTCAAAATAAAACAAATAACTTTCTTCAGATCAAAAAATATGATCAGATATTTAAAAAAAAAAAATTTTAAAGAAAAAAAAATCTAAGGGGGGCTAATAATAATAATTTAGATTTCAACTGTGTATATATATATATATATAAAGGCACACACACACTCACACAACACACATATATATATACACAAAAACTTTTAAATTAAAATTTGCCAGGGGTATGAATAATTTCGAACTTGACTGTACGTAAAATAAAAAGTAATTGATAGAATGTCAAGTAATGCTAATAATATCACAAATAAATTGAATCAGTAATAATGTTACATTCATGTCTTATTTTCATATTTTAAGCATGTTTTAATGTATTTTTTTGTGCTTACTCATTAAAATATTTAATAAATAATTATATATAAAAAATTGCTAATATCAAACTAAATAGAATCAGTCCAAATAAGATGTTACAGTGTACATTCATTTCATATTTTGCACACCTTGACCTATAATGACATCTTTGAATCCTTTAACAGGTGCCGTCTAAAAAGCAAAAATTAAGAGATAACCAGGAGAAACCAGAAGATCCACTTGACAAGTACGAGGTAAGAGATCACACCCTGCCAAAAACAAAACATTTCTGTCCTCTACCGCAACACACAACTCTTTTCAACTTTCACACTTTGTGAACTTTATCATGTGTCACACATAGATTTGTGAAATGAAAAAAAGTGTTTTCATTCCAGAGAGAAAACCGCAAGCTGCAGGAGACCAGTTTGCGTCTGGAGCAGGAGAACGATGACCTTGCACAAAAACTTGTTACAAGCAAAATTGCATTGAGGAATGCTTTAGATCAGGTCTGCCAATTTGTCATGCATGTCAAGTGCAATAGACCTGTTTCATTTTCAGTTTGATTTGCTGTGTATGTTTACGGATGCACTATATATTTACAGACTGAGGATCAAGTGGATGAATTGACCAAGGAGCTTTCAAAAGCCAAACAGCTCCTGGTGGTTACAGAGGAGGAGAAGCGAGGAAAAGAGGAGGAGGCTTCACAGGTAAACTTGAACATCAATGAAGTGTCAGAAAAGTGTTTGAACGAGAATTTTTGCCATTGTTTAAATCACTGACGTTCTTCACAGCTCAAAGAGATGTTCAGAAAAGAGCTAGACAAAGCAGAATCAGACATTAAAAGATCAAACAACATCATCGCAGACTACAAGCAGGTAAACATTCAATGGACGATATGGACTTAAAAATATATCACAATATTTTCTGGTATTATTTGGGATAATAATAGTTGATGATAATGCTTAGGTATCTCCTGAGTGACAAAAGTCCTGTATATTTAAAGAGAGGAATTATCCAAGTATCCAACTTTTTTTTAACAAAGCCAACTTTAACCTTATGTGAGCCCACGTAAACCTGTTTCATTCATGCTGGAAGCATATACTCCACATATGCATTACAGAAGTAACTTCATTCAGCTATTGCATGTATAGAGTAAACAAAAAAAGATAGAGATGCTTAAATTAATCAAACAAGAACACAATAAACACTCACATTTGTGGTAATGCAATACTAATCAACATAGCCCAATACCTGTATAGAATATTATAATATAATGTGATTTCATCCTCATTTTGTGATCAAAAACTATGTCTGGTCACAAAAATGATAAGTAAAACAAATCCTTCGTAATGTTACTGTATGTCAGAGGCCACCAACCCTGTTCCTGGAGAGCTACCTTCCTGCAGATTTCAGTTACAACCCTGACCAAACACACCTGTCTGTAATTGTGTAAGTGCTGCTTCAGGTCCTAATTAATTGTTTCAGGTGTGTTTGATCAGGGTTGGAGCTAAATTCTGCAGGAACAGACCCCTGCTGTATGTTGTGAAGCAGTAGTGTAGTCCTAAAAAAAAAGTGGTGTACTATTAGCCCCCCAACACAAATTTTAAAAGTAGGCAAAGAACCGACGAAACTATATTATATATATATAATTTTCTTTTAACATAAGTTACCTGTAACTATTGAAAGAAAAAACTAATACTAAGGAAGATAATGGTTACAGGTGTCCAGCTTTCTTCAAAATATCTTCACATAAAACTATATTACACGCGTGCAACTGTAGAAAATTGTTCATGGCACAAGACCATGATCATACCACTTCTAGATTGTGGGTTTTATTGTTATTATCGTGGGAAGACGGGAGAATTTTTACTGATCTATCGCAAATGATATCGCCCCATCCCTGAATGTTACTCCACTCGTTGCATGATTTGTTTAGAGCTTTCATCTTTTTCTTGCCTTCTTTAGATTTGCTCCCAGCTGAACACTAAACTTGAAAACCAGAAAGAAGAAGCAGACAAGAATCTGGCTGATATCAAGGTAAGAAATAATCTGATCTCAATATCTCTTTCATTTTTCTTCTTGTCTCATATAATGTGTTATTATTTCAGAGTAAGCTCCAGGAGTGTGAGAGGTGCAGTCGCATCTTCAATATAGATGGGTCGATTGAGAGCTGCTCTGAGAGTGAAGACAGATCTGCTCAGGATGAAGCGAAGGCCTCTCTCAGAGAACAGGTCAAAGAGCTAGAGAAAGAGCTGGCACAGACCAAGCTACAGATGGTGGAGTCCAAATGTAAAATCCAGGTAAGACAAAAGACATGTGGGAATGTACATACTTGTCAGAATAAATGTTAATATTGTCATTATCAATTGACTTACTTATTATATAAGTTTTATTTAAACAGATTTTAGTATTAGCCATAATGGCTAGTGTGCGTGTGTGTGTAAATGTAAACAAACAAAAACAAATGCATTTTAAAATGTACACGGTAGTGTAAAAATTTATATATATATATATATA
>CAIGQZ010001336.1:14760593-14773488 GCA_903798205.1 Danio tinwini | reverse complement strand
TATATATATATATGGTATATTTTACAATAACATTCTATTTAGTAGAATAGAATTTCTATTTTAGATTTCTATTTAGTAGAATTATCTCATGATATATATTATTATAAATAACATAATAACTGTAAATTGAGAAATTAGCTAACATTTTAAATATCATCAGCCAGCATTTTATTTTATTTTTTATTATCTTTATTACACAGTTTACATGCATTAATAAACTAAAGTTAATAATTACATATTGCTTCAGTGTTTTCTCTTAGATAGTTGGGTCAATAATTACAGTAGATTTTCCTAACTTGTTTACCATCTTGATGTCCCAAGGAGCTGGAACACCAAAAAGCAGTTCTGATGACTGAACTTCAAGCTGCTAAGAACACATGGCTCAAAAAAACCCTGGACTCATTCAAGACAGCTGCTAGCGGCCAACAGAGCTCCTCACAGACTGATTCTGCCTGGAGTCCCAATAATAACCCCCAGTCCAGCTGGGTCACCAGACGGTTCTCCTGGGCCCATCGAGAAGGCAGAGCAACCAAAGTATGAAAGGGAGAAGTGCGTAGCGTCTAATCGCCGAGAATAATATAATAAGAGCACTCCTGAAATGAGGAAAACACCAACGTTACTCTCTCAGCCCAGAGGACATTGCAAATCTTTAAAACAGGGAATGAAAGGATTCTCAAAGCATCTGCATTTCTGGGGATCGATGCGATGAATAAGGTTATTTTGAAGCACACTTCGCATATAGACTACATAAAGTTTTCTAGTGATGTTTATGAGTGACCAGATTTCTCAGAATACAAGACGTACGGTAGGATATTATTTGTAATACAGTGCAGCCTACTTAGCAAATGCTACATTTTCCCCAGCTAATTAAAAAGATTTGGATACTGAATGACTGAGGTATATGTAAATGGGACGTGTTACAGTAGTTTACATTTCACATAAAAGTTGTATTGAGGTCGCTTGTTGTTGAAACGCGATACACTTCGGGAAGCTGTGTTTTTCTTTCAACATACCTTGTAATGTTCATTGAAGCTTTTATAGTAAATTGCTTTCACATTCTACTTATCCTCCGCATTCACTGTCACGACAGGTGGACAGAGTAACGGCTAAATGGCACAGGTCCCACCTTAACTAACTGAAATGTGATCGATACTGAAATTTGATTGGGTGGTAATTCTGTTCTTCAAAATATGCTGTGACATGATTGGCTACTGTTGGTTAGCTTATTTTTGTGTGACAGAAAGCTCCGGTGAGTGGTCAGATCACAGATGTCATTATTGGCACAATACATTGTAAATGCATGAATGTGTTTGCTTTTCTTCTACAGATGGTCAAAAATAAAAGTGACATGACAAAAATTAATTTCAGTCTTTTTCTAAATCTTAAAAATTGTTCATTTATTTCTTTGTAGTTTTTCATCAGCAATAAAACAGAAGAACCCTGAAATAATTAACCTTGTGTTATTCTAAACCCTATAGGTAACCATAATCCTGAGTGATCTTGCTTATGTATCACATAGCTTATCATGATCCATCCATTAAAATTATGGACTGATTTCACAGGCCACAAATAATTAGAAGAAAAAAAACAGGCAAATTACTTTGAAAAAAATATGCTAGTTACTGGTGTATATTTTAAAACAAAAGAATGGTATTTACTTTTTTTAACTTGTGTCATGTTTCTTTTCCCTCTGTATTCCTTTTTAAGCAAATTATTATAAATTATCACTTCTGTATAGATAAGGGGTGCCCAAACTTGGAGGGTCGGTGATCTGCGAAGTTTAGTTCCAACCCCAACCAGACACATCTGGGCTAGCCAATTAAGTTCTTACTAGGCTTTCTAGAAACATCCTTGCAGGTGTGTTGAGGCAAGTTGGAGCTAAAATCTGCAGGACATTGGCCCTCCAGGACTGAGTTTCAGGTCACACTATAAAAAAGAGAGACTAAGCTCTAAAGAGACCTTTCCTCCACACAGTTGAAATTATCAAAATATCCTTCAGCAGCTCTGAGCATCTGAATAAGAGCACTCAGGAGCAGTATGTCAGTTTGAGGGTCTACTTCCAGTTCTTGATAGTAGTTTTTCACTGGGACCACAGCAGACAGAGAAACTCCAAGCCGAGTACTAACCTCCTGCATCTGTCACAAAACATAATAAAATGATGAAGCAGAGAATTACTCTTAACTACAAATCAATTGAAAATTAAACTACAAACAAGATCTATAGATAAATGAGATCCTACGATTCTCTGTATGTAGTGACTATGGTAGATCATTTTCAGGTCTTCTGCCACTAAGGGGCAGGCTTCATCCACCTTAGTCAACAAAGCCAACTGAGGAATTCCTGAAGAGCAGATCAGCACCATAGATGTAATCAAAAAGTAAAGCATAGCTTAATAATAACTGGTACAAAACATTTCATAAACCATAAAAATATATAATGGATCACTCACCCAACTGGTTGGCTTTCCTCCGAAAAATTGCAAACTTATCAACGATGACATCAGCAATTAGCTTAAATTTGCAGGTATCAATCACATACACCACACAGTGAATCTTATCCTTCAAGCCAGGAGCTTTGTGGAAATAAGGAGAGTCTGGCTGTATAGGCATCGCCGGGTTAAACTACGAAAAATGAACAAGCATTAAATCAGTATGCACATTTACAAGTTTAATTTTCCGTGAAGGAAACTATGCAAGTATTCAACAATTTTTTTAATTATTATTCTAAATTTACCCTGAAGACAACATCTAACACTAGTTTAACTGGCTTTATCAGCTTGAGTCAAAGACAAAAAGGGGTTTTATGTAATAAAAGAGAAGACATAAGATTTTCACTAAAATACCATTCAAAGACACCAGACATCTAATAGAGTACTCAACATTTTTAATCTTTATACTACAAACCACTAGATTTTTTTAATATTTTTCAAAATGGTCCTAGGAATAGAATGGGTGTTGTTTAATAGTTTTAGGATTACTTTGATGAAAGGCGATGATCCACTTTAAATGTTGACTACTGTATATAAAATCACTTTTGTACATTTATATTGACACAGTGACAAAAACTGACATCTTATACATCCTATACATTTTTACCTACTTAACAAATTCTCACCAGATAGCGGTCTTGAATGTGACCATTCAGAATACTGGCAATATCTTCTACATGCAGACCAGTGTTCACATCTTCCTCCAAACCCATGGTGTCACACAGAGTGAAGGGAACATGGCTGACATGGTAGCTTATGCAGTAGGTACGAAACTACATGGCAGATATTTACCATTAATTATTTCCAATACAGAAGTACATACCAAACAAGCTAAATGTCAGGTTATAATCCATCACAAAGTTTCTTTCTACCTGAGTAGTCAAACTGGTTCCAGCAGTGCCAGTGTTGGCCTGCATGCTCACATAACCCTTAAATACAGAGTTGATGGAGTTGAAGAAGCTTGATTTTCCAGCACCAACAGGACCCACCAGCAGAATCCGAGCCTGTTTAACTGAGCTCACAGAAGGCTTCCAATCAGGGATGGTGCTTAAGAGTGCTTTCCTTCTCCTGATTTTTTTACAGAAAACATTTCCCACATTAAAAATATCCTAAAAGACATAAATATTCAACTGAACTGAAAACCCTGTTTTTTTTATCAAGCATGGGTTCACTTAACAATTTCCTGTCAAATCTACAGTAACTTCAAAAATACTGTATAACATTTACAGCACCATTTATCTTGCTGTATATGTATTTACATAATTTTATGTATATCTTTACTGTAAAATATACTGTAATTTTCACAATGCGACTTTAAAACACAGTAACATGGCTAAGCTAGTTGTCATTTCTGTGGAGTTTGCATGTTCTCCCTGTGATTGTGTGGGTTTCGCTCCGGTTTCCCCCACAGTCCAAAGACATGTAATATAGATGAATTGGGCAAAACAAAATTAGCCATAGTATATGAGTGCATGTGTAAATGCAAGAGTGTATGAGTGTTTCCCAGGACTGTCTTCTGGCTAGGCATCCACTGAGTTGAGCATATGCTGGAAAAGTTGGCAGTTCATTCTGCTGTGGTAACCCCTGATAAGTAACCAACTAAGTCGAAGGAGAATGAATAAATGAATGAATGAATGTAAGATTCTGACAGTATTTCAGGAATCACGTTGCATGTCTCATTTTTTCTGTCAGCAGTTTTGTATCAAAACTGGAGATTGCAGTTTGTGGTAAATCAATCATTTAATTGTTTCTTTTCAATTAACATGTCCAGCACTGTTAACTAAACTAAGTTTGACTTCAGAACAACTTATAGGGGCAAAGATTTTGTGGATTATACTCACAATGTTTTATTATGGTTTTATGGTCTATCCTATCTAACTCCTATCTTGTGATTCATTGTACTGTTAGACTTTTTTGTTAACACACCCAAAGTTTATCATAAACTCATGATCAAACATGACCACATTCATAGTAAGTTATGAGATCACATGTTTAATCTTGTCTAATCGAAACCAAAATTGTTTCTGCAAATTCAACTTTCTTCAAGAGACAGACCTAATTTTTAGTTTTTTTACTCACTCAGAGTACCACTGGACATCCCTCCAAGGTTTCTCCATGCGTCCTCCACAATCTATTGGGAATCCAAAATAAATCAAGTAAATCATGAGGTATAGATCGGTATGTTTTATTGAATGTTCTGATTAGAAAAACACAAAAAAAAAAAAACTACAAACCTTCCACTCTGTACACCTCACATTCAGTCAGGTTTAAATCATTACCATGCATTCGCTGAGGGTCAAACTGGTAGGTTCCTGGACTACTGTTGACAGTAGCAGTGTTATTGTGAAGAAATATTAAAGAGCCAAAGTTTGGACCATTGTCAGTGAAAGCAAACTGTGGATCTCCACTGACCACACGCAGAGGATCTTCTTTAAGCTCATTGTCATTTCAAGAGTTCACACTTAGCTGATGATTGATTATAAAGCAAGTTTGGCATGCTGTCCCGGGAGAGAGCCCTGAGCCCAAAAGGTCCTTGAGCCCTGGGCTCCCTCCCGTTTGCAGGGCGAGAGGGGAGCTTTGAGCTCAGGTAGATCTCGAAAGCTCCCCCTTGTAAGAGTTGGTGACAGAAAATAGTTGCTACGGAGAGATATGCTTATGGATAAAGTTTGACTAGTGCTAAATTTAGATTGTTCAATTAACTTGTAGTGCATGTTTTTGGAACGTGGGAGGAAACCGGAGAACCCGGGGAAAACCCACGCAAGCGCGGGAAGAACATGCTAACTTCACACAGAAACGACAGCCAGTCTGTTAAAGGACTTGAACCGGTGACGTTCTTGCTGTGAGGCCGCAGTGCTAGTCACTGGGCCACCGTGCCGCCCTATGAAAGAAAAAGAGGAGGAGTAGGGGTGGAAGGGGGGATTCTTCAAACGAAGATGACTGTAGTAAGAAACCCTGGCTCTTTATAGTGGGTTAGAAATCGTCTGATTGGTTGGTCATACATGGTTAATGCATGACCAGCTGTGTTCAATCATAATCACGTGATCCTCTCGAAATTAGTTTATAAATAAACTTCACTAAAACTAAAAAGAAAGGCTTTGTCATCTACAATGTTTTGGTTTGTTTGACCATAATCTTTGCTGGTGAAAGCTCCAAAAACATAACCAGACTTATTGTAAGCTACAATAACAGTTGGTCCCTGCTTATCACACTTTTGGTGAAAACTAGCAGCATCGTAGCCATGCACATTGGCTTTGAACAGCAGGCTGAGTTTGGCATGGTTGAATAAAGCAAAGAGCTTCTTCTTTTGCTGTTCAGTCAAGCTAGATGTGACGGTGCTCATGATGATGATCTGAAATCATTCAATCAACATTTTTAAAAATGTAATCAAATAAAAACTATTAGAAATTGTCTAATTTTGAATGAATCTTTTAGGGAAAAGAATAAAAGTTCTAATTTATTAGAGTAATTTCTGTACGTTCCATAAGTGCTACAAATAAATGATAATTTAACAAATAGCCCACACCTCAAATCACATGAACTTTAAAATCACCATTTTAACATGAAATAGACATTTTGAAGTTTACTATTTGAAAATTATAATCAGTCACTAAATTGCACACTTAAATGATATCATACAATACCATATGTTGCAAAAAATATATAGCTCACCTTTAACAGATGATGCAAAGTATACGTATAGCTCAGCTTTTTAAGGGATTGTCAGATTCTTCTTCTTCAAACCAAAGCTACAACAGTACTACTTTACTTTCGGTTCTACCCGGCTAATAAATAAAATGTCTTTTGCAGACGTGTCGTCACATGTTTGTTTCACACAGGAACAGAATAGAGGAATGAATAGAGCAAATTAACTTTATTGAAATATTTTGACCTTTTCAACAAAACAGTAGTCATCCGTACAAGTATCATCATTTGTCTTGCACACATTGTATCTTAAACATTTCACTGTAAACTGTCAAAAATAAAGATACAAAACCTGCTTCTGGTGTGGTAAATGTTTGCACCTAAAAGTTCTATTTTACTACCATAAAGGTATGTATCAAAAGTACAGAAGCATACTCTTTGAACCAGCCCAGTACCAGCTTTTGTAAGTTTTTTCTAAGAGAGTATTCTAAATTACTACCTTTAGTAGACAGTTTTGGACTTTGGACTATAAAGTTAACAGTAATAGCTTTACCATCTTTAATCAGAGCCCATTATACACAGACATTTTCTTGTGAAACATTAAACTTGTTGGCTCATTTTGATTTTACATACAATGTTCAAACTGTACACAGCATCTACCTGTTTTGCAGAATGTTCTCTTTCAATATAAATCAGTAGAAAAAAAAACATGCAGTAGGCCTACTGTCACCCCTAGAGGGCAATAGGAATTATAAGGAAATAGGAAATAAACAACTTGCATATTCATACCAAAAGCAGCAAAAACAAATAACGGCTCATCCTACATAACCTTAACCCGTGCAATAATCATCTGCTATATGACTTTCTTTCACAATGGTTATATTGTTTACCCATCTAGCAATGAAGCATTAAGCTCAAAAAAACCCTGAGTTAAACTACTTTAGGGCTAAGTTGCTGTTGATAAAAGCATCTGCTTAATGAATAAATGTAAAAAGAAATAACTTCACACATTGACACTACTCAGACTCCTCCTCTGGATTGTAATAATCATCAAAAAACCCTTCAGCAGCTCTGAGCATTTGAATAAGAGCATTCAGGAGCAGTATGTCAGTTTGAGGGTCTATTTCCAATTCTTGGAAATAGTTTTTCACTGGAACCACAGCAGACAGAGAAACCCCAAGCTGAGTGCTAACCTCCTGCATCTGTCACAAAAAAATATACAGTACATCAGAAATACTCAGAAATAATATGTGGACAAACAGTGTAAAGGATAATGACTGCTGTATAAAGAATATTATGTGAAATGCATTTATTTGTATACCATTTGGTTGATGTAATGACTCCGGTAGACATTTTTCAGGTCTTCTGCCACTAAGGGGCATGCTTCATCCACCTTGGTTAGCAGAACCAGCTGAGGAATACCTGAAGGACAGACAGACATTCTCCATTCTATGAAATCTTAGATTTGGCTATACTATAAAAGATGTGAGAAGGAATTTCTTGCCCAATTGTTTAACAAATACCCTATGTTTTTTCTCTGATTTCCCTGGCAGAACCTTTATAATCACACATAACATAAATGTAGATAACTATCCTTCTATCAAACAACACCCATATCGCGTAAATCCCCAAAAGTGAGAGTTAATGAGGCAGGAAGCTGAATATCTCCCGTAGCATGGTCTTGCCATACTAGCCAGAGCCCTTGGATCTCCCTATGTTTGTTGGTGCCAACTACCGCAAAGTAACTAGTGTGACCAAGCCTAACTCCTTTCCTTTGCCCAAAATGAAAGATTGTGTGGACAGAATTTGTTGTGCCCACTTTATTACAAAAGTTGACCTTCTAAAAAGGATATTGACAAGTGCCATTGACTCCCCTGCGCATCCGAGATTTCAGCCTTTGTGAACCCTGATAACCTGCACCAGTACTCTGTAATGACCTTTAGGAAGCAAAACGAAATGAACTCCTGTGTCTCCTATTTTGACATCTTATAAGGGAAGTGATGTCTGGTCTGTGCCAGAAAGTGAACATTCAATCTATTAAGACTGTACACATGAACATAATTGCACATTTTGTCAGCAAATATAATCTTTAATGTTCTACTGAAGAATTAGCTTTGCATTAATGAACAGCCTCTTTTGTGGGTGAACTTTCTTTAAGGGCTTTGGGTTGGCTAGTCCAGTAAAAAGCATACTGTAGAGTTTAATTGAATTCATCCCAATCTGCTTCATTATTAGTCACTCACCCAGCTGGTTGGTTTTCCTTCGGAAAACTGCAAACTTCTCGATGATTTTATCAGAAAGAAGATTCACTTTGCAGGTGTCTATTACATACACCACACAGTGAATCTTGTCCTTCAAGCCAGGAGATTTAAGAAAATATGGGGAGTCTGGCTGTATAGGCATTGATGGGTTAAACTAAGAAAAATGAACAAAGAAAATAATTTAATAACAAATCATTAAAGAGAGAATTATAAAATGTGACCCGCTGTAACTAAAATATTTATCAGACCTAAAACCTAAAATATTTACATTTTATCTAAAGGTCTCACCTGATAGCGGTCTTGAATATGACCCTTCAAAATACTGGCAAAATCATCTACATCCAAACCACAGTTCAGACCCTCCTCTAGACCCATCGTGTCACACAGAGTGAAGGGAACATTGGTGACACTGCTGCCTGGATTTGTGTAGTAGGTACGAAACTATGCAACATAAAAAAAATTTACCAACTTTTTTCAATATCAATTGATTTCAAGTCTCACAATATTTAACTTTCTAAAACAGTGGTGGAATAATAATAATTGAGTTCTACCTGTGTTGTCAAACTGGTTACAGCAGTGCCAGTGTTGGCCTGCATGCTCACGTAACCTTTAAATACAGAGTTGATGGAGTTGAAGAAGCTTGATTTTCCAGCACCAATGGGACCCAGCAACAGAATCCGAGCCTGTTTAATTGAGCTCACAGAAGGTTCCCAGCTGGAGATAGTGCTCAAGAGTGCCTTCTTTTTCCTAAAACATTAGTAATTATAATAGTCAGATTTCTTATATGGTAGTTCATGCAAAAATGAACTCACCTTAACTCCTGAAATGTAACTTTTTAAAGGATTTTTAGCTGAATGAGTAAGATTGACTTTTACAGATTCTGAGTGTTTGATTTATGTTGTTACACAACATGATAACACTTATGATGAACCTGCTGAGGACCATTTTCCAAGGCTGTGGTTTAAAGGTAATAATGTTTGTTTATTTATTTGTACAGACTGATCATTTCATTCCTGAGACCTTAAATTTATTACAAACAGTTCCAGGTATTTCTTTCTCTGAAAGTGTCAGTAGTCTATTAAATAAATCATTAAGAATCAACATTTCAGCTAAAAATCTTCTTTTAATGTTTATTTAAGAAAAAATCACCTGCATTTTGGATGATCTATGGTTTTATTACAGTAGCAGAATACTAACCAAAGCTTTTTACCATATTGATAATCATTTGTACAACCACAGCATTAATTAGCCCTCAAACCACTCTCTCAGACACAGTAAGTTTGACATATTTCTTAAAATATATTTATTGGGAAAACAAAAAACAATCAATCTTCATTACTCACTCAGAGTCCCAGTGCACATTTCTCCATGGCTTCTCCATCAGCCCTCCACAACCTGGTAAGAATACAATCCAGAGCATGACAAATTCTCACAGCCAATTTACATGTACAAGTAATTCCAAACCATTGCTGGAGCATAGTGCACTGCTCTGTCATAACTATGGAGTGCAAAATAATACAAACCTTCCACTCTGTACACCTCACATTCTGTCAAGTTTAAGTCATTGCCATGCATCCGCTGGGGATCAAACTGGTAGGTTCCTGGATTACTGTTGACTGTGGCTGTACTATTGTGAAGAAATATTAAAGAACCGAAGTTTGGACCATTGTCAGTGAAAGCAAACTGTGGATTTCCACTGACCACACGCAGAGGATCTTCTTTATGCTCGTTGTCATTAAAGCTAAACAGAAAGGCTTTGTCATCCACAATGTTTTGGTTTGTTTGACCATAATCTTTGCTGGTGAAAGCTCCAAAAACATAACCAGACTTATTGTAAGCAACAACAACAGTCGGTCCCTGCTTATTACACTTTTGGTTAAATGTACTGGTACTGTAGCCATGTACACTGGCTTTGAACAGCAGGCTGAGTTTGGCATGGTTTAACATTGAGCAGAGTTTCTTCTTCTGTTTTTTGGTTAAGCTGGATGTGATGGTGCTCATCTGAAAAACATTTGAAAAAGCACTTATTAATAATGAAATTATTTAGAAATAAATTATCTTTTAAAAACTATTTTGAAGATTACCGCCCAAGTTCCCCAACCTTTATTAATTTCCTCATGTTTAAAAAATTTTTATCATTTAAATGGTCCTAATATTTTTAGATATTTAGCTGAAATTATAAATCCAATGCAATACAAATGTAATAATTTTGGAAAAAAAGTTATAAAAAGAACTTACTTTGAAACAAGTCGTCAGAGGATGCAGACTTCCTTTTTGCTCAGTACCCCGAAAGAAAGGCTTTCTTTCGTTTTCAATGAAATCAAAACTAGCTACAGGAATGGCGTGGCGTCACAACTACACATCGAGGCAGTTTTTTTTGTCTTTGTCAATTCAGTGTACCGAGTCGAGAACATATGTTTTTCAATGAAGAAAATCAAAGAGAACTGAATATACAATTAATAAGAACATAACTTTAGCACAGGCAAATCTGCTTAGGCTACTGAGTATGAATAAATGATTTGTCAGGGTTTTTCCTGTCTTGTTTCTGTCTCCCTCTCGTGCCTGTTCACTCATGCGCATTTGCACACCTGCTATTGATTCCCTTGTTGCCCTGTTCGGTGGCGGATTAAAGCTGGTCAAGCTGGACTTTTCTCCCTATAGACATTTATATGCATTTGAATGCATCAGACCGGAAATGCAAGCTTGTGCGACAAGTTTTGCAGTCCGTTGCATTGGAAAGTTCAAGCTTGGTGAATTCTGACCAGTGAAATCGCATCACATGATTGCGTGAAACCAATCGAAGATCAAAACATGACCTCTCTGTACAAAAATTTAAAACGTGGACCAATCGCTTGCTTTTTTTAAAATGTCTAATAATCTTGTTTAATCCTGCCCCTTTTTGCAGCGACACACTTCAGAATTTCGCAAGATCAAACTCTAGTGTGACCGCAGCTATAGGCATGGGCAAATATGGGCGAATCGATCACCCAGGGCAGCATCCTCTAGGGGTGGCATGGAGACAACTACCACCACCACATCCCATTTAAGCGGTTGAAGCTTTTGATCTTTGTCAGAGCAATATGCACTGTGAAAAAAAATATTTTTGGGGCTTGTAAATAAAGAGAGCATAATCCAAGTACATTTTACAAATAAATCTTATTTTGTCTTTTTACTTTAAAATGTCACGTTTAATTCAAAAAGCTACTTAATATTTTTTTTATTGTGCTTAAAAAACAATAGTAAATTCAAATGGATTTACGCAAGTAATATTTACTTAGTGTTTCGTAATAATACAAAAAAAAAGACATACACGAGTAAAACTTCACAAAGTCAGGAAGTCTATGCGCACGTTTCGAAACCCCACTCTACGGTGACACCTAGTGGTCATTTTTATGTATTGCACTGAAATTATTTATATTATTCATTAAATTTCCCATTTATTGTATTTTATTTATGTCTACCCAAAACCTAAACCCAATAACCATCACAGTACTGTAAAAAATGAATTATTGTTTTACAGTGTTACAAAAACGATGCTGTATTGATGGCGTATCAGCAGCTGTATCATATTTAGACTACACAAAACAGTGATTAAAATACACAAAATCGTGATTTCGGAATATTTGTACAAGTCGGGATTCGAACCCAAAAGTAATTCAAAGCTCAGTTACAACATGCACACGGATGGTCCACTAGGCCATAACAGACAAATGGTTTTACAGACCCTGTCTGTCAAATGCACATTCGCCAGGTCTCGAAACACTTCTGACCTGATCGAAGCTTTAACACTTTAGTCACGTGACCTGGGTGTTTCGGACCATGCTTCGACCATGCAAGCGACCATTCGCTTCGGGATCTCGACACTGTGTCGAAATGTCAGTTTCACGTCAGCCATCCCTATTATTTGAGTGAGTTTGCTAAAGTCCGATTAGCATAAGCATATTAGCAAACGACATCTGTGTCTAAAACAACTGTTGCATTCTAAATATAATCTACGGAGAATAATCTACAGTGAACATTAAGATGTTTTTTTTACTAATACAAGTGTCCAAGCATATCGGTAAATTGCAATAAGGACATAATTAACTGAACATTAAAGTTACCCTCTCTGCTGTCTGCGCCATTAATACAAGTTTTGTTAGATTGGATAGCCTCAGAACTCATTTGAACCCAGAATGATAAGTTACTTGAGCCCTGAGAGGCCAAAACATGATGTTTAAAGACGTTTTTATTAATCCATCCACATTAACATATGCAAATATACTCCATATTAAAGTATAGTGTTCTATATTCTAGTAACGTTACTGAGGATGTTCAGGCAGCCTCTATACTTGTGAACATTTATTGCTGATAATTGAAGAGTCCAAAATAAATTACCTGATCAAATTTTAAATCAGTAATATATGTTTATTTAATTTTCTGACATTAACATTTCTAATATGTTCATCAGATTTCTTACCATTCAAGCTCATGCAAGGTAAGTTGGATAACACATTTATATAGA
>CAIGQZ010001336.1:14743439-14760493 GCA_903798205.1 Danio tinwini | reverse complement strand
TGTGTGTGTGTGTGTGTGTGTGTGTGTGTGTGTGTGTGTGTTTGTTGATTTGACTACTAAATCGTAAATGTGTTACATTTTATTTCATTTATCTAAGATCAATAATGAGAACAGAAGCATAACCACGTACCCCCCTGTAGCCAGCCTTTCTGCAAAAACTGGACTACATTTGATAACATTGCAACTAACTGTACAGTATTTTAATCACTTTGCACTTATTTGACAGGATGTCGAGAGACCTGCTTAAAGACTGCTTCACCAGTCGTTGTGAAGATCATCGTACTACAGAAGAGGAAGATGCCAACATAGATGAACCCATCATTCTCTCTGTAAGGACTTTTTAAATTAGTTTATTGAGAAGTTTAATTCAAATTAAAGAACTCAATGAAAATGTCTGGTAGTGTTTTTAATTAAGAAACTGTTTAAACATACATTTAAATATATCACTATTTTTAGATTTATTTAAACCAGTATTCTTATTTATCTTTTATAGTTATCCTGAGTAAACTTTACTTCAAAATGTTAAATATAATATGGTGATGAAATTTTATTTAAAATTTTGAAGTAAGGTTTACTCAGGATAACTAAAAAAGATAACTGGGAGTAATGAATAAAAAATAAATAAAATAGTAATATATTTAAATGTACGACTTAAGTACATTTTACAAACAAAATGTCAATAAAATCTACTTCGAATTTTCCAAGTAAACTTACTTAACATTTCTACTTAAATAATAATTATGGTTAGTCTTCTACTTGAAAAACCCTTGAAGATTTACTAGCCTTTTCTCAGTGAAAAACATTTCCAAGCTTTTGTCAAGTAAGCCCTACTTCTTATTTTTAAATAAGTTTTACTTCCAGTTTTTGATTTAGATTTACCTAGAACCACCAGGGCTGGAGAGTAACGAAATGCATGTACTTGTATTTCTAATTACATTTTAAATTATGGTAATCAAATTACAAGTTAAATCTGAAAAGTATTTTTCAGGCCACTTGTACTTTTAGGGCGCACACTTTAAAATATCACAAACTTCTTAACAATTATTCAAAGTCATTTTTTTCATGCATCACTCTGCAGTCTTCATTAACAAGCTAATTAAATAGCATAAACTCAAAATAATCTTCCATGTTCATTTATTTGACAAGTAACTTTGTATTGTAAGATACAAAATTGTAAGATTTTAACATTCAAGTACATCAAGGCACATTTTTACACCTGTAAACTTTTAACAGATACAGTTGAAGTCAATTTGCACTCATTAATTTAAAATAATGTTTACCAAGTCATCTTTAACAAACCAAGAACATTTTCACATGATTTCCTGTAAAACTAAAATAATTCTTCTGGAGTCATAATGAGTCTTATTTCTTATAGTTTATTTCTTGAATAAAAGCGGTTTTTAATAAAAAAAAAACTAAAACAAATTTAAGGTCAGTATTATTAAGAAAATATTTACTGTATTTCTTTGATTGTCTATACAACAAACCAGTTAAACAAAACTTGACTAATTATTCTAACTTTCCTAGTTAAAATAACCCACTTGTAAGTCTTTAAATAACACTTTAATCTGAATCAAAGTCTAGAGAATACTTAAAGGGATTTTGTCTGAATACAACTATCATGCAAAATAGTAAAACATGCACTGACTGTCACCATGGGAAAAATAAAAAAGTAGTTATTATAAATTAGTTAAACTATTATGTTTAAAAACGTGTTGTAAAAAGTCATGTGTTGAAGTGCTTTATCAGTACTGAAATCAAAACGAATGAAGGCAAAACTAAACGAGTTGAATATTACTTTTACATGACTGATGTGTGTGACTGATTAATAATAGCCTATGCATAGCCAAGGACTTCCTCTATTAAAAGTTTTAAAATCGCTATTGAAAACAGAAGTCTAATATAATCAACAGTGGACATTTTGATGAACATGATTGAAGTTCTGAAGTGACTGAAGAATCTTTTTATTACCTGTGTCAATTTGGGGGTTAACGTCTGAGGAATGCGGGGAACTGATGCGCGCAGCAGAGAGAACGAGTGCGCGCGACACCCCCAGTGGCTGATCTCGCTTCTCCGTGGCATTTTGACACAAAAATACAAGTCCAAATTTAGGGGGAGCAGGGGGGAAGGGGGTGATTCAAGCTTGTTGGGGTATGCATCAGCTGCACAGTAATCATGATCTGAAGAATGCTGGAAAAATGTTTTGTTTTCACCAGAAGAAAGATTTGATGATTGATCAGGCCACAGATCAACATCGTTTAAGCATCACAGTAAGAAGAGCAATGATCAATGAGAAATGTACAGGATTACAAAGATTATTGCAAGGTCATTTACAGGTGCTCACATAAGGTTTCTTCTCTATCAAATATTATTTACATCCTCTTTTCTATTTTTTTACAGTTAAAATAAGTAACAACAGCAGATGTTTCGAAATGTTTCAAATTTAAACATTTCAAGAACAAGCATCTAAACCTAAAATTAAACTTCATATTTACACAATTTTAAACACTTAGTCAGCATTTTAAAAAAACTACTATACTTAAAAAAAGAAGAAAATATTAAACAGGTGAACTGGGTCTGGCTTGATTCTTATTGAATAGAATTACAATACCCTTATTTGCACAAACCTTGCACACACAAACAAACCTAAGGCAAAATAATCATAATAAACTACATTTATTATTTTATTGATGCATTGCAGTATTGAAAAAAAAAATTATATATATATATATATATATATATTATATTATATTACATATTTCCTATCATTTTCCCCCAGTAATTATGCCTCAATGCATTATGTGATTGTTTTATTCTAACATGCTGACAAAAATCAGTTTTTTTTACATCACTTAAGTTTTTTATTTATATAATTAATGTCAAATATACATATATTACACACTTTCCTCTATGTGACAGTGCAGCAATGCATGATTTTAATAAGCTTACACAAACTTACAAGACATTCTCTTTATAGTGCTGAATTTAAGATATGCACCTAAAAATATTGTACAGTAGGCATACAGTATATAACGGAGGCTCTGCACTGGAGTTACAAGTTTCACTTGTGTCACACAGTTGGCACATACCCCAATCACATTTCCAAATGGGATAAATTAAATTGGTTACTTACATGCCATCACATTTTTACAGATTTTATTGTGATTTCCATTATTGTGCAATGCATTCATATCACATTTGTGTGACTTAATGTAAAGCCACTAGTCTTTAAACAATCAAAATTATCCTTCAAGAGCAAGGCAAAACCAACAAGTACTGTATTTTATAAGTAAAAAAAAGGTTTTTGTGTAAGTGTTGAGTGATCCAATGTGTTTAAAACATGAAAGAAAAAAACAGTACCACCTCTAATCTAAACCTTGCTGACACTGTTAATTTATTTATTCCAATTGTTTTTGCATCTGAAAGTGCTGTTTATAATAGTCTTCATGCTCAAAGAGATAAATTATCAAAGGACAATAATTTTAGACTTTTACAGCTGCATTAATTGTACACCACCTTTATATAAGGATTTGAACTCTTGGTTATGTTAAATATAGCAAATAATCTTCTCAGTAATAAGCCAATGACATTATACTCCTAGAGTAAATACATCTATCTGTGTTGATTTAATTCTTGTGATTTTACTGTGATTTTCAGTCTTTAGCTAAACAACCTGCCTAGGTATCTTTCATGAACACAACATTCAGTATGTTGATTGATAAAGCATCTGCCGAGAACATTACATTGCATATAGATCTATGATGGTGAAATGTGCATGTGTGAATTTAAATAAGCATGGCATACACAGATGGAAAAATTAAAGCATGTGCCATCACATGTCCATCTAGCAGAACTCTACTTTACATGCAGGGAACGTCTCTTCCTGCATAGCCACAGTGCTGTTGCTGCCTAGAACTGTAATGCCCAGCTGCCGCTGTTTTTCTTGGGTTTCCCGATACCACTCATGCATCATCTGTGATTCAAACGTAGGAATCAGGGTCACCTGGAAGATTACGCAAAGTTAATATAGAGTAAGCATGTTATTTTCCCCCATCAAAAAAATAGATGATGACAGAAAGGTAAAAAGTTTTGATGTGCACCTTTAAATCAACTTACACTGTATATCTTATCATACTTACGGGCAAGTCATCAGGCCAAACAGATTTTCCCTCCAATAAGGCATCCAGAATAGACCTCATCAGACCTTCCTTGAGCGTGTCATCCCCACTAATTATGTAACAGGAGGAGCGCAAGCGGCAGAAGAACTCAACATCAACAGTGGAAGCTGCATGGCCTGATGGAAGGTAAGCCAAGTCCAAGTATACTGAAGCACCAGCATTGCTACCTGTTGATGCATCAAGACCTCAGTCAGTGCCACAGAAACATTTACTTACATACAGAATTATACAAATGGCCCTTTTCCACTGAGCAGTATGGTTTGGTACAGTACAATACGATATGCATTTATTTTCACTGTCAAGGTTCCCAAAATAGAAAACCATATTATACCACTTTTTCTGCATATTTTTTCAGAGCTAGACTCACTTCTAAATGCTATTAGTTTGCAGACGATCATCACCCACACGTTAAGCAAGACAAAGGAATGACAACACAAGAAATTGTTTTTAAATACAGCGGAAACACAACATTGTAATAATACAAAAATTGAGAGTAGCACTGAACCATTTCATCTCATCTCTTTTTATGTGCATGTATGCATTTGAAATAATAAACCAGAGTTTGCAGAAGATACAGTATGGGAATGGCCAATACAGCTTTTTTTTTTGAGTGAGAATGACGTTGATCGCAACTTTCTGGTATACTCCACCCCTATTAAGTAAGGGTACTTTTGGCATTGGAAATGTACTGTATTGGACCGTACTGCTCAGTGAAAATGAGGAAAAGTGAAATCAGTCCAAACCTGCTGTTGTGGATCTTTTAGAAGCAGAGCCTGTGCTACGACTAGCCACTACATCTCCTACTGAGCTGCTTCGTGAGCCACTAACAGAAGTTCCTCGACTTCCAGCTCTGGATTTGGTGCCTAGAGTTGAAGCACTAGAGGATGTTAATCTCTGTGTGACTCCTGCTGCTTTCCTGCCTTTTGTTGCACCTGACTTCATGCCACTAACAGGATCAGGCATACAGGCACCAGGCTGAGGTGGAAGAGGAGGTAAGTCTTTCACAGGGACAGGTGGGGGATCCTTCGGCAAAGGATGATTCCCTCTGTAAGAATTCAAACCATCATTTAGGTTATGGGATTGCAAGTGGACGACACCTTCTTCATCAGAATCCAAAAGACCATCTGCTGTAATGGAGCAATCCTCTACACCAGGATGTACATCTGAGTCTGTTGCCATAGGAAAACAGTCACTGGTAGAAGTGAGAGGGGTGTCCTGAGCTGGATGAGAGGCCTTGTTACCTGAACATGAAGGTGGAAATGGCTTAGCTGCATCTTGGGAGTGGTCACTATCATCAGAAAGGTTTAATGGGCTGGTGTTACAGACGGCTGGTAAGAATGAATCCTCTTGATCGCCAACTGGTTTGAAATGTTTAAACTCACATGGAGAGACTAAGCAGAGATCAACGTCATGGTTAGCGTCCAACGCCAGGCCCTGTTGTCTAGATGGACACCCTTCAGAGCCATCAAGAGGTGTCCTCTGGGTGTGAGGCTTCTTTAAAGACAAAGACATCCCTAATTTGAAATCAGAATTGACATGGTGTCCATTGGAGCAGGAAGTTTCGTCTTCGTTGGTGGACTCACTCACAGTTGGCAGCACTTGTTCAAAAGACATTGACAATGACTCATCAACCTCAGTGGACTGTGGTGAACTTACTTCTGCAGGCATTGAGTGAGTGGTGGTAACAGTGGGAGATATATCAGGCATTATATCCTTAAAAGAGCTGAGAGACAAAAAACTAGAATGCTTCTCTTTAGAGGAAGTCGAGATGCTCTCTTGGGTACTTTTAGGGCATCCAGATTCTGAAAACTTGGACAGTCCCATCTGCTGGCTTTCTGAACCAAGACACATCTTAACCCCAAAACTACTATGATCCTTGGAGGCCCAAGTCTCTTCAGGTGACAGGTGATAAGGAGTATGACCAGCACTGTTTGGGCCTGATCTAGGCGATGTTAGCTCTATTGTTTTTTCATCCGGACTGACACAAACTTCCTCATGATCATTTTTTTGAATATTTTCTTTAAATGCACCATCGAGCAAGGTATATTCAGTGGGAGTAAGGTCTAGATTCACATTGCGCTCCGTTTTTATTTTGACAAAGGTTCTTGCGGTTGCTGCAGGGTTAACTATGCTAGTACACTTAGACTGTCCCATTGAGACACTTTTCAGGATTCCAGAGTCAACAGCTTGACTCTTCACAAGTAATTCGTGTTGTTCTCGATCCATTTGCAGAAATTCTGCTGTCATATCTTCAGGTGAGGATATTATGGAGCAATTTACATCTTCTGAATCTGTTGACAACTTCTGATTCTGCTGCTGTTTGTTAGACTTAAAGTTTTTGTCTTTTTCTTCTGTATGTTTCTGTAATTTAGTTTCAATTTTTACATTTCCAGGCTTATTTGAGTTTAGTAGTCCTGTTTTCTTGGCATCTTTCCCAAGAGACCTTGTTGCCTTTTTCTCTTCAGTTTTGCTATCTAACTTTGGTCTTCTAATCGAAAAATCCTTACTACCTGATGTTTTTTTCTGCCCATTTTCTTGCTTCTTTGAGTCTGATTTGTTTGTTTTTTCACTGCTTTTGTCCTTCAAAGACTCCTTTCTTGTAACAAGTCTTGAGGGGTTTTGTTTTGCATTGCTTTCTACAGATTTCATATTTTCTTCACTTTTTGGATCATTTCCAGTCATGGCTTTGGTTTTATCTTTTTGTTCTTGAACTCCACGACCCACTCTGTCATTTGAAGCACCATTACTTGGTCTGGATTCATTTTTACCAGATTTGGGATTGTCTTGACTCTCTGAAATTTTTGTATTCTTGTCTGATTTCGATGTTTCAAAATCTTTGGAGCACACTACAGCCCGCTTGAGAAACTCTAGATGCTTTAGTCTCTCCAGACCATCCATTATCTTTCCTTGTGGTGTAGAGCCAGGGAAGAGAACTCTGATGATTTTCTCAGTTGGGTTAGCTGGATGCCAAACAAGCAAAGCACATATTGAGACCAAAGATGTTAGGTGTCCATCTAAACTTTTGGATTTTGAGCTATTATCTGGCCAGTTATTCATGAAAGACTCTATCTCTTTGCTACGTTTCACTGGATTTAGGATATAAAGTTCAAGACATCCCACTCCCATTTTCTGGAATAGAATAACTGGCTCTATGGGGCCACTTGAATTGCGAAAAAGGGGCTCTGGTGAGATCTTTAGTTTCTCCAAATGCTGTAATATAAGTGCTGCTAGATCACTGCTTCGTAGCACATTAGGATCACCTTGAAGTTTTTTGAGCCTGTTTGGGGCATTGAGGAAAACCACACCAAGCTCTGGAGAGATAAGATTCTTCACCCATTGCTCCTTTTCCTGTGAGTCAGGTTTATTTTCCTCAAGCTCTGCGACTTTCCTCTCCAATAGGCTGTTAACTCCAGGCAGGTTGTCTATTCCAACATGTGTAAGCAGCACTGAATCAACACGGTCCAAATGCCTGACCAGTTTCCAGAAACAAGAGCGCGGATCTGCTCCACCATTGACCAAAACATTGAAGCCATTGACAGCAAAAAAGGCACAGTCACCTCTCCCTCCTGGAAAGACATAACAGCACGGACGGCATAGCTTGAGAAATCCCACTGTGCCAGGAGGCTCTAAGAGGTCAAATGGAGACTGTAACTCTAAGGACTCAAAAAGGTGGTCCGTGAACTCTTGAAGGCCCCCCATTTTTGGTAGTACCATTAGGGGATTCACCTTAATGTCAATAATGTCATTTATGTTGTGCTTCCCAAGCACAGAGTTTTTCCATTTTCCAGTTTTAGGGCAGCTTAAGATGAGATTTGCTTTGCCATGAGAGCTTACAGAGTTTAACAAAGCTTGAATCTATTGGAAATGTACAAACAAATTGCATTATATTACATATATGAAAAATGGCTATTATATTTCTGAACAACAGAATCATTTGAAAAAGCATATATACAAAGATTGATTTGATTTCCAAATATATATTTTTTTAAATATGAGCACAACACATTAAAATATTGCAATATTTTAAACATTATTTTACATTACTTTCAGTCCAACAAACCTCTTCATCTGAAAAGATCTGAGTGAAATCATTTGGAGTGAACTGCCCCGTGTGCAAGACCAGATCCCCAGAGTCTTCAATAGACTGTCCTGTGAGCAGCAGCAATTTGTGTCGAGGTATGGATGATATCAAGCTGTGGACCTGAAATTATTTTATTAAAATATATATTATTATATTATATATATTATTAAAATATATATTTATTTTTGTTAAATGTACATATTAGAATTTTTAATGCACATTATTATTTAGCTTGTATTTCTATACAATACACGTTGAAATATGAAGAAGAGAATTTAAGTTTAAGTTTTAATTTAAGTGTCACACACCTCAGAGTAGAGAACCCCTTCAGATGGATTCACTACAACGTTAATGTCCAGAACATTTGAACTGAAATGAAATGTCTTCTGACCTGTAATGAAAATGGAGACAGACTAAATGAGTCAATAACAGAATTAACCAGAATATGTAAGATGCCATGCAAATGTGAATTAATACATTGAATTCTAATTTCACTAAACTTAAAAGTGGAAACATGTGAACCTCTACTGGACAAGAAAGAAAAGATTTGACTAAGCTGTTATGTTTTTTAAATCATGAGTCACATACAGTGCCATTGTTTTAATGCCGCCAGTCTGATCTTAAATAGAACCAAGTAATGCAAATTTTAAAAAGTGAGATTTCCTAAGTATTAGTTCTATGCACATCTGTCTATGGTTTGTCAGCAAAATTATTTTCAAAACTGCTGAAACAAAAATGTTTTACTGCTGTTTTTGCAACAGCAGCCAAAGTCTGAACAATTGGTAGAAAGCACTTCCTTCCTGCCTTTCTGCTCTGTGTTCTAGAATAGCAAATTAGGACCAACACTCCAACCTAATACAACATTCCCTGAATAACAGGAGCTGCCACTCACAATGTACTCCCACTCACTTTGCATAGCCCCTATTAAACTATAAAAGAACATTTAAATTAATAATTGCTCTCCCAATAGAGCAACACAATACTGCATTTGATATATACGAAGTAAAATGCAATCAGTCTTCTTACATCAAGTAATAAAAAAGAAAATTTGTAAGTAATCAAAAGTGATTTGTAATCAATGGAAATCATTTATTTTCTAGAACTTCTAATAAAAAAGTTGTACTCCAAGAAGCAAGATCAACTTTAAAGGGCATCAATTTTAACCCCTTTTCTAGATTTAATATAAATATTTTGTGTAAAGTTTCAGCTCAAAATACCCATCAGACTACTGTATTTATTATACCTTTTTAAATCTTGGAAATTTGAGCTGTCATGGCACACACACACACACACACACACACACACACACACACACACACACACACACACACACAAGTTTAGCTTTGCACAGTTTTTGCATGGCAAATGTGACAGGATACACGTTAATATCCACTGCTGTATGGATATCTGTTATGTTAATGTACAAAATAAACCTTTAAGTCCACAAACCAGGATTGAAGTGTCTTCTTTTATAACTGTACTGACACTATGCGCCTGTGGTGTTGAATTACGTAGCAATTTAAACTTGTAAAATTCATTCTTGATCACATTTGATGATGATTGAGGATCACAGCGAGCTGAACAAATCTTTTATTCCTAGTTGCTTTGCGCAGGTCCTGTCTTGTTGATATGATTTTAAACGTTACTACAGAGACATGTTAATACTCGTCTGTCAATCAATTCGGTGGGCGGAGAAATCGCACTCCTACGTCACATTGCGATGGGCCTCAAAATGGGAGGGATTTGGATCCTATTTTAACGTCAGGACATTTTTTAAAAGAGGCTTACTGTGTTTCTATCACTGCAATATGACTGTGGACACACTATACCTACACACACTTCTATCCAAACAGCTTACAAAAGACAATTTTCATCATAGGTGCCCTTTAAACATTTGATGGCTTTGAGAGTTGGAGTTGAACAGTTAAAAATTGCTGTTGTCAATGTTCAGACTGTCGCCACTGTCTCTGTTGCAAATTTCTCAAGAACAGAAGAGATAAGATAATTTATATAAATATTAAAAAAAAGCTAAATAGTTATACATAGTTTGGCACTTTTCTTCTATTCTTCTATTGCCTTCTTTAAGATTTCTGTAAAGTAAAAAAAATTCTTGACTAAGTTTCTTTACTAAGTTTCTGGTAGGAGTTAGGTGAGTTTACATGATTCACACACTAAAATATATAACTATATTTCATTATAAACTATAATAATGTAATATATGTATAGCAATGATGCTGTACATAGAGCTGTAGTGGGGTCGAACTACACAGTTGCTTCTTTGTTAATTCATAAGATTGCATCCCACACACATATCATGCGCTCAAAATGAGCTCTAAAAGATTCCCAGTAATATTCTCTACAAGTGTAGCCTATCTGAAGCATATATTTTCACTGTCAATAAAAATATACCTCTTAAATCCTTGGATTCATAAGAAGAATGCTGGGAAATAAAAAGCTTCAGCTGCTCATCCAAGTTACACACTGTCAGGTCTACATCCCATGCACGGATACCTGTGTAAAGAGATGCAAATATCTGTAAAAAAAATTCTAAGCATTATCAAAAGCTCAATATGTTACAACATGAGCTTATTGTCACTTAACTATGAATTTATGCCTAATACAAAAGGTTACAACGTTGATTTGAGAACAGGCAGGCTAAAGCCCCCCAGAGCAAAAGCACTGCAGTCAGCATGTAATTGAAACGTCATGTGAGACAATGTGGTTTTCAGAGACAAATGAGATGGTTGGATGACTGGCCCTCAAAAAAGGTCTGTTTTGTGGCTCTGATGTCCTGTACTCATGAAATATAAAAGCCACTGGACAGCATGTTCCCTTTTTTATTTAAACCTGAGAAATAAGCTGTCTCATCACTGCTAGTATCGAAATAACAAATCACGAGAGTCGGCAGCAAAGTCAGATAAATTTCAGGATGTATATGATGCATAGGAATGAAAGGTAAACTAGCAGTAAACGATACAGTAATATTATGAGGGGAAATTTAAAAATCTGAAAGAATTACTTCAGTGTGATGGGTCAGGGTGGGAAAACAACATTGGTAAAGTCTTTCTCTTTTCTTTCTTTTTTTTCTTTTTTTGCCTGATCACTGTCATGGAGACACTGCCATGGAGACAGGCTCTTTGCCCACATGCATGTGCTGTCAATATTTTTGTCACATCTTTAATGACGAGATGGTACAAAAATCACCTTTCTTTTGCTACGATAAAATATTTAATTGTTGTTAACTTACACGCCCCTTCAATTTATTACCAGCATTAACCCCTTAGTTGTCAGCACACACTAAAAACCTTTCGCTTTTTTTTATCTTGTTCACTCAACTTTTGAAATTATTAGATGCACTGACCTAAAATTATTTGTCAGTAATACAAAAAACATTTAGTTGGGTCAACATAAGATTATTGGTTTTCTGGAGAGGTGAACTACTCTGTGACAAAACTTTTTAAGTTGTGCCAACTGAACATTTTTTGTCTGCAGAACTGGAATGCCTGAAGTTGAGTGAACAAAAAAAAATATGTATAATCCTTATTTCCTTTCGTTTTTCTTGTGTACTTAACTTTTTTATTACATTTTTCACCTTTAATTGATAGGACAGTAGAGAGGAAAGCATGTGGGGAGGAGTGATGGAAAGAATCAGCATAGGACTTTGAGGTGGGAATCAAACTCGAACACTGGAGTGCCATGTGTCCACGCACAAACCACTATACCATTGGCGCCGACGTGAACTCAACTTTTGAAAACATCAAGTGCGCTGACCTAAAATGTCTGAAGTTGAGCGCACAAAAAAACTCTTGTGGAAATTTATACTAAAAAATAATACAAACATAGTTCAATTAAAAAAACCTAAAACAATGACAAATGTTAAAACATTTATTAGACACAGAATTAGAAACAGGACAGGAGGTGAAACAACAATAACGGTAAACAAGACAAGGATCAAAACGTGGTAAAACAAACAAGAAAAACTTTGTAATGCTTCACATGTGAGGCATGCCTTCCTGTTTTTTAATTGAACTTTGTTTGTTTGTTCTGATAATATATTATTTATTAGTACCAATTTTCAAGAGTTGTTTTGTTCACTCAGCTTTAGAAATTTTAGGTCAGTGCAGCTGATGTTTTCAAAAGTTGAGCACATGTACATGTCGGCGCCAATGGTGTAGTGGTTAGTGTGTCGACACATGTTCGAGCTAGATTCCCACCTCTAGGTCCTACAGTATGCCGATCCTTCCCCTCTCTCCTCTCCCCAGGTTTTCCTGTCTACTCTCTATTCAATTCAGTTCAATTCACCTTCAATTGTAAAGCGCTTTTACAATGTAGATTGTGTCAAAGCAGTTTCACATAGAAGATTATAGTGAATTGAAACAGTGTCAGTTCAGTTTTCAGTGTTTAAGTTCAGTTCAGTTTAGCTTAGTTCAGTGTGGGTTAATAATCACTACTGAGAGTCCAAACACTGTGGAGCAATTCCATCGGTGCTATCATGCTCAGCAATTCCATCTACTGTCCTATCAATTAAAGTAGTTCATCTCTCCAGAAAACTAATAATTTTATTTTAGTTACATAAACGCACTAAATCGCACTTCAGCAGCGGTTATTTGAGCACGCACAAGAAAATCTGCACTTGAGCAGAGTATAGCCTATTTGAGGGTGTGCAAGAAGTTTTGTGCACAAACAGGCAATCGGCGCGCCAGTAAAGAGATTTGCATGCTTGTATTACATGAATGCGATCTCGACTTGTAACACTGCGCTTATGACATTTGTCGTTGAAATACGCCATTATTGCCATAGGTAGTTGGTAGATCTGTGTCTACCAGTCCTGCCGCCACAGCTGGAAAAAAATCCTAGAGGAAACACTGCAGAGGTTGCCACAGTGGAATGAACCACTACTTGGTAATTCATATAAAGCAATTCAAAGACTACCAGAACTTTAAGAGTCAGAAATGCACATACAAGCAAGCGAAACAAAATTAAGACCACAACTCCTGATGATTCAGTGAGATTACATGCTCATGACAGTTTGTTGGGGCAAATAATGTAATGTTGAGTTTCTTGCACAAAACAATCTTTACACATTTAAAAGACTTTTATGTGTCTTCTGGAGCTGAATGCATTAAATTTGTTTTGCCTATATATATTTCTTGGGACTCAAAGTATGTCAACTTCCATTGTAATATGAATCTACAACAAAAAATTGTTTCAGCCAAAATCATCATAATACTTTGCTGAGAAAAAAGTCACTAATCTTGGATGGTCTGAGGGCAAATACAAATAGCAAATGTTATTATTCTTTCTTTTTTGTGATCTATCCCTTTAAGATAAGACGTAGCATCTAGCTGGAATCTATAGCTAATGTTTTATAGCTGACTAGTATCACCTAGACAGACACCAGTTACAATTTGCAAATTCCGATCAGCTAGGTTAGCTGAATATTTCTGATAATTCAAGATGATGCCACTCAAATTTACAAGCAAGCAGAAAACCACCGCTGGGTGGTGGGTGTGGGAATATGCAGCACTTTCACCAAACCTAAACGGAGAAGCACATCTTGACAAACTCATTTTATGATCGTAAATTCAACCACTGTAAGGCAAATGTTGGCTACTTAAGCATACTGAAAGGCTGAAGCTCAAGGTGTCTATTTTCCGATGTTTACCTGATGCCATAACACTGCAGTGCAGGGAACATCTGCGCGAAATCTTGTACCGGAATAAACGTGATATGAATTTTTTAAACGCTACATACATGTATGTACGACGATTCGTTCAAACATAAGTATAAATATTTTTTTATTATTGTTTACAACGCGAAAGAAACCGCCTGGCGTCACGTTGTAGGACGGTGTTTCAAGCATTTAAAATCAGCAGGAAGCTATCTCAAAATAACAAAAAATGAAACATCAAAAACACTCGTAACCTGTTCTGCAACATGCATATACGAAAGATAATTGTATTGTCTAATAACGTTAATTATAAATGTTAACATAACGTTCTAAACTCATGTTATGTAAGAAAAATGGAAATACCTCGTTCAATCTCCACCACAACATAGTCCAGTAAATGCGGTCTATAGAGCGCGCTGATGACAATCAGCATTGAATATCTGTCATTGCAGAATCCAGGATGGGCTGTCAGGTCCTCCGATTCCATCGCTGCCGTGAGACCCGACGCCATGTTGGACAGTTATTCATATGATGTAATACACAAACAATCAAGCATTATTGAGGGAATAGGCGGATGGTTTGAATGGAACTGAAGCTGGCCAATCCAAATAGGGATTAAGACCGCCTTATTGCGTGCATCACTCTTCTCAGCAGTCTTCAATAATTATTAAGCAATGCATTTGACAGATTCATGTATTATATGAATCAAATACAGCCTACTTTATAACTACTGGCATCAGTTATTCCATTAAGAACATCTGTTTCCATTGGGAAAATATTCTTTAAAGTGGGTTTATTATTATCAAAATAGTACGATTTCCATGGCATTTTTGCCAAACCTGCCTATTAGAACCTTTTATTTTTAAGAGTGTTTGAATAAGAACATATGTTATAGATAAGAAATCAACTAAACCATACAGTTGTTCAAACTTTATTTTGAATCTCAATGCATTTTACAGCAGTAATATGTATGATCAATAAGCAAAACATCAAGCACATAGATTTTTCCTCGAGCATCTTTAATCTTATTAAAGGCATTTCAAAATAAAAAAATGGCATGATGTTCCCTGTGGACAGCCGCATAGCTTGCCAACTCTTGCACCTTTACGTATTGCACACTGCTCACCTGCATCGCACTTCAGATAAAAAACAACAACAATCAACAAATTTCATACAAAAATGCATCAAATATCAAACAAACGTTTATCAATGTCAAATATTTTCAGCATTAGCTTAGCAAGATCTTCATTTCCCACACTGTAAAAAATGCAGGGTTCCACACAATTCATTTATGTTGTACCAACACAAATTGATTAAGTTAACTTAACACTTTTAACAAGTTTATGTGTATTGAGCATAAAAAAATTAAGTTGTCCCAATCTCAAGAATTGTGTTGTTTTAGCTCATTTTAATTAGGTAGTTTGAACAAGTTAAAAAATATTTTTGAGTGCATGCATACAGTATATATATACTGTATATAGAACTAGACTAGAAACTAGAATTTTTTAAAATACCACTAAATCCCATCAGAGAAGCACCCTTATTGTCTCACAGCAGTGTTGATTACAATAATTTCCGGACAAGTATGCATTGTAAATGTGCTTTGATTTTGTAAAATACATTACCGAAGGAAGAAGGCTCAACTTTTTTCCAGTTTGTGGAAGTTGTTTGTTCTTTAACTTCTCAAGAACCTCTTGCAATGCCTCTATCTGTGAAGTATTTATAGTTTTACATCGATTCCCATTATGAAAGACAAAACTTTAAAGAGTAAATGATGTAACTCACCAAATTGTTTTCGTCCTGTCTTTTTGCAGCAGTGTCCAAAGAGCGATCTTCAAGAGAGTCATCACAGTGGGTCAGAATGAAGGACAGGGCAGAAGCAGCAGCGAAAAAGACAATCCGTCTGCTAAACATGGTGCTAAGACAAGTTTCCTTGCTTTTCAAAACTGAAGATGATTGGTGATCTCAGGGTGTGATGAGCAGCTGCTCTTTATAAATGAATTCAACATCACCTGCTAAAAAATTCATGATGACAGCCCTCTGGGACACATGTGTTATTAAGCTACACAAGACCATATTTTATATTTGTGGTATAGTTTGTGAGAAAAGATAAGTAAAATGCCTTATAAAGCAGATGCAGTTGTGTTATAACTAGGGACAAGCAGAATTAGGTGATATTTAGGTAGGTGATTTACATTGCTAATCCAATTAGAACCATTTGTTTGGTAAACAAAGCTACAGTAAAAAAGATCTGTCATACAATACATACAGTAAAAGACCGAAAATATTACTTCACAAATTAAATTGTTCATATATCACCTAACCATCTGCATATCAGTCAATAAAATTACTGACTGTAATATAAAAACCTCCATAAATATATAGGCTATTCAAAATCTGCATTTTTTCTGTGGATTTCTGTGGGCAAAGATTCTGTGTGGGCCTATTTGTATCTAACCCAGCAGGCTTGGGCCTTTTGGCTTAGTCCCTTTGTTAATCAGGGGTCATTACAACGGAATGAACGAAGCGGATGCAACCCTGTACTGGGAAACCCAGTACTGGGAAGCACCCATACACTCTTGCCAACTCCACACAGAAATGCCAACTAACCCAGCCGGGGCTCGAACCTGCAACCTACTGTAGCCTACAGTATATGTTATATTAGTATGTGGTCACAAAATCTCTGCAATGCCTTTATACACCAGCAGAGGTCAGACTTATGAAAAAAACTAAATTGTGTGAGTTGAATTCCCATGTATATCCTTTTAAAACACATAGTATTACTTTCAAAATACATTTTAAATAAAGCTCACAAATTGCTGAAATGAATATATAAAATGGCTCAAAATATGTTGCAGACTAAAATCAGAGGATTGTATGATCTGGATGATTCTGCGTCAAGTCCAATATTGACACTGATCTGGCGAGGCGGAATTGATGATTGAGGCCATGTATGAAGAGTAGCCAGGGTCAATGGCTTTGGTTAAGATACTAATGAGACGACTGCAAGACAGAGACCCCAAGGCAATAGATGTCTGTCTGGGTTATTGGTGCAGTGATGGAAAAGGGCTTTTACTTTAATGTAGAATGCATATATATATATATATATATATATATATATATA
>CAIGQZ010001336.1:14693880-14740972 GCA_903798205.1 Danio tinwini | reverse complement strand
TGTATATATATATATATATATATATATATATATATAGTGAGTAAATTTTTTGGAAGAACTGTTCCTTTAAATTGTGTAGGCTACATGCACTACTATTTTAATCTTGCCATTAAACATTACACAGTTTTACGCTTTTGAATCATTCAGTGACAACGACCACCCCTCGTAGCCATGCTAAATCACCATCTTATACTAAAATGAGTTTCATTAACTCCATGTAGCAGGGTATTAATGGCACTTGAAACGGATTAAGATAAAAACACGTCGTCAATTTTTGATCTATGGTGCGACAAACTTTGTTAAACTATAATCTCGTTCAACTGATGTAATCACCGCTTCCCTGAACAGATAATCACGATCCTCTGACGATCAGGTAAACCTCAATTCGCAGCTCATCTTTATTTTGCTGTAACACATTATCACAGCTGAACACTGTAAGGTCATGTTAGTCTATAGCTGAGCTTAATCGTCGAAACCAAGGGAATTTCGGACGTTAGATTTTGTCGAAACTAGTTATTAGTTTTAATGTAATCAGAGAATGATTAGCTTCTTGATCACCTTAATTTGTGGGGTAGTACAGGAGGCCACATGCCCGCACATGTCCCGCACCTCGAGTTCAGGATCTCCACAGATCTCATCTCACCGCCAGATGGAGCGCTGGACAAAGAAGAGACTCATTCAATAAAGCATCTTCAAAATAGTTATGATCACAATTGCGTGACTTTTGCATCAAGCCATAATATATTTCCAAATTCAGTCAGTAGGCTATAAGACATATACTAATATTATTTATATTTATATTAATATTAAAGTAATACTAAAGTTAAATATTTGCGTAATGAGTTTTCTTCTTTTATTTCAATAATCAGTATAGGCCTACATAATTGATTTATTTTGCAGCATCAATGCAACCGTTTGCATTCAGCAGACCCTGAATGTACGTTAATATTACGACAACTAATATATTATTATTATTACATAATAGTAGGCTATATTATATTAACCTATATTATACATTAATACAATGTATATAACCTATTATTTTATGTGCAAATTAATGTATTTCATTTTTTCCCAATTGCATTGTTTCAGAATGCAAATGAAATATATATGCCTATATATGTTTTATTTATAAATATAATCTTTTTTCTTCATGTTTTTATTTTTATGTTATAGCATCACTGCAACCGTGCATGCATCAGTCCATGAATACGCAAATATTACGATGTCAATGTTTTATATTATAATATACTGTATAATAAAATAATATATATTAGCCCTACTGTATATACAAATAACATTTTGCAATATTTTTGAATGGCAGAAACGGCATCTGCCAAATATATTTCATAATTTGTGTAAGTTTAAACGTACTACTTGAATATTTCATTCTCTGAATTCATGTTTGACTTGACAAAAATTCAATCAGCATTCAGCAACCACCTATCAGTATGCATGGGTTTTATTTTTAACAAATTATTGCAAGATTTTACTACGGCGATTATCACCTTGATCATTCCTAACAGAAAACAACTGACTTTGAAACAATACATGAGACTCCATAGAAACCTGCTTGGCATGAGGTTTCGTCTCAGCTGCAGTTTCAACCACGCCTACTACGCTGATCCTGCTATAAAAACACCGGCGTCCACAGCTTGAGTCAAACACGAGTCGAGACAGTGTCGTAGCGAGAAGTATCTGCGAGAGAGAGAGAAACCACACGAAACCTCTGCGGATTACTACTGCCACACAACATCGACATATTCTGTGGAACTATACCTGTTATTTGGTGAAATTTCCAGTTGTGGATTGTAAACACTTTACGGATAAACATGACTCTGGAGGAAGTTGTTGGATGCAACAGCACTGAGAGAAAGTAAGTGGATGATTTTGTATAATTTTAAACGAAGGCTCAACATAATGTTAATTAAAAGCGTTTGTAAGCTAAAGCTGACGATTCTTTTGTTTTTCTGTAAAGAATGGAGACTGTGAGTGAGGCTCTGGAGGAGCTGCTGATGGCTGCACAGCGACAAAACTGTCTGACAGTTGGAGTCTACGAGTCCGCACAACTCATGAATGTGTAAGTATTTTATACATTCAAACATATAATTCAGCGCTTTGCACTATACCAAGCTGTAAAAAAACGAACTGAGCATTGAATTAACTGCGTTTGTGAACTTCTACAGGGATCCAGACAGCGTGGTGTTGTGCGTTTTAGCGACCGACGAGGAGGACGAGAATGATGTTGCGCTTCAGATCCACTTCACGCTCATCCAAGCCTTCTGCTGCGACATCGACATCAACATTGTGCGCGTGTCCGGCATGAGGCGTCTGGCACAGGTTCTCGAAGAGCCTCTGTCCACTGACAACAACGCCAATGAACCAAGAGACCTTCACTGCATACTTGTTACTGTAAGTATCTAACGCTTATTACCTAGCTCATTAACACAGCAAGCGGCTTAGCAAAACATTAGGTGAAGGGGTGCAATGTCGATTTACACTTTTTTTAAGCGCACAATTTTTTGTTATAGGCTAGATGTGCATGATCTGATAAATAATGTTAGTTTTAACATTTCTTCAGCGTTTGTCTGATGAGTTTTGCAACCCATACTGTTGCGGAAAGCATCGAAGAGCGAGCACTATTGCACTGTTAACAATTTTTGTAAATGACTCAATATTTAACCGTGAACTGTATTTTACTGTAGGACAGTTATGCCGTATGTTACTGTATTTTAAAATTGCACCGTGAAAATGACCATAGTACAGTAAAGATATTCAATATTGTAAATACATATACAGCAAGATAAATGGTGTTGTAAATGTAAATACAGTATTTTTGCTGTAACCGATTTACAGTAAGTTACTGTACATTCTAGAGGAAATTGTTAACAGTGTGCGTTCTGCTTAAAGTGTTTTAACTGGAAAAATATTAATAAGAGAGAATTGCACCTTTGCACCTCATCCGTAATACACTCCATTAGGTCAATCTGGAAATGAATAAACAAGCTATTATCAAAGATTTGAAATGCTAATCATATTTCTTTCCATCTCGTAGAACCCTCAAGCTGAGCATCTCAAGCTGAAGGAGGTGGGAAGTTACTGCAAGGAAAGCCGCTGCAGGAACCAGTGGGTGCCCTCTATTGCCCTGCAAGAGCGCTGAGGTGTCGTGCACTGAAATGTGCTGAAGAGAAATGGAATATTGATGTTGTCCTTCACCTATGAGGACATGCTCATCAATTCAAGGGGACTGTACAATAGTCCTTTCCGGAGCTTCCGCCTCCATGTTTATGGAATTCTAAGTGTCCGAGGATACCAGAGACATTTGTCCACGTTCCTCATAATGCATGATCGGTGTTATCGCTCCTTTGGACAGACCAAAGGAGCATCTGGGTGGTCGGTGGACTGCGTCGTAGCTCTGAAAGGATACAGCAAGGAATCCAGGGGATACTTCCAGAGAGCAGCGTATGGCTACGCTTTGCACTCCACGTGGGATGTGAATGAATAACACATGACTCAGACCTGACAATAGTGTAGGTCTACAGCGGAGAAGCTCTGCTTTCAAAAAGTGACTGCTATTTAAGGACTGAATTTTTCTTCGTTTTATTTATGCATAACACTGTCATTTTAAAACAAGTAATATATTTGGTTTTATTTATGAATTTGCACATGTTTACATTTCTTTATTAAATAAATGTCATGCTTAATTTCAAAGTGCATTTCCTGTTGTGTTTTTTAATGCCAGATTACAAAAGAAACGCTGTCACGTGCACTAGCATGTGTTCATTTCACACAGATGGTCATAAATTGGCAAATTAGTTAAAAATATTCTTGCTTCCTTGTTGGAATAGCTAAGTATTATCATTTCACATGTTACTACAATACACAATAAGGAAGAGAAGGATTTAGATTGTGTTAAGGGACAACAGACATTTATGATTAATGGTAAAGAAACATCATTCACTCTTCACATATTGACACCTGTCTTTTTCCCTCCATCTGCAATTCTGCATCATAAATCATGTGCCTTAGACACAGCACAATGTGTACAAAAGTAAGTGCCTCCTTATCTGTTTCTCAAATATACACAGCTCAGCTGATAGCTATTCTGCACAAGGGGATGAAGAAGAATATACAAGCAGACAAATCACAACAAGACCATAAACCGGTAGCATTCTCTCTCACTGATTCTGAATTCACCAAAGAAATAAAAAGCACTGGCTTAATAATATCTTTTAAAAGAACAATCAATGCGTTTACAGCCTTGACATGAAAACATGCACAGATATTATAAGTCACAAACTCGTGGTGTTTTTCAGAACACCAAAAGAGAGAGAGAGAGAAATAGCTTGATCATTTTGACCACACTGACCTTTTCTTTGGTGACTGTGAAAGGTCAGGCTGCCTGCAGGGCACAGCATCGCCGAGATTACATACCATGCCTTTGTCTTTATTACCTTTGCAGGCAGTAGTCAAGAGTCTGCCCCTCAGCACGTGACAGACCCCACGTCTAACTTCGGGTGTGTTCTCATTTCCCACTAGACTAGGCTACTGCACTGACTCATGCCATGTTTCCTTAAACTTCCAGCGAAGACGTCTGAGGAGGATTCCCCTTCAACTTTAGCAGTATGAAATGAATAATGTGGAATGGATGGCTAAGACGTGTATGACTTACTATATCCTTAAAGAGCGCCTTCACCCCAAAATGAACACCCCATTTCACGTCGATCCATTAAAAATTCAGAACCCTTCGTTGAAAGTCACAAAAAAGTTAAATAAATATATTATATTCCAAATAAATTCATAAATTTAGCTATTTGATCCTGTCTTCGGTAGAGACACTGTCTTATTATCTGACGAACAGGTTTAGTTCGGGGTTTAATTCGTATAAACAGAATAGTGGGTGTCACTATAGCTACAGATGTGTGAGTGAAAGAAGCGTACAAATCATCCTTTACTAAAAAGTCCGTATTATTATTAATATTATTTAGTAAAATATATAATAGCTGAAACCACGCGTGCGAACTTTATCTTTCATCATAAACAGTGGATTAGCATAGCTCGTTCAGCTAGGTTTCTTGAATAACAGGCAGCGGCAGCGCCAATATATTTACAACTGCTAATGTTACGCCTGTAATCTGCATCTGTATAAAAGGTGTGCTTGAACCGGGTTCGAGAATGACAAGTTTGGGATTGCCTGAGGATCTGCGAGAAAGCACGTCCGCAGAGAACGCATATTTAACGAGAGCCATGAAAGGCTTCAAGCCAAGCAAAAGATGTGCGGAAAGCCCTTATTTGGATAGGGCTTGGGCGTGTTTATGCAAATGACCAATGTACTTTATCTTCAATTTTACGAGTTTCCTTTAACAGCATCGATAGTGTAATACACAGTTTGTAATTCATTAAGTTGTTAAAGTTTAAAACAAGTTTAAATGTATAATCACAGTAAAGAAAGCAGCTGATGCACTGTTTGAATATTCATAGAAAATACTGTTAAAATAAATGCTCATATTTTACACTCTTGGTTGTTACCCCACTCATTTACTTTCTTTGTTATGAGAGGAAAAAAGGAATCACACAGTTTGTCAAATCTTTTTAGTGAACACTGCTTATCTTCATTCAGCAGATTTAATTCATCTTCCTTCGGCTTATTCGTTGCTTTATCAGGGGTTGCAGAATCACAGCAGAATGAACCATCAATTACTCTGGCAGTGGTTTTACATTGCAGATGCCCCTCTAGTTGCAACCATCACTGAGAGTACAACCCTGGGAAAAGTGCTGGGAAACATACACACACTCTCCCATTCACACACTATGGCCAATTTAGTTTCTCCAATTCACCTGTACCGCATATCTATGGACTGTGGGGGAAACCGGAGCATCTGGGGAAAACCCACACAGACAAAAGGAGAACATGCAAACTACAGACAGAAACGCCTCCTGGTCCAGCCAGGATTCAAACTATTGACCTTCTTGCTGTGAGGCAACCCAACTAACCATTTAGCCTCCGTGCTGCTCTGTGTTATCCCAATGTTGGGTGAAATATGGACAAACACAACATAGAGTTATTTTTTTACATTAAATTTAAATGACATATTTTTTAAATCCAAATGTTGGCTTTGTCCATATTTGGCTCAGCATTGGGTTAAAAAATCCCAGTATTTTTAGAGTACTTAGAGATTTTAATGTGTACATAAATAGACCAAGGGGAAAATATCTAGGGATTTTAAAATTATATGAAATTGGTTTGTTTGTAGACAATGTCAGTTTGGGGAAGCACAGTGGCTCAGTGGTTAGCACTTACAGCTTCCCTTACAGCAAAAAAAGTTGCAGGTTCAAGTCCCAGCTGGGCCAGGAGTCATGTCTGTATTTGCATGTTCTCTGTGTTGATTTCTTCCTGATGGTCTGGTTTCCCCCATAGTCCAAAGACGAAATATAGTGGGTGAATTGGATAAACAAAATTGGCTGTAGTGTATGAGTGTGTGTGTGAATGAGAGAGTGTATGGATGTTTCGCAGCACTGGAGGTTTGTGACTTAATGTACTCTCAGTGCTGGGTTGTGGCTGGAAGGATTACTGCTGCATAAAACATATGCTAGAGTAACTGACAGTTCATTCCGCTGTAGCCCCTGATGAATTAGCGACTAAGCCGAAGGAAAGTCAATGAATGTCAGTTTGAATATCACAAGTTCAGCACAAATGGCAGCTGCAACAAAGGTGTAAACATGCTTCAGAAATGTAAAATTTAAAAAGCCTTTATTTTCATTGCTATATCTTTAAAAAACTACGCCTTTCGACAAAAAAAGCCTTCATCAGGGCAACAGTGATCATGTGCGTCTAAAGTCTCTTTTAAGTAAGGTCTCATTTAAATATCTCAACAACACTCAGATAATATAACAAACAAGGTCAACTATCATCATAAATTCAGCATTGATAGAGGGGGACATATACACGCATATATACAAACACAGACATACACATGCATATATATATATATATATATATATACAAAATATATAGAACAAATAAGCCATATATGCACACGTATGTGTATGTATATTTATGAGCATATGTGTGTTCGTATGGATGTATATATTATATGTATGTACATGCTATGTTTAAACGTATGTTTTTGTATATGTTGGCTTATTTGTTCTATATATTTTGTATATATATGCATGTGTATGTCTGTGTTTGTATATGTGCGTATATATGTCCCCCTCTATCAATGCTGAATTTATGATGATGATAGTTGACCTTGTTTGTTGACCGTAGTACTTAAAAGAGACTCTATACGCACCTGATCACTGTTGCCCTGATGAAGGCTTTTTTTTTTTGCAGAAACGTGTAGGTTTTTTAAAGATATAGCCTTGTGAATAAAGGCTTTTTAAATTTTCCACATTTTTTGAGTGATTTGGACTGATTTCGGCTGTTGTTTTGGTGAATCCCTTACCCAAAGAGCACCGACCAAATATTTAAGCATATCTGAGTGCTTTTTGTTTATTTTTGGTTTAAACATGCTTGCTTTATAAGTGAGAAACAATGAGGATTATTCTTGCCTGTCAAACTAGCATGTTCGAAGAGCGGTTGTGTTAATGTTTATAGTCGCTCATCAATGTTTATACAGTATGTGAATACAAGCCAAAATTAAATCTGCTAAAGCAAGATAAGCAGACAAGATAACATAAAAAGGCTTGAATCAAACTGCTTGATTCATATATATTTTTTCTCTCATAGTGAACATTTTGATGTGTGCGAATTTGGCTTTGATATGACCTTTAATGGAGGAACAGAAATCTCTCAAGAGTTCAAAATATCTTCATTTGTGTTGTGAAGTTGAACTTAAAGAGCTGCTATTATGCCCCTTTTATATGATGCGAAATAAGTCTTTGGTGTCTCCAGAATGTGTCTGTGAAGTTTCAGTTTACAATTCCTGGGTCAGGTACAATTTTTGGGGTCAGATGGAATATAAGCTGTTTTGCGCTTGTGCCTTTAAATGCAAATGAGCTGATTCTCCCTGCTCACTGTTCTGGCATCTCTGCATCAGAAGGATACCCAATGTCAGATGTAACAGCAATTCAGACATTGATGAAGCAGAGTGACACAAATACCAAAGTCGCCAGGAAGTTTACAAATAGTTAATAGTTCTTCTAGAATAGTGTTGAGCGTACATGTTTTTGCACATCTGCTCACGGCAAATGTTACAGGATGCCCTCCATACAAGTAAACAGGCTGTATGGAGCCCCATTACAGCCACTGTGCAAAATAACCATGCTTTAATATCCACAAATCGTAACTCCTGTTGTGTGTTTGTGTGTCTGTGTTGGTAATTGAGTGGTTATGAATTAAATAGAGATTATATTTCTTTATTTACATGATGATTAGTTCAAAATGCTATAAAAAAGTGTATCATTTACTACTTCTTGTGGTGAAGCTGAATCACAAATGGTTGGAATAGATTCATCTTTTCATCCCAATTTCGTTGCCAATCCTACCTTGTGGACAAAATAATCCACGTTAATACTGAGACATGAAAATACACGGCAGTCAATCAATATCGCTGGGTGGGTATAATCGCACTATTACAATTATATAAATTGGTTTTGGATGCTGGTTTAATTTCAGGAGCTAAAAAAAAGACTTGATGTGTTAATGCCACTCTTGTATGGTAGCAGGCATTATTCCTACACATGTTTCTGTCTAAAAAGCTTCCAAAAGTTTTTTCATGGTAGGTGCCCTTTAAGACTTCTGGGATTGTCACGACATAAGGGTGAGTAAATGATGACAGAATCATAAACGACTGCTGATTATCAGCCTTTTTCTGAGAACATATCATGCTGTACAGAAGGCTTGAATAGCCGGTCTGTGTTTTCAGAGAGCCCTGTTCTTACATGTGGCAGTGTTTACAGTTCCCTCGTGCCAAAAAAACGCTCACTAACTGAATGCGAGGTTAAAAAAAAACAATGGCACAATTCAAGAACGGTGATGAGAAGAAAGTTAGTGAGCAATAATCACCCACTTTATGAAGTCATCAAGGGGCCATTGTTTCTGTGGGGTGGATCTTTTAGCGACTGACAGATATATTTGTATCTTCCTTGTAAAAGCCCGAGAGAAAACAGTGTTTTCTGGCCAGAGGCTGTCATCCATGCACAAAGCCGACGTTGATGGGCTCTTCTGCAGACAGACATGACTAAAGCATGGTGCGTACCCTGGGCTGAGCTGCGCACTTCAGGCCTACGCTGACGTCAAGCTAGAGAGAGAAAATAGAAGAAAAACAGGAACAGAAGGCTCTTATTTCCATGGCAGCAAAGGCACAGCCCTTTAACAACGATACTCACTATACTGAGGTAACAGACTATGAATAGTCTGACTGCACGTCTATTCTTAGACAAGTAGGAGTTATATTTGAGCACGTCACTGACTCAAATGTTCACCGAAAGGCAAAAAGTGGAGCATGATGAGCTTTTTATATCAGACATAAACACTACAGTCTGAGTCTGAATGTAGTACGTTAGAATTATGATGTTTACAGTGTCCATATTCATCGGAGCATCTATTTAAAGTCATGGGATGATGAGAATCACAGGTCAGTCAACATGGCTTTCCACATTTATTCCAACTGAAAATATTCTGAGATTCAGGAATACATGTGATTTATCTGCATGAAACCACTGATATGCTAAGATAAGTAAAAAAAAATAGAAGCAATTATTTAGAATTACTTATTAATGTATGACTGACTTATTAATTCACGTCTATAAACTCTATTTTAACGATCTAGGCGCAAAGTCTAAAGTGCATGGCGCAAAAGGATTAAGGGAATGTTCAAATCCACTTTTGCATTTTTAAGGACAGAAATACATTTGCTATTTGGTGGACTTTGTATGTGGAATAACTGAACGCCTCTCTAGCGAGAAAACAGTTAAACAGACCAGTTTAAGCGCAAATTGTTTATTTCAAAACTATTTTTAAATTCAATTCTAATTTCCAGCAAACGAATAAATGAATGATAATAATGAAGTGGGGTTAAAAAAAAGTTATATCCAAAGTTGGAGTTATATCCAAACACATGTCTTATGCCCCATATGGTCCAAAACCTCACAGGTGGACAAATCTAAGCTTGTTTTTAATAAAACAAGTATAAATATGCATATACTAAATAATACTAATAATATTAACATTATACAAAAGCAAGTTGTCATGAATAAACTGAAAAAAGCCCCTCGACATGAAGAAGGCATGGAGGCAGTGGTTTTTATATTTATGTAGAAAAAAATTATTCTTGTAATATTTTAAGCCTTTAATTCTTTTTCATTTGTAAATATATTTGCGTATTGCTGTACATCCTTTGTGTATTAAGTAATGTGCACTCATTTATAGCGCACAACTAACGCGCTCTGCGCTGGACGTTAGACCTGCTTTTAGCTGGTCAACTTCGCAGTCTATTTTAGTTCCTTAAAATAGTAAAGCACCAACAATGCGCCTTAACACACCTCCTTTCTAGACAGGAACACCCATGAGTCCACAAAGCGGCACAAATGAATTTGCTATTTAAACAACATGGCACAAAACGGGAAAATTAGGGTGGCGTTGGTCTAAAAATAGCAACACATTGCACCAAACACATCTGCGCTGGGTGTATAATAGAGCCCCAAGTTTTAATGAAACTGTGATTATGTGCTACAAACATAAATAGTTACAAATTGTTTCATAAGGTTGATTTGCACTGTTTTTGACAAAATATATCAATAAAATCTCGCATATTGCTGTATATTGCAAGAAATGTTGTAGTTTGTGTTTTTTTATGTTCCAGTAAATTGATTTTCCAGTATTTTTGAGCAGTTATGAACATGCATTATAAGTTGCTGTCTAAATGCTCATCTTGTAATATTATATATTCAGGATACATTTTCCTATACATGTTTTTAAAAATTTTATTATTAAATGAAGTTGCCACCAATAGCCTTGTAGGCAATGCACCAACATTTACAGCCAATGTCCTTTGGGTGTCCTGAGTTCGAGTCCCAGCTTGCTGACCTTCCTGATTTATTAATCACAGCTTTCTTTGCAGCTTATCTTTTCGTCTAAAACTATCCTATCCCAACAAAGATAAAAAAGTTTATATTAAAAACTAAATAAATTAATGAATTAATTAAAAAAAATCTTCATAACACATCAATTAAAGTTAAAAGAATTTGTTGCCAAGCATATAACAAGCTGGAAACATATCAATCACTGCAATGATGATTCAACCGTAGACTCTTAAATACTTGATTGTTTAAACCCAAACTGTGATAAAAAAAAAAACACATGTATATAATTTTGAGTCTTAGTTTTAGTTCAATTATGGTCACAATTTAACTAAATTATATAAATATTGCATGCAACTATTCAGATGTATTAAGGGTGTTCATTAAATATTACATAACAAAATGCATAAGGCCTATGCATGTCAGTATAAAGTGTCCAGTGCTTACCCGGGGTCATGGATGGCCATGTTGTTGAGTTAGTGTTAAAGCGGAACGAGAGTCATGTGCAGCTGGGTCATCCCTCTCTTTCTGATTCACTAATGAGTTCATGTGCACTGCTGAGCCAAGGTCAGGGGCCGAGGAAAATAAGGGCCTCTCATCACTGCACTCTTTATGAAGTCCACTTTTGTACTACAGCAAACAGAGCAGTCACATGATTTTTAATGTTTCAGTTGGTTTGGGCTGAATGTGAAGGTCTGTTTAACAATAGCCTAAAGCAGAATTGGGCAGTTCATATTTTACTCTGATGTATAGCTATATGATATTTTAATCTAAATAAGTGTCACATCAAGTTGTATTTATTTATACATCACATTATACAGAACACAATGTTTCAAAAGCAGCTTCTCTTTAATAATCAGAAAAAAAAATCAATAATGAAAACTACATTAAGTACGAGATGATTTTAAATCGTGCTGTAAAGGAGGTATAAAGGAGGATGGTGTCGATGTTTAGCTTGATTCAGATCAGTTCAATAACTGCGTCAAGTTATTGAATAACTGCGTCAAGTTATATGAAATCAAGTCATTGACCAAGTAATTAAGTCACAAGTAAGTCTCGAGCCTTTGCATTCAGGTCTCGAGTCAAGCCCTGAGTCGAAATAAGTTCAATTTGAGTCCCAATTCTTCTTTAATCAAATTTTGGAACTCGAGTCTAATTTAAGCCGCAAGTCACTGACTCGAGTCCATACCTATGGTTTCCTGCATTTTGTGATTCATTGGTGTTTTTTGTGATTCATAGGTAATGCTTTATAGACTTTTGATTTCAGCTCTGAAAATACTAAATAAATCTGTAAAATAACAGAAAAAGTACAGGCAGTTCAATACTCATGACCAACAAAGACAATATATAAGCTTCACGTACCACAAGTGTCATTTTGAGTCACTTTGAGATAAACTTTCCAACATCAAAAGTTGTCAGATCAAAGATCAAGGCGATTTTCGTTACAAAAATCAAAAGCATAAATAAACAGAAAATGGAAATGAACTGACTTTTTACAGTGATATATTCAGCTCTGTGTATAACAATCATATAATTATTCAGCTTAGCTCAGTGTTGATTCTCCTCAGTTCAAAACCAGTGTTAGACATTCTGAAACAAATTTTATTTGGCTGCGAAGAATCTCTACAAAACATAATGGTGTCATTTTCTCATCTGATAAAGTCAGAATAGTAATATATGATACAGTGGGGAAAATAAGTATTGAACACTTCATGTTTTTTTCCTGGGAATAATGTTTCTAAAGGAGCTGTTAACATTGAACCAGATTTTGGTAAAACCCCAAACAATACAAACATTTAAAAAAATCTGAAAAATTTGTAAATGTGTAAAATGTGTAAATGACAGAAGGAGAAAGTGTACTGAACTACCAATATTTAATAAAAGGCTTTTTAGGTAATTCTAGCTTAAAGACACCTCTCATTTGGAGAATGAAGTCACATGAATTGCTTATGTGTGAGTTTTTCCACAGACTTTCTCCAGAGTGTATAAATCTTGATGGTTCTGTGGGTCTCGCCTATCAAATGTAATCTTTATTTTGTATTCTCTATTGGGTTCTAGTCAGGTCATTGGCTGGGCAATTCTGCAGCTTGATTTTCCTTCTCTGAAAGCATTTTGAGAGTTTTCATGGCTGTGTTTTGGATCATTGTCTTCCTTTGACATCTTCCTTTCTTCATGTGTTTAATACTTTTTCTCTGTGTCATTTCATTTTGTTCTGCATTTATTCTTCAACTTAATTTGTAAGCTAAGTAGTTTTATTTTTTGCATATATGGGTTTCCAGTGAAATGTTCAATTCTACAACACCTTTAGACATGTTTTCTGAGAAAAATCGTGACGTGTTTAATACTTATTTCCCGCACTGTATTACGGATTAATCTCGTAAGTCTAAACCAATCAAGCCAAATGGAAAGAATCCAAACTCCATCAGCTAACAGAAATGGAAGAAAAACTAAAACACATTTTAACCTTGGGCAAATGACCAAACACAGTGCATTGTATGATTCCACGCTGCTTAAATTGGTGGGTTGACATTATTAAAACCTTTTGCATCCACATTCTTCTGTTTAAAGATCAAGATACACAATACACCTGCATTACGTGGAAGTCAAAATTTGTTACGTCTAGTACAGATGGAAAGCATATGGGAGCATAGAGAAGTTCACACAGACCTGTTTTTGAAAATAACAATACAACAATACAACTGCTATAAATTAATAAAGAGTTCCGTGTACATCACATCATTAACCATGATATCCTAATGTCACACCGCCCACCCTTCTCCCTGACGCAATGGGAGTTTGCTGTCAAACAGCGGGCCGGTACGATGGTAAATAAACTCATGTCATACGCATCTTTATAGCCCACATTTCCTGTTGTCACCACAGCATGTTTCCTTTTACGACACTGGAGATTAATTGTCTGTAAATACGGAAGACTTGAAAAATAAAAAGTAGCAACATGCCATACACGTGGCTTTGTGTCTGAAAAGCACCAGATCACAATAAATAAAGATATGGGTAAAACCTTATTGTGATAGTTCCCAGACATTTTGTTGACTTATTCTGCAACTATATGAGAAGGTATGTCAATATAAACAGTACAACTTACTGAAATGCATAAGCTCTTAATTAACGGCTGAATCAGTGTTTCCAAAGAACAATGCAAAATAGCTTGCAAGTTAAACAATGTAACATTAACATTTAACCTCAGGAAAGCAACTCAGGGTCTAAATTAGTTTTTTATTTGTTAGCAAGAAGAAAAAAAATCTAGAAAGGAGCATTTGGGTGTCACTTATCAAAGATTCGCAATTACTTGGCTACTTCTTCAGTATCGCCCGATAGATTCACTGCAAAAAGTGATTAGTTACTTAAAGCGAGTAAACCAACTGCCTTAAAAAGCAACAAGTTGACTTTACAAAGATAATGTAAGTAAACCCATTGTAACTCGGAACTGTTAAGTTGACTTTATTTTTATAATTATGCTGATTGTCCATTTTACAGTGTTAGCATGTCTGTTTTCCAACAATTCATGTAAATATTGCAATATTCCACTGTAAAACCCAGAAAGTTAAGGTAACAAACCATTTGAGGAAACCGATTGCAACAAACCATTTAAGTTCAAAAAACGAATCCTAATGAGTACTGTAAACGTAATCCATTTGAGCAAATGAAGCAACTTGAGCACAGTTAAACCCAATAAAAGAAGAGAACTCAAACCAACTGAGTACTGTAAAACCCAATAAGTTAAGGCAACTCAAACCTTTTAAGGAAACTGAATGCTACAAACCATTTGAGTTAAAAAACTAATCTATATGAAAACTGTGAACTTACTCTGTTTAAGTTGAAGTAATGAGGTATTTAATTAACTATATAATAATATAATAAAATATAATAAATATAATATAATATAATATAATATAATATAATATAATATAATATAATATAATATAATAAAATATAATAAATATAATATAATATAATATAATATAATATAATATAATATAATATAATATAATATAATATAATATAATATAATATAATATAATATAATATAATATAATATAAAGGTGTATTGGAAAAAAGTGATTAGTTTACATTTTTTTAAGTGAGTACATTTAGCATAATTATACTATAATTATTGGTAAATGACCTCTAATTGCAATAAAATTTTTATCATCTATTTAACCGATTAAGTTTGAAAGCACATATGTAGATTGCCCACAGCACAATCACTAATTTTTGAGAATGAAGAACTTCCAATATCCTGAACTGCAGCAACATGATTGTGAAAGTGCAGTTGGAAGACTTGTAATCTCTGGCCTGACCAACAAGAGCGACAGGATGTCCACCAAGAATAATTTTTTTTCATGAATGCTATTTTGTAGTATTTTGTTTGGGTATTTGTGGTAACAAAAGAAATGTGAAATATACGTACTATATATATATATATATATATATATATATATATATATATATATATATATATATATATACACACACACATACATACACTGTTATCAGTTTTGGTCAAGTTTTCCAAATTAGAACCTCTATAAAACTTTAATTACAGCTACTTGACATATTTGAAAGTTAAATTGTACTAATAGTTAAATTGTACTTCAATTTACTTACAATATCAAAAGTGTTACCAAAAATATCTCCAATAACAGTGTTTTATTAGACAAACAACAAGTGATGCATCATCTCAGTCATATACACTTCAAAGAAATGTTCCATTCTAGAATGTATGCTGTTTACAATTGGTAATGGTTAATTATTGCCTATATTGTGTGTGTGCGTGTGTGTGTGTGTGTGCGTGTAGACAGAACGGTGCTATATTTTATGGCTCTGTCTTTCTGTGATGTCGGTGAGTGCAGACCAAACCTTGATAAGAGCACTCAGTGGTTTCTTCACTTCCTCTACTGTCTCACACTCAGGAAACACCACATCTGTCTGAATGAGGGTTCCTGCTACAAACGCAGATTCATTCATTAGTCACTCCGGCCCTTTAAGCAGAAGTTGGTGGCACATGGAGTCTCTCCTGTGATGGACTGACTTAGGAGAAGTAAAGTGGGAAGTCGGGCACACATTGTCAGCTCTGAGCCTGTAATCTGACAGCACACACTGCACTAACACAATGCCACACACAAAGCTCTGAGCTACAAAATTCAGCGCAGAAGAAGTCCGCTGCACAAACATACACATGGAACTCTCAACAGATTTAAGGAGACACATCAATTTTAGTCTGTATATATCAATTATAATACATATTTTTTAAAAGCTGTTTTCTCATAAAGTTTTTTTTCCCTGCAATGAGCCACAAACTTCCATTTCAGCAGCACTTTTATACACCAAACTTCACATTTTTATTTACAGTGCTCACCATTTTGAAGATGAATATTTTTTAAGCATTTCTTAGTGATTATAGAATTAATTTTGGTGCACATTGAACAAAACTGATTTATTAAACAGATGTATTTACTAAAATCATATTTTAGTCACAGAACATGTTTAGAAAGTCCTGCAAAATATTGTATAAAATACTTCAGATTCTCTTGATTTTTCCTCTTTTCATTTTTATTTATTTAATATGAACATATAATTTTGGGCTACTAATTTTTAGACTGTTATAATAATATATGATGTTAGATTAGCTCCAGATTTGGCTTTGTTACTTACCAATTTAATGTAGGCAGGGATGAAAGTAACATTTTTCATAAAAACCTATTTTTAAAAGATTATGTTTTAGACAGAAATATATATTTTGCTGTGGTTACTAACTCAAAGGTGTGGTCTATCAATACCAGGTGGTACAGGTAAAACAACTTCAAAATAATTTTACTTTAAACATAAATTGCACTTTGTTACTTTTGAAACAGTTAGCAGGGACACAAGTAACACAACAACATTTGCTACATTTACTGGCTTAATCTTGTTCATTTTAAATATATCTGACTCTGACCTTATTAATGTGAACTGCAAACTTATTTTTGTACTTTATTTTTGCAAAAAATATTAAACTGCATTTTCATTTTAAATTTCAGTTTCAGAAAATATGTCAAAAGCAACCCAACAATGCAAAATATACATGTTTTTCTACCATTTTTGAATATTTTTTTATTATTATTGGCAATATGCATTCATTTTTTTTTAAAACATCTGAATCCGAACACTGCAAACTCTAATGTGGAAGTGAAAAATTAGGTTTGTGTATTAGCATTGGGACATAAATAACAGGGTTACATTTGTCCCCACAGGAACACTTGCTATTTAAACCTGATTTACTTTTAAACTGAAAAACATTGCAAATTAAAGGTTGTGTTATTGCACTAAATAACCTGTTAATTAATCATTACTTTGACACACGAAAAAAAAAAACAACTTGTAATAAGAAAAGAACTGCTATAATAATTTCCTTTCTGCACTTAAAAACTGAAATTGTAAAGTTTTTAATAAATTTATTGGTATCACTTTATTTTGATGGTCCCTTTAACGCATTTTGTTGAATTTAAGTTACATTGCATCTACATGCCAACTAATTCTCATTAGATTATAAGTAGACTGTTAGGTTAGGGTTAGGGTTAGTGTAAGTTGACATGTACTTGCAAAGTGTCTTATAGTCAGTTAAATGTCTGTTGAAGGAGCATATCAGCAGATATTAAGTCTAATATTTTTAGCACCATATCAGCAGCATTGGCTATATCCATTGAAACAAGAAATACATATTCAATACATAGTTTACAATCATAGCAGTTAAATAATAAACAAGCATTATACAAACAAATACACACAATACTGTGGTAAAAAAAATGCAATACTTATACAAGGCCACACAAGATCTTTCAATTTAGTCAAAGATATTCAAATAATTCAATTTAAAAATTTATGCGAAAAAAGGGAACATTTATTATTATTTTTTAGATAGAAATGTATGCAAAGTATTGCATATTTAATGAAATAATGCCTTTTTTGCATATATACAAGATTTTAGAAAAACTCTTATTACAAGGTTAGAGAGAAAGGTTTCTGCTTTTAATGCAATCAGTCAACTGGGGAAGTATAGTGATAACAGTTAGTTGTTTTTGATCCCTATTGACCTGCAGTCTTGCCTTAATCAGTGTCACATGTTCTTAATCTTCATTTTGTAAAAATGTTTGCGCTCTCTGATCAAACGGAGCCATTGTTTTGTCACTTCCACTAATAAGTGTATCTGACTTTGTTACCTGAACCCAAATCAATCAAGCAAACATTTCTAAAGCCACGTTTCGTGCTCATATGTAAAAGTAATTATTAGGCTCCTGTTTCCTCAGCAGAAATCAATCAGTCTGGGGCAATCAGGAGCGGCGGCTGCTAATGCCAAACCTCACATTTCTGCAGGCCTTGCAGTCTGAGAAACAGCAGCAGAGAGAAAGACATTCACACTTCTAGGAACTAACCAAAACACACAGCCTACAATGTACACAAATGCACAATATTATTATTGATACACAGAAAAAACATTAGGTCATTAGGTAAAGCTGTTTTGATCAAGATCATAGCATAAACAGCTTTAAAATTTTGCACTAAATGCAGTCTGAAACATCTTTGTTTTCATTCATTCATCTTCTTTTCAGCTTAGTGCCTTTATTAATCAGGGGTCGCCACAGCGGAATGAACCGTCAACTTATCCAGCATATGTTTTACGCAGCGGATGCCCTTCCAGCCACAACCCACCACTGGGAAAAGTTCACTCTTGCATTCACACACATACACTATGGCCAATTTAGCTTATTCAATTCATCTATAGTGCATGTCTTTGGACTGTGGGGGAAACTGGAGCACCCAGAGAAAACCCACGCCAACACGGAGAGAACATGCAATCTCTACAAACATGCAATCAAACTGACCTAGCGACCTTGTAAAATGTACTAATTTACTCTCCCTCAGTGGGATATAAACTTTTATTAGTTTCTTTCTTCTGTGGAACATAAAAGAATATATTTTTGATGAAAACTGAAAACATGTAATCATGGAAGTCAATGCTTATAGGTTTCCAGCATTCGCCTAAATATCTTATTTTGTATTCAACAAAAAAAAAAGGAAAGGTTTGAAACAAGTAAAGGATGAGTAAATGATGACAGAATTTTCATTTTTTGGGTGAACTATCTCTAAGTTAAATATCTATCTATCTTGGTGCTTCAATAAACATAACAAACTGAACGATTTGCTGTGGCCATTTGGAAAATTTTGTAAATGAAAGAGCATAAAGTGGGTGAAATATAAAGTTCACAAAACAGTCAAACATTTTCTTGCTGGAAGGGATACAGGTTGTATATAATAAAAACAGAGATATATACTACATTTACTTTTATTAAGAGCAAGAAAAACATTAACAATTAATTGTATGAAGTCACACGATTCAACAATAGCTCAGTGGATACAAAAACTTGAATCCATCTACAGAATGGAATGACTGCACAACTTTAATTGAAACTGGACATTTTTATACAAGGATGGGCACTTGCTACTTTGTATTTGGACACATTAAAAATTTACTAGTCATTAAGGAACCTTCACTTACTCCCAGATGTATTCTCTAAAAATGTGTATTTTTTATTGTTTTTTATTGTATTGTTATTGATTTCTTTTATTATGTGAACTACTGCTGCTGCCATGGAATGTCTAGTTATTTGTTTGTAAATAGCTTTAATTAATCCCAGGGACGTTTATATTGAAGTTGATATTTAGCCACACCATGTTGGTGTTTCATAACATCTAATTTTATGAACTTTATGAGGTTACATCTAATTTACCGACTTTTACGAGGTGGGTCATTAGCCCAACGCTCAACCTTGAGGACCAGGACATACACATATACACTATGGACAATTTAGCTTACCCAATTTACTTATAGCGCATGCCTTCCCTGCAGGCACAGGACATCAACATGATGTCATATTGACGATGTACCCCAACGTCATGGCGACGTTGAATTTTGTTTGTAAATCATGTTGACGTCAGATCCCAACATCAGGCCAACGTCAACATCCAACATCCAACCTAAAATCAACCAAATATCAACATCTAATCATGTTACACCTTGACATTGTGTGGACGTTAACACTATGACATCTATCAGACGTTGGATTTTGATCACTTTCCAACACAACCTAAAATCAAGCAAATATCGACGTAATTTGACGTCGCTATTGGACACCAAAATAACGTTGTCCTTAGATGCTGGCTATACATTGAATTTTGATCACCTGACATCATGACCTAAATCTAACTGTATATTTTTTATGTATATAAGTTTGGACTTGTGGGAAAAACAGGAGCACCCAGAGGAAATGCACACCAACACGAGGAGGACATGCAAACTCCACACAGAAATGCCAACTGACCTATAGCTGGGGCTCGAACCAGCGACCTTCTTGCTGTAAGGCGACAGTGCTACCCACTGCGCCACTTGTAAAATCTTTAATGTATAAAAATAAAGTAAATGAAAAAAAAACAGGCAATGTGCAATCAGCCCGTCCCACTCCCAAAGATAAACACACTACTCAAGTCACGAACGAGTTCATTGCGATATATATTTCACACACTTTAGGCTCTTTAATTTTCCAAATAGTATTTACCAATTCTCCAGGCCAATCATTCAGTTTGTAATGCCTACTGAACCTGAAAGCCTCAAACTGAATGGTTTAATACAAATACGTGTATCGCTACACACCCCTAATATACAAGGGCCAGCATAAAGTATTACACTCCTCACAGATCTCTCTGTTAAATGAATTATTTCTATGGAAGGCTATACAATAATATATCTGTGCATATACACTAGAATAACCAGTACCAAAGTGATAACTGAAACTAATCTAACAAAAGCACAGTTGAATAATTAGTATACTTCAAGTTAATACTAATCAAGTTAATATGTTGGGGGAAAATATTCAATACATTTTATTAAGTAGGAGAAATCAAGAGAACCATAAAAATATGAAAATTAGTTGAAATTTTGTAGTTTGCATGTAGTTTTTTGCAATACATCATTTGCATTTAAAAGTATTATCTTTATATTCCTAAAGATGTTAGGCGACCACACTCTTATTTTAATGAACTGTTTATTAAAACCGTTTTGTTTAAATGCACTAAAATATATTGTCTATATTCGCTGACAGAGGAAGGTGTGCTGTGTATGCATACATATATACATATAAGAGGAAGCACGCCTATTAAGCTGTTAGCGAACCTATTTTCCTCTTCCTTGTCTTCTTAAAGCACTGAGGTCAAAGGTCACCTGATCACTTCAGGTCATCAGAGGTCATCTTATTGAATGTGTCTGAGTGAGCAGGTCATTTTAACAGTGCTTGCTCAGGCCAGACAAACAAGAGCCGGGCTTAACTTTCACTTCCTGCTGCTGAAGTGCTCTGAATCGCCTCTATAAGCTACCTGGAAGTGCAAGAGTCAGTATTTTATAAAACAAAAAACAGTCCGATAATAGTAAACAAACACACAGACATGCGAACAAACACATCTTGTGACGTCCTATTCCCCGAAGCCTATTGGACGGCGAGATGTTTACAGTGTTTTCAGACTGTCTAAAGCAAGTACAAACAGGCAGTTCCACTAAATGCAGTTCCAGCTAAGAATGTTATTTCTATATATTTTTTTTCTGACAACACTTTATGTGTGTGAAGAGTAAGAGTATTGTGAGGGAGTCGGTTGGTTTCTTGGATTGATTTTAGAAAAATGTTTGTTGACTGATGAAGCACCATGTTTGTGATTGGTACAGACAGTTGAAGGCAAAACTATTTGCCCTCCTATAAAATTTTTATTACCGTATTTTTTTAATATGATACAGTGATGTTTAATGGAGCAAGAACAAAAGTCTTATTTCTTTTAGTTTGACTGGAATAAATTTATTTTTTACTTAAAAATTCTTTTTAGAGTCATATTATTAGCTCCCTTAACCCTCTACCGCACGGTGTTGCCATATGTCAACATGATATTTATGTTCATTTCCTTCCACTGTTTCTTTAAGACCAACGTTCTAATTTTTTTGTTAAAAAGAGAAGACCTTAGTTTGGCCAATGATGTGCTTTGGTTAAGTCACATGACCTGCAGTGTTTTTCTGTGGCGACATTTTTTGACAGACTCAAGTTTATTGAGAGTAGTTGCCGAATGCAAATGAAACACCAATAAAAACAAAGGATCAACTTATGTCAGATCCACAAAAAAATCTGAGACATCACCTCCAGTAAGTTATGATGACATTGACAACTCCAAAAAGTTTTTACTATATTATTTGTTTGTAAATCGATCCAATAAGGCTGTGCAATAGTGGAATGTGCAATATTGCTATACACTGTCAAAAATTTGTAATTTTACGGTTTATTTCTGGCAGCTGGGGTGGCGAAAAAAAAAAGTAAAATAACGGCCGTTAAATTATGGAAATTTACTGTAACATAACAGAGGTTGAATTACAAAATTCAACCATGTGGTTGCCATATGGCAACATATCATAAAGTACCTTTTTTTACAGCACTTCAAGTTAAGCCATTCTAAGCAAAGAAAAACAGTCAAATATTTTTTAGATCTATCATAATACGTGCAGTAGAGGGTTAAGAACTAATGTTTTTTGATTGGCTACATAACACACCACTGTCCAACAACTTGCCAAGAAACCTAACTTAACCTAATTAACCTAGTTAAGCCTTTACATTACATTTATATTTAGTCATTTAGCAGATGCTTTCGTCCAAAGCAACTTACAATTAAGGAGGCATTCAGCAATTCAACAAAAAGAGACAATAGACACAAGAAAGTGCTAATCGTACAAAGCAACTGTTAGTCCTAAGAGAATTAAGTGTTTTTTTAGAGAGAGATAGAGAGTAATATTTCAACAAGTGGTTTGTCAAGCCCACTCACTGGTGTGAAGCACACTTCATAAATGCACAGTTTTTGGGTTTTTTTGCTGATTGTAAAAATGTGTTCGATGCAAATGTGCAAAACTGGTGCAAGTTTTGGTTAAATTGTTGGTTAAAGTGTCAGAGAGATAAAAGTGTGTGTTTTCTACAGGTGGTTTGTCAAGCCCACTCACCTGTTCGAGGCACACTTAGTAAATGCAACTTTTTTTGCTTTGTTTATTTTTTTGGCTGATTGTAAGAAAACGTCTGGTGCAAATGTGCAAAAATTGGTACAAGTGTCGGTTAAAGTGTTGGTTAAAGTGTCAGATATGAAAGTGTGTGTTTTCTACAGGTGGTTTTTCAAGCCCACTCACCTGTGTGAGTCATACTCAGTTTGTGGTTGTTGTGTGGAAAGGTTGGGGAGAGAAGAGGGGGTCCTGGTTTTGTTCACGGGGTTTTTGTTGCCTTTAAATTGCACTTTAAGTGGAATACTAGTAAAATATTATGTACAGTAATCATGGCAAAGACAAAATAAATTAGATATTAAATTGATTATGCTTAATTATGTTGAAAAAACCTCTCCATTAAACAGCACTTTAAAATTTATTAAAAAAGTAAAGAAAATGACAGGATGGCTTGAATTGAATGGCTTGTTGAAAATGAATTGGATTTACTAAGTTCTTATAAGGTAAGTGGTTGCAAACAATTTATATGGGCTGAATTCAAACAAACAAATGAAGTCGAACATTACTAAATTTAATTTGTTTGTTTAAATTCAGCCTATATAAATTGTGTGCAACCAGTTCGCTAAAAAACTGTAAATCTAATGAATCGTTTTTTTCAGCGTTGTTAAAAAAATAAACAAAATCTAACATAACTAAACTAAAACTGTAACCACACTGACCCATTTCTTAAAACTCAACTGTGCTCCACCTTCACTATAGGTGAGTTACAGCTAAAATGAATGTGTTGAAAAGTATTTTTACAATGTTTGGCAGCAGGCTGTCTGTCTTAACCTCCACAATTTCTCTGGCGGGGGTCCAGGCGTCTGTGTGTACGGGTGTCTGGGAGACTGCATGATCCGCAACGGTTTCAGCCCCGATCAGGCAGTCATCACAGAGGCTTAACAAACCTTCAGCAGCACTGTCTGAGTCTGGCAGACTCCAACGAACTGTCTGGCTATGCGGCTCGGTTTTGCACTCAAGAGACAAATTAGGCGAACAGGCTAGTAATAATAATTGCCGTGTGTGTGTACTGTCTGTTTTTCTGGCGTGAGTATGCGTCTGTCTAGTGCATGTGTAAATAAATGCAGACACTGATACAGGAAGTAAGAATGACTATGTGTTCAGTCTTGCAATCAAACTGACTTTGATGGCAGGAGATGAAAACATCATAAAAATATCTTCAGGTAAAGATTTAGTGTCATGCTCAAGTGTGTCTATACGGACCGGTTCTCACTTTCCACAGAATGGCAAAAACAAGCAGAAGAAAGGATTAGAGCTGAAGAGACAGTCAAATTACAGAGCTGCTTTCTCTTTGTCTGAGCTACGTAGGCACTTTTTGACAATGTCACTGGAGAATAAACAAACTATCGGAGTAATTATGCACTTCGGTTTTTCTGTATTTAGACCTAAGAGCAATTTTTTTAAGGTTTTGATTTAAGGCTATTTTGCATTCATGTTTAATATTTAAATTGAAACATACTTTGCTGGATTAAAATTAGTGTAATCAAAGGGGTTAGTCTCAATGGACAGTGATTTTATTGAACTAATAAGACAAAAATACAAAAGTAGCAAACACATAGCTTTCATCTAATTACATTAATCTGTATACATGGCATGTATAGCGTCAAGAAGTTCTTACAAGGTAACATTATTCAGTGTTTTTTTTAAATGTTTAATGTTAAATTAATGTTTTTTAAAGGTAAATGAAGGTGTAGGTTATACAGTGTGTCGTTAAACACAGAGCTCCTCTATTAAAAAAAAAGAAAAAGAAAACCCTGCAAGTTCTCAGGCAGGTATAAAAAAGTAACTCAAAAGTAATGTGTGGCGAGGGGGCGTGGCCGAGAGCCGTGGGAGCGAAACGAGGCCCGCCACAGATGAGATACACCTGTGGCGCGCACCTGCCTTCAATCCCACGGAAGGAGCTCTGGACTATAAGAGGAGGAACGATGGCAGAGGACAGGGAGAGAGGACCGGGCCCGGACATGTTGTATTACTTTTGCTTTCAGTTTGACGGCAGTCTCCGTGAGGAGCTGCCGTCCGTTTGTTTTGTTTTGATTTAGACGGCAGTTCTCCGTGAGGAGCTGCCGTCCCTTTTATTAATAAATATTTATATAAAGTTCGTCGGTTCTCCGCCTCCTTCTTCCCGGCGGCCAGGTGGCCGTAACTTCATTACGTAATGCATTGCATTACTTTGTATAAAAAGTAACTGTAGTTAATTTTTTGGGGAGTAACTCAATATTGTAATGCATTACTTTCAAAAGTAATTTTCCACAACATTTATTTACAGCATATAAAATCTGACTATATACAATGAAGTCCCTTTTGTTTATAAACAGTACATTTATTTGATCCAAAATACAGTAAAAAGAGTGGTATTGTGCCATATTATTACAGTTTAAAGAATAATTCAATCAGAAATGTTTCTTTCTTCTGATGAACGCAAAAGAAATGTCTTGATTCAGTAGAACAACTACAATAAAGGCAAAAAATCCAGAAAGAACTGGGGAGAGAAAAAAAAATAACTTTTTAATATCAACTTATTTATCGAAACCAGGGGTGCCAAAACTTTTGTAACACTTTAATTTTGATGGTCCATTTGAGTATTAGTAGACTGTCTGCTTAATATCTGCTGATACTGCTCCTTCAACAGACATTTAACTGACTATAAGAAACTTAGCAAGTACATGTTAATTTACACTAACCCTAAGCCCAATCCCAACACTAACAGTCTATTTATAATCTAATGAGAATTAGTTGGCATGTAAATGGAAAGTAACTTAAATTCTACAAACGGACCATCAAAATAAAGTGTGACCCAAAGTTTTTCTTATGAAGGGCCAAAAACCAAACAAAATTTAGGGCCATGCCGAAGGTAAATATACCAAACTGCACTGTAAAAAATGCAGGGTTCCATGCAATTCATTCAGGTTGTCTGGTTGTCTTGATTAGGTTAACACATTTAAGTGGATTAAACATAAAACTGTCTCAAAAAATCTCAAGAATTGTGTTAAGCTCATTTTGCAAGTAGGTTTAACAAGTAGCAAAATATATTTTTTGAGTTTGATTATATCGAAGTTGCCATGGGTAATTTCTTAATTTATTTCATATTATTAATATTTAAAATCATATTACATAATAAAAAATAATAAATTTTTACATTTTATAATGAACTTATTACAATAAAAACATAATTTCTTTTTTAACACAATAGAGAGCAATGCCAAATACACTAGTAAAGCTGCACCAGCCTCTGCTGATGTCTTCTGCATTGTCTTCCATCCATCAGTGACAGTGTATTTTTTTTTTTAAATCTGATTCATTTACAACATTTGATTGAAACATTTAATTTCAGTTTGCTGTTTTGTAGCTCAACATTAAAACAAACTACCAAAAAACCTACCTCTCTTCTAAGACTGAATGGCAGGTCAAAAAAAGGTTAGCAAGGGCCAACTTTGGCCTGGGGGCCCTAGTTTGGGCATCTCTGATCTAAACGTTCTTGCAGTTGTGATATTATAAGATTTTCTACAAATTTGCAAAATTTAAAAAAAAAGTAAACATTCTGAAAAAGAGAAGTCGCAATCTTGCAGATTTGACTTTGTTATACAGTAAATGCTGTCTTTATTTCTCAGAATTCTGTGTACATTCTGAAAGAAATCTGAAAAACTTAAAAGGGGAAAAAATGGAGAATTGTAGGTTAAAAAGTCTTATATTTTTCAATTTATTTATCCTGTATATCTTGTAGCTGCACCTACTTTTTATTTCTCACAATTCTAACATTTTCCATACTCAGAATTGCTTTAAAATTCTTAATAAAGATTTTGTGATGACAAAACCTAATTTTCAGCTAGCATTACCATCACTGTTGCTTTACATCTTTATGTCATGATTTATCAGGTTATAATTCTTACAGATTTACTTTGAACCCAACCCCCCACCCACCCCACAAATCTCTCATTTAAAAAAAAAATTGCTATAGGAAGCTTTACAATATTATATTTGTGCATATACATTAGATTAGCCAGTACTGAAGTCAAATCTGGAGCTTATCTAACAAAATAACTTAAAATAATGATGCAAAAATTAGTAGCCCAAATTTTGAATTGGAAATTTAAACATTTTTGTGACTTCATTTTCAGTATATGCATTCTGCTTAGCAAAGAATTTTACTATTGTTACTGAAAACGCTGTCATATTGCAACTTCAAACCAAGTCCAGGGATTCTCCAGATTTGCTCTGCAATACAAGCACTTCTTACAGAAATCATTGATAATGTTACGTCATTTGCAGAGCTAGCAGGAAGTGGCCTTCGCAAGCTGAGCGGCTTCCAGATAAAGCTGTGACAATGCAGAGAAAGAGGGAAGTGGCTCTTCTCATTTCTTTTGTGCGAGAGGTTAATCCTGCACTCAATGCAGATGGACTGTAGAGACAAAATCTGGCTCCACTGCAGACTACAAACATACAAGCTTTAATGTAGACTTCAGGCTGCACAAATACAAATTCAATGAATCTTTGGTGGTTTAAAAATGCATGAACTAGACCTTAAACAAGATCTAAATCTTTATGTCTCAAAGATAAATTAAACCTACGTGTTCAAATTACTTTAAACTAATCTAAAACAATACAGTTATTGTAATGTTTTTACTATTTCTTTGTATGTTGTTCACTTATATTTGTTATAATTCATTCAGCGTCATTTTGTGTTTAGACTACATTCATATTTTGTGTTACTGGGTTTTGAAGTTCTTAAAATGCTTTGTGGCATTTCTTTTAAGGGATTGTTCACACTAAAATGAACATTTCCTCAGTATTTAGTCACCCTCTACTAAACTTCAATGAATTTCTTCATCAAAAAAGAATAGGGGGAATCACGTGCTGTTTTTCTACAACTTCGTTCAGTTTATCTCTAGTTCATTCTAATTTATTCTTAATTTATTTTGGAGTTTCCGAAAAAGTTCCAAAAGTTCCAATGCATTATGAGATTATACTGTGCAGAAGAGTGTAGTACTCGTGTTTAGGATGTGGTCAGCTTTATTTACAACAACGATTGTTGCTTCGCTCAATGAACAATAACTGCTAATACCAGTTCTGAGGTGCTGTTTACACTAGTACATTTATGTGATAAAAATTAGATTTTAAAATAAAAATGCTCCTCAACTATTGAACATAGAATTACCATATTGTATTCATAACTAACAAAAAATAAAAATAATAGTTCATAGTTGCATTTGAAAAACTATATGCAAATAAAAAGCAATCAGCCTTAATTTTTTTTCGGTTTGCGAATACACAAGTGACATGTCGCTCATATAGTTTTTAATGGGAAAAGTGTAATGGTCAATATGGCGAATGAAGCCCAGCCTTCTAGTATATGAGCCAATCATTGATTGCTATAGACTTACAATTTTTAGGGGGTGGGGCTTAGACCAGCCATGTGTTTCTGCAGATTTTGTGTGATTCGAATGTTTAGAAATGAAACTAAAAAGACAGCTGTTGTTAAATCTTATTGGCGATTCCAAATATGAAATTTAATTGTAAGCTTGGCATGCAATTGTGGAGAATTTGATGTTTCCCTTATTCAAACACAATGACCAAGCCTACTGCCTGAAAGGCATTTCAAAGTTGGCTGCTAAATTAAATGACTTGTCCTGGGACTTTGATTGCAACCCCTGGAATGAAGATTAAAAATAAATACAGGTCACAACTAAACATTGACACTGAGTACGTTTACATGAACAACAATAATCCGAGTTTAATACGATTAAGACAATACTCTGATTAAGAGTCTACCATGTAAAAAGTGATTTTTGATTTATTTAATCTGATTAAGGTCATTATCAAACTAAACAGGAATCAAATTAAGACATGTGGAGTATGCAGATTTTATTCACATTATTGAAGTGCAGTACAGATATGTAAACACCGCAATCAAACTATTACTGCCGTGTAGGATTTTTGCCGCATTTTGCGACAGAATAGTGTACACACACATAGCTGTTTGACACTATTCTCTGCACCTACCGACTCAGTAAAGGACCACAGACACCTGCATCATGAAATGTGGAGGTTTTTTCCATATGCCATGCAGTATCAAATTCTAGTAAAACTACACTCTTTCAGTAGTTTATACTTGCATCCAACATCTCAGTTTGTCATATCATGCACAAAATGTTCCTGAATGAAAGTGAAATTGCCAAACTGCAGTTAAAGTCGACGCATTAAAATTGAAACGCCTGCAATTACATGAAACTCCAGAGGAAATGTGGATATTGTGGTGACACAATGATGTTAATCAAATCATGTGCTATAACATGCAAAATGAGATCATGAACGGAACATTCAAAAAGCAACTCATGTAAACACCTTAATCATATTATTGTCTTACTCAGATTAAGGCAAATAATTTGATTACTGATGTCCATAAACGTAGTCAATTATCTCTAAAGTGGCAGTCTCCAAAATTAAGCCAATAATGAACTTGCTGTGTTCTAAAAACATTGTGTCCACCCATCTCATTAGGTGAGCTTAATATTGAAGTTAAACAAATGAATAAATTATTATTAAAAATATGGTAGTTAGATTGTTGCAGCTTTTCTGTTGTCAATATACTTGTGTTTACTGTATATTGGCCTATACTGGTGTGTGTGCGCCATTGTGTGCAACGTTTGTATATTTATAACCATGTGCAAGGAAAGCGGGGGTTGTGGCATTGTTATTTTGGGGGTCATGGGCTGAAATGTTTGGGAACCCCTCCACTAACCAACAAACCTCATGCCTGCTTTGATATTATATTAGTTAAATCTAGCTTTAAAGTTACATAAGGCAAACAGCATATTCAGAATTGCATTGCATTTCATGATTTATTTATCTGCTAAAGCCTCAATTTAGCAATTTTAGAGACACATTTGCAACCAGATGAATCATTTCAAGAAGTGTAAATGTGTTTATATTAAATTCACAAGATATCAAATTAAAGTGATTTGATCTTGTCGATTCGAACACATTTTGTATAATTCAAATGTGTGGAAATAGGTGTCATAATTATGTTAAAATACACCACTGATTTATTTTATTAAGTGCATACAGTGGCAGGAAATACTCTGAAGTGGCTGTTAATTTAGGAGGAAGAGGGAAAGCTGAGGTCAGAAATCCACACCACGCTGCCAATGACACACGGCACACATCGCATTCCACGCATTCCACATTCCAAAGGTGACTGCAGGAGGCCGATGCTCACTACTGACTACACCCTCCATAGGCCACTGTACTAGTCATGCTGCCTCCAGAGGTTTGTGCAACGTGTTCAGCATTCCTGCCATGCATCAGGCCACTTTGAACATGCTAATTGCTCAATGTTCTGAGTTTAGATGTCTACGTTCAATTATATCCTAAAAGACTCCCAAAGCCTTGATAATTGTTTTGTTATTTGGCTTTTTTAACCCAGGTGTGTCGCAGCTTTTTGTTGTTGTTCTTTAGCGGTGACGATGTTTGCAGAACTAAAAAAAAAAAAAAAAACTTGTTTACTTGTAGACTTGTTGTCAGAGTGATCAGACACAAACCCTCACCATTGGAAACGAATCATACATGGTTAAATGCACATATTTGGCTCCAAGAAATATATGTATAGTTATTATAACATATAGTAAACTATAATAACCCTGATCTATTGTATGGACAAAACAAGTTAAGGCATTCATCAAATTAAATTGATTTTTAGAAGGAAGAATATCATGCAGGTTTGGGATAACATGAAGGTGAGTAAATAATGGGGAAAAAGGTTTCATTTATGGTGAAACAATGAACTTAGTTTGTATCATCCTATATCTATTTCATGTACAAAATTAAATGTACCAAACATCTGCTTCTGTAAAAAGTGCAACGAAAATAAGATGCATATATATGCATGAATATCCCGTTGTATCATTATAATGCATTTCAGCTTCTGCATTCTTCTAATTCTTCACACATGCCATCGATGTGGTTGACAAGTTGGGTTTCTAGACACATGCCGTTGCATGTTTTAACTGCTTACAGTTGCCCATATATGGGTGTTACCTAACTGAAACTTCCTGGTATTTTGTTGTCTATGTAAATAATTAACTGTGCTCAGGACGATGGACATACTTTATCTCTGAGCAGTTTTCAATCATGCTGTAAATCTGACACACAATCCATCTAAAGCTGATTATTTTAGCCCACATATATTGAAACGGATGTTTCCTTTTTAAAGAAGGACTTAAATATGATTTTATGCATTTAACCTGAGTGAGCAACGTTGCTGTCGAGCAGAAGCAATATCTGAATATAAGATATATTATATCTTATATAAAGGGAGATGTGTTCTATTGCATAATTCACTGTTTAAGGTCTACAAAAATGTCTAGTAGGTAGTACAACCAGAGTTGCCAGGTCCTAGTTTTACTTCCTCACTTGCAGGCTTTTTTTGGTTGCTAGATATGCATTTTCTGATCAGTGTCCATATGGAAACTATTCAGTTTTTATTGTTTATTAGTGAGAAATAAAGATTTGGTGGCAGCATCACCTTATAAAAGTAGCCCAAAAAAATGCAACCTTTTATTTTAAGAGCCCAATTATACGGTAAAACCATGACCCTGGCAAAACAAAGAATAATGAGCTTCATAAAATTTACATAAACCCCACATCTAGGCATGATGTTTCTGTACAATGTCCAATATTCAATTCAATTTTATTTTATTTCTATAGCGCTTTTACAATGTAGATTGTGTCAAAGCTGCTTAACATAGAAGTTCTAGTAAATTGAAACAGCATCAGTCCAGTTTTTAGAACTGAAGTTCAGTTTAGTTCAGTTGCAGTGTCAAATTTCACTGCTGAAAATCCAAACACTAAAGAGCAAATCCATCGATACGCAACTCCACAGTGGCAAGGAACAAAAATGTATCAATTGACAAAAGTGAAAGAAAAAAAACCTTGAGAGAAATTAGGCTCAATTAGGTATCACCATTTCTCCTCTGGCCAAAATTACTGTGCAGAGCTGCAGTCTATGCACCAGATAGGCATTCAGCAAAACAGAACATACTGGACCAACTGACCAATCAGACATTTTGTATTTTTGAGTGGCTTCATAGAACCAGGATCTCCATGTATAATACATATATGTAATGTTGTGGTTTGAGCTTAAATATCTGCAGCTACAATGCTCAAAGTTTGATCCAAATGGATATATTTTCTTTTAAAGATTTATATTTTTTAGACCTACAACAAATGACGTCAATGAGCTTTTTACTTGGGTTTGTGCCAACATCAAACCTAAAATTGACTAAATTTACCCCCAGACATGTTGTTTACAGATTATGTCCAACAGGCACTCAGCGAATCAGAACACACAGTGCAAGCTGATCAATCAAAACCAAATGTGTATGAGGGAGGGTTCTCATAGAACCAGAAACTTAGCAAATTGTATTTAGGAGAACGAAAACAGCAGTGCAGAAAAAAAGGTAAAATGTGTGAATAATAATGTGGTTTGCTTTAAACAAAACATAAACATTATATTGCACCTAATGAACACAATCAAGCCTGTGAAAATTGGCCACCCCTTCACGTCATATTTAAGATTATGACAGTGCTTGTTTTTAAGGACAGAGGAGGACTGTTGATCATTGACTTTGTGTCCGCAGGGGGATGACTGAGACCTCATTATCTGAAGCCCACCTGATCCACACTGAGCAGATTTATAGATCCTTTATGTAACCTTCCATGTGCAGCCTCTGAAGGTGTTAGTTAACACATTCTGCTCATAATACTGGGAACATTTATCAGGATCATAATATCCACAGCTGTGAGATGAACCAAAACAGGCTGTATTTCTCTGCTGTACCTAAGCAGATGTGATGGTGTTCTTCACCATTATTAATCAATGACATCAATGTCTCTGAAGTTTATCCTAAAGTACTGAGAAGGGGGAAAATGAACACAAACATTACTGAGAGATATTTTCGGAAATCAGATGAGCATATAGAGAACTTACAGAGAAAATGTTTTTGAATTTATGGCCATTAGTGGTTCATATGTTGGTTCATCTTATTGGGCAACCATAAGTATTTATAACATTTAAAGCTTGCATATAAGCTTTTCTAAAACATAGTTGTAGCTTTTTAATTGTACAGATTAAACATCTGTCAAAAATGCTATTATTGTAATTATATACAAATTCTGTAAATTGAAGAACTAATATTTACTAATGTATATTAAAGAACAAATTTATAATTGATTGATTCATATGTTATTTCAAACCTATATAACTTACTTTCCACTTTTGAAGGATGCATCAGCAATGAGCAACGCTGAATCCTGGGTCAAAAGTGGATAATGTCTGTATCAATAGCCTAGTGGTCAGTATGCAAACACATAACGCAGAATTTACCCAGATTTTAAATCCCTACTGTCCTATCATATTAAAGGCTAAAATGGCAACAAAAAAAATGAATAAAAAATATAAGTGGACATTGTAACCACACAGTTGACCTTTTGTGAAAGGGTCATGTTTAAAACACAAAAACTGAAAAATTGCTCAGTGTGGTGTCAGAAACACAATTTAATGTCAATACTTATTAAAATATAATATTCTATAATATAGTAATGACTATAAATGTTGATTAACAACATTTTGTGGTTGGAGAAACAATGCATCATAATTGATCAACACAGACAAAACATGTTGATTTATAACGTCCTAACATATAAGTCCTGTTCTAATCACTGAAGCTGTCAAAAAACTAAATTAATCTCTTACATTATGTACATTTTGTTGTTCATGATAAAAGAATTCAGAGAGTGCAGAAATCAGTCAGTGAGCACAAGTTAAACAAAACGCTGCTGTATTGAGGGATAACTAAATGTCTCAGATTAGCCATTGCCTTCAAAAACTCAACGGAAATCTGTGTGATTGGTTAGAAGGCTCAGTGCTGCGAAAGAAGTTGAAAATGTGATGCAATGTGCACAGAACTGATTACAATGTCACACACTGACACGGCCATAATAGTTTAGTTTAGAGTTTTGTTTTATTTCATTTCGCTTTGTTGTTTTAGTTTAGTTGTCTTGAATTTGTGCTACATTTTGGCCCTGACTAAAACTGACTTTCATTTTCAGGACACAAAAACATTTATTAAAATAACTTCTTCTATCATGCATAAAAAAAGAAAGATGTACGAACTTGGAACTTGCACAAATAATGACGAGAATAACATTTATTGTCAACATTTAAACTCCAAGATCTCTGTTTGCATTACAAAACATGTTTTACAGTCAATGTACACAGCCAGAATAAGCTGCTTTGCAAAATTATGAGAACTGGATTAGAGTTAAAGAAAGAAAATCAGTTTTGCAGGGGAGGACGTGCTTGCATGCCAACTAGAGGAATGCCTATTGTAAAAAAAAAAAGGGTGATCCAAACTAGTTAAACTTGAGCAGAAACAGCAAGCTGATGTAAATTCCACAGCTTTTTGTTTCCAACATCTACCCATGCCCATCCTTCACTAATGACATTTAGTAATGCATGACTGCTTGAGGTTGTGGAGGATAGCAGTCCATCCGGAGAAGCAGGGCAGGACAGCGGCGGATGCCAGGAGTGCATTTTTTGTCACGAGACCAAACGGATTTTATGGGGAGTGTCGGAACGTACAATGCAAAATATTCATAACTCGTCTTCCAGAGGAAACTGGAGGTGGAGGTGGAATGTGGCATGACAGAAAGCAACAGTCCCATAACGCCAAGCATCCCCCCTATCCAGTCTCATCAGGTTGTGTGCAGGGCAGACGACAGGCTTGGGAAATGTCTGCTCTGATCATCTGATAGCATGATAATAGTGTGTTTGTGAATGGCTGACATAAAGTCCTTCAAAATGCCGCTGTTGATAAAATCATGCACAAACGCTGACTGCACGATTAGGTCATCCTATACAACCGTCCCCTATTTCATGTATCGCGAAGTAAGCACTGTATGTTCTGCTAGTTACAACGAAAGTATGAATCACCATCACTATTTTGATACAAACTGCAACCTTTTTGGGTAATGTTGCCAGGCAACATTACTGAATGTTTGCAGTGAGAGACGTCTGTGTGCTTCTGAGGTGCTATTTTTCCTGCAAAGTGTGAACACTGTAAAGTCAATTGAGGTGTACTAATAAATAAGGGTCATGAACTAAAAATAACCTAAAAAGTCAGTGTGAAAGATAAAGGGGATATTTATGCCACTTTTATTAGATGTTATATAAATCTCTGAATAAAATAAATAAATATGTTTATTATTACTTATTAAATTAGGGTATGAACAAAAATACAGTATTTGCGCATGTCCCTTTAAATGCAAATGAGTGGCTACTTTCCAGAAGAGGGCGGAGCCTTTATATGCTATTTGGACACTGAATAAACAAAACAAAAAAAAAAACAAGCAAATCTTATGCAGCCAAATGACCAATACTTTCTATTTAATTAGTTATTGAGGAAAAGGTTACCACTTTTAGACTGAACGCAGACAAGGTTGAATGGTTAGTAGATGAATATATGTAATTTTATCATTTTGATGAAGTTGATTTGACTCATCAACTAGCATGTCGCTTTGTTCCTATGTGCTGGCCTATGTAAATAAACATGGCACTATTAGTAACACTCTTATCTTTGCAGAAAAATTAAATGTCTATCAATCAACTATACAGTCCATTCTTAAAATATGATGGAACCTAGTTGTTTTAGATATGAGATGCTGTTACTGAACCTTGAGATATAGAGTTGAGCAGACTCAACTTGCTTGACTATCGAACAATCAAGTGTTTCATTCAAAATAGTCAACAGGGTCGCAAGAAACGTGTGGAAAAACCAAGGCGCAAAATAACTGCCCATGAACTGAGAAAAGTCAAGTGTGCAGCTGCCAAGATGCCACTTGCCACCAGTTTTGCCATATTTCAGAGCTGCAACATCACTGGAGTGCCCAAAAGCACAAGGTGTGCAATACTCAGAGACATGGCCAAGGTAAGAAAGGCTGAAAAACGACCACCACTGAACAAGACACACAAGCTGAAACGTCAAGACTGGGCCAAGAAATATCTCAAGACTGATTTTTCGAAGGTTTTATGGACTGATGAAATGAGAGTGAGTCTTGATGGGCCAGATGGATGGGCCCGTGGCTGGATCGGTAAAGGGCAGAGAGCTCCAGTCCGACTCAGACATCAGCAAGGTGGAGGTGGAGTACTTGTTTGGGCTGGTATCATCAAAGATGAGCTTGTGGGGCCTTTTCGAGTTGAGGATGGAGTCAAGCTTAACTCCCAGTCCTACTGCCAGTTTCTGGAAGACACCTTCTTCAAGCAGTGGACAATGCTCCATCACACGCGTCCAAGTACTCCACAGCGTGGCTGGCAAGAAAGGGTCTAAAAGAAAAAAAACTAATGACATGGCCTCCTTGTTCACCTGATCTGAACCCCATAGAGAACCTGTGGTCCATCATCAAATGTGAGATTTACAAGGAGGGAAAACAGTACACCTCTCTGAACAGTGTCTGGGAGGCTGTGGTTGCTGTAAACAGATCAAAACACTGACACAATCCATGGATGGCAGGCTTTTAAGTGTCCTTGCAAAGAAAGGTGGCTATATTACGATCATATCACTTCAATTTTCTCTTTCTTACACTGACTGCCTGTTAAGTTTCGTGTTGATTATAAAATATTGCTTCTTACCTACAAGGCTCTAAATAATCTAGCTCCTGTTTATCAAACCAACCTTATGTCTCACTACAATACAATCCACTCATTAAGATCTCTAAACTCTGAGCTTTTGGTAGTACCCAGAATAACAGTGAAGTCCACTAAAGGAGGTCGAGTGTTCTTATATATGGCTCCTAAACTCTGAATGAGTCTTCTCTAAAGGAGTCTGATGTGTTTAAGACAAGATTAAAAACTAATTTTCAGTAAAGCATATACACAATGCATCACATAACTGTAGGATGCATTCAAATGCATTCTTTCACATTACAATAATATCTCTTGTGCAAATAAATTATGAACAGCAATTACGCTACTTCTTTCTACCTCGGAATGCCCATCTAGATCATGAAGTGCTACTTGATCAGATCCAAGATTTGTGAAGATATGATGCCAACCATCTGAGATCTTTGAGGGCAACAAACACTTAATACACAAATACACTTAACAAAACGTATTATTATTACATGCAAATATTATGTGTTTTGGAAAGACATTATATACTGTATAACTGCAGGTTAACTACAGTTATATACTGCCAACCTTTTACACAACTCCTCAACTATTCTGACTGATTATTTTGACTGTAATTTAAGGATATGCACCTTTTGTGAAGCTGCTTCGGAACGATAACTATTCTGAAAAGAGCTATACAAGTAAACTTGAATTGAATTGAATTTAATAATGCAATTAGATTATGCATCATGAAACACTTATCGCCACGCTTCTAATGATTATCCCCGAAGAAGAATCAAGACAACACCTTCTAAAGCCTGCTCGTGAAATTATAAACTGTCAAAAAAAAAAAAAAAGAAGTTACACAATCTCCTGTTTGGCCGAACCTTTGTTTTGCTCTGTTTTGGCTGCTCAGTCCGACAGGCCATTTTTCTCCAGCGTCTGCAGCGCACCAACCTGTAGTAAACAAAGACAAGCATGCATACTCTTGCACATGCTCACGGATCAGTCTTAAGCCCTTAACACCATAAGTATTGCTTTGCACCAGAGTGTTAATGATACAGACTCGATCCTGGCAAAACCAACACCTTTGCAGCATGCAAAACAACAGCTGACAGTGGTCACTGTCATTTTTCCACCACAAAAACACTGTACTTCATAATCCCCCCTTTCAGACCAGCCCTGATGCATGTTTTAAATGCAAGCTTGCACATTAAGATTGAGTATATTCATAGTATATTTTTGTTGCATGGACACAGAGTGCATGCAAAATCAAAACAAAAGACAAACGTCCGGATAGTTGACCTCAAGCACACTTCTTGTCAATGTCTGCACTTATGTAACATCCCCAGTTTCATGTACCACCCTGAGCTCTGTTGTCCTCCCCTGAAAAGAGCAGCTCAGCTGGGAGGGTGTTTTAGCCCTACCCAGCGCTTTCCTTTAATGCGTACTTGACACATGCTCGGACTCCACTCCCTCTATACTCACATGTCAGGGCAGAATACGAGGAGAACACCAGCACACTTGCTCACATGCTGCTCCAGGTTGTTTACCATCCATTGGCTGAGTCACTCGGGCTTGTTTTCAAACACTCGCACTGCTCTAATTTCACTTTTGCGCTCTTTCGTGTCAAAACGAGAGGTGCGCTGTTGAATGTTGTAAACATGACCTTCAAGAGTTAATGCACACAATGAGAGATCTGGAGGTTGTATAGACGCTAAGTCAATAGTGTTATGCAAGATATGTTTATTGTAAAAGATGTATAGGATGAATGGCATAAACGCATTGCAAAACATGTGCTCTTACAGCTTGTAGTGTGTATTGTGTTTTTTTTTTTATTCAGCTTAAAGGGAAAGTCCATCTTAATGTGCAAATTTGCGGTTCATTTATTAATGCCGAGGATGTGGATTAAAGGTAATGATGTTGTTGATAATATTGTGTTTCTTGCATAGTTGTTTCATTTAGTTTTTCAAAGAGATTAATTTAGTTTTGCCTGTATGTTTTATTAAATCTCAAATGGAAATATGTGATGGCTTTGAATTCTATGAATCACCAATCACCATAATTTCAGCTAAAAAACATCTTTAATGTTCTCCTGAAGTCACATACATCTTGGATGGCATGATGGGGATTAAATTAACAGCTAATTTTTGGCTGATTTTGACATTTGTTGATGGGCATATGCAGTGTAACCAATGTCAGATATCTGAGAGTGTCTGTTTTGGGAAACCTGTTTGAAAACAATAATTATGTTTTATGTTTCATGTTTTTTTTATACAGACAAATATGTGAATATAATTTTTTCAGTTTTTTACAGACATTGGCACATCAATGTCACTGACAATTTCACATTGTCTTTTTTTTTTTTGAAAGTATGTTGTTGTATTTTGCACTGTCTGTATTTTGCACTTTCTGGAGCCAGCACCTAAGCTTTTCACTCATCATAGCACACGTGCTGCTGATGACATGACAATAAAAGTGATTTGATTTTTAACAAATTTTGAGGAATCCTGTTTTTGCTGTGACTCTTTGACTTCCATAGTACACTCTTAGAAATAAAGGTACGCGAGCTGTCACTGGGGTGGTACCTTTTCGAAAGGTACACATTTGTACTTGAAAGTTCCATGTTGGTACCTCAAAAGTATATATTAGTACCTACAAATTTTAAGATGAACAATTTTGTACTTTTTAGGTACTAATATGTACCCTTGAGGTAATAATATGGACCTTTTAGGTACAAATTTGTACCTTTTGAAAATGTACCACCACAGTGACAGCTTGTGTACCTTTATTTCTGACAGTGTAGGAAAAAAATTAATGGGTCACATCAACTTATTTTTTTCAAAAATATTTTCTTTGGTTTTGAACAGAAGAAAGAAACTCAAACAAGCTTTCAACATTTGGAGGGTGAGTAAATGATGACAGAATCTTCATTTTTGGGTGAACTATCCCTTTAAGCATTCGTGCAAATGAGACTGCCCCAAAGTATACCTCCACAACCCGCACGTTTCATGTTTTTTTTACCACGGTCAGACAAAATATTTGTATCACTTCCCAAAAATTCAGTCAAGAATATTTAATAAACACATTCACATCAATGCAGAGTAACATTTTTGTCTTTATTTTATTTCATCTACTTTTTTCCCATATCATATTTTTTTTTCATTTTTGCATTAGTGCAAATGAAACTGGCCCATAGTATACCTCCACAACCCGCATGTTTCTTGTTTTTGTAACCATGGTCAGACAAAAAATGTGCATTTAATTTTTTTTATTTCTTCCAGACATTGGCACATCAACAAATGTCAAATATCTGAGGGCATCTGTTTTGGGAAACCTGTTTGAAAACAATAATTATTTTATCAAATACATTTAGACTTGCAAGTATTACGCACTTAAAGGGATAGTTCACCCAAAAATGTAAAATTTCCTCATCGTTTATTCTCCCCCATGTGGTTTTAAACCTTTATGAGTTTCTTTCTACTGTTCAACACAAAATAATACATTTTGTACAATTCTGTTTGCTGTGACCGGTTGACTTCTATAGTAAGAAAAAATGACTATGGAAGTCAATGGGTCCTATCAACCAATTTTTTCTAAAAATATTATCTTTTATGTTGAACAGACAAAAAAAACTCAAACAAGTTTTGAACTCGAAGGGTGAGTAAATAATGACATAATCTTCATTTTGGGTGAACTATCACTTTAAACATTCGTGCAAATGAGACTGCCCCAAAGTATACCTCCACAACCTGCATGTTTCATGTTTCATGTTTTTTTTAACCACGGTCAGAAAAAATATTTGTGTCACTTCCCAAAAATTCAGTCAAGAACTTTTAATAAACACATTTGCATCAATGCAGAGTAACATTTTTGTCTTTATTTTATTTCATCTACTTTTTCCCATATCATCATTTTTAAACAGCAATATCCACAAAATATTAACAGTGTGCAAGAAAACATGATTTATGGCACATCCGAGAAGAACAATTACAAAAAATAGATATATTTCTTCATAATCAAGGCAGAAAGATACATATGCATACACAGGAAAAAACACAAAGTAATGGGACAGGCTGAGATTGAAATCTACTGGCTAAGGACTCAGCTACAGATATTACCCACACAAAGCCTAAATCTCACCTCTCATGGGCATGAAAGAGCTCGATGGTGTGTGAAGTCGGACGACGTTTTGGGAAACGAGGAATTGAGGTTAAGGTATCATGGCCTCCTCAGCACCTTGTGTGTTCTCGCATAATAACGGACAAGCTCCCTCGTCCTAGCGCTAGCAAATAACAGGTCTCACAGCTAAACGACTGCAGGGTTTTATTAAACCTAAGTGTAGGGTAAGTTAGAGTACTTCAGGTTGGCGCTATACTTTGCAGCACAGCGCATTATGACACCGAGAGTCAAAGGGGTGGAGAACTCAACTCTAACAAGCTAGCTAACAAGCTAGCTTAGCTTAACTGGCTTTCACAGTGTTTGCTCCAGTTTTATACCAACAAACGTGGTATGTAAATTTGGTTGGTGGCTGGTAAAAATCACACTTATTATACTGCTAGCTTAAGTGTAGCATTAGCCTAGTGCATTTGAGCACTTTGCACTTCCCCAGAAAGGCTTTTCCCTTGCGGTAACATTGTTAGCAATGGAAAGAGATTCTGATGTAACACTTGAAATGATTCAATTATAATCCTTCATTATATAATGCAGTGCTTCTTCTACAGAAGTCTCCCTCTCTTGAGTTATTCTCAATGCAGATATCTATTACTCTGGACTTTACAGGAAGTGATGTCACCGGAGCTGCTCTGTCCACTGTTAGATGACTCATAGCGTCTTGTGACCTCCGTACGCCTTAGTCATTGTTAATACGGGAGCCGATGACAGCATCCCGTGGGCCACAACGAGCACAGGCCCCCTCTGTCTCACTACGAGACCCTTTATTCCTGCACCAAGTTGTTATTTTCCAGCATATGAAGCAGGACAATGGGGGAATTCTGTTTTTAGTGCTTATCTGAATACTGGGGATCATCACACGCGAAACCGTCACTCTTGGTGGCTCAAAACAGTGCATGCATCATGTGCTCACTGCACATTCAGAGTTGTGGCTTGACCTTGCCACTCATCTTTGCATGTGACTGCTCAAACTGAGCCAAACCCGACGGCCTGTTGCATAACACTGAACAACCTGCCCTTTAGATAGACTTATCAACAAGGACCACTTCATAAAATGAGCCTCGAACAACACCTTAAGCACCTTGTTTGGGCACTATGTCAATAATCTAGGTTAACGCATTTACCGTTACTTACTTAAGCAGTCAGGCAATTCCTTTAGCATTTTGCCTCACCTTAAAGAGGACAAACTGAAATGGTTAAACATGATTGATGGAAGAAATGGAAATATTACACAAAGATTACAAAAAAGATAAAACATCCACAAAAAAAATATATATGAATGCATTTTAGTTATCAAACACTGTACAGTATCATACTCAATGACCAGATTCCATGTTTCCATAGAAAGAAGAAATTGGAACAAACAAATCCAAACAGCTATTCTCAAAGTTAACACCTCTGAACATATCCAAAAGAAAGTTTATACATTTTTTTTTCCTTCTGTATGGATTTTACAATCAAGTTTGGTTTCAGATAAGAAGAAAAAAAGCAAAACAAGTTGGCCTTTGAGGGCTTTAAAATGATTGAATTTTGTGGGGCACATCCAAGCCTTTGCTTGTAAGATCGTACATGTATTATTATTTCATATCAAATGTTGTCCATTAGCTTTCAAAATATCTGTGCTAATGCTTTTTTTGTATTTCAAATTAATATCTGAAATAACAGGGCTCTTTTTCTATACAGAACTGCACTTTAGGAGAGGGCTGGGAAGGACGTTATTAGACAAATATAAAAATTATTCCTTTATAACTTAGTGTTCGAGGATTCTGAAATATAGTATAAACAATATAGAAAAAAACAACGCTTTAAGCCTAATGAGCTTTTAATCAATGAAAAGAAAAACTACAGCTCACAAACAGACTGAGAAGAAAAGAAAACGTAAAAATATTGGCAACTCTGGTTAATGTCTTGAATCCCTTTGTAAAACATGAAATGTGCTGTTTTTTTTCCTTTTTTCCTTTTTTTGTTGTTTGTTTTTTTGATAAAGGTAAGCATACCTGGATTAAATTTTGGCCATACAAATCTAAAATGAACCCTTAGCTTGCAGATTCAACGTAACAATGCAGGGTTAATACTGAACAACCGTTTACCACAGTGTGACTGGGCTAGCCAGCTAGTCAGTCAGCAGAAACATGACTGTCTTCCTCTACTCTCCTCCATCACCTATGGTAACAAGGTCAGCCGCTGCACTGAAAAACATGCTGGAGCGTCTCTCAGTCTCTGTGTAAGCTTTTGAAATAGTTTACAAATTCGAAATCTGCCATCTCCTGTTAAGTGCGTCTATATGCATGAATGCGTGAATTCATTCATATAGATTCACTCAACGCCAGGCTACTTGAACGCTAGGTATACAGATATTGCCCCTTTTTGTATTTTACAGAGAGAGTGTGGCGTTTATTTTCTGGAGAATACTGTGGATCCCAGGTAAAAAGATGTGTTGGACTGAATCGCCCATTGACTAGGGATGGGCATCGGTTAAAGTGGGACTGAGATAGCTGGGCTAAACAGAGTAGCTATAGAATGATGCAAGGCTTCTTGTCTTTGAACGGGTTCTCTGAGGTGGGAACACCGACCAGCAGAGGGTCGCTGCGGGCGTGCTGCTCACAGTAACTCATGAGGTCTGCAGCAGCCTTCGACACCTGCGAGAGGGACAAAGACAGGGAGGAAGAGGCAGTGATGCAGAGTGATAAATGTACTTCTTCCCGTGCTTTTTGTCACCTTGACTTTGGGTACTTTTATACTTAGTTTTGGGTCTCTTGGTTCTTTTGGTCTGAACCATTGATACACATAAGGTGTTTTCCCACTGCGTGGTATGGCATAATTTGGTAAGGCTCACTTTTTCTATTGTATTTCATAATTAGTACTGGTACTTTTTTTATGACGACCTCAAGTGGGCTTCTGCTGGTATCAAATTTTTGTGTTGTGATTGATTGCTGAAGTTTTCATCATTGTATACAGTATTTTCACAATATTGACCTAAGATGCAATAAACAGAGTACTTTAACAGCTATAATAATAAAAAATACAAAGTGTATTTGATTTATTGTACATACATGTTTAGAGTAAAAAAATGTTTCAAACCAGTAAAATTGAAAAAGGATGATAAAGTATTACTGGCAAAACTTTACAATAAAATCTCTTTAGTAAATATTAGTTAATGTATCAAAATAAGCAGATTTTAATAATTTTAATAGTTATAATCTTTCGATTTTAATGTTTTTTTAAGAAATTAACATCACTAAAGATTGATAAATGCTTTTGCAGTTGGCATTACATTGATTTAGGTTAAATTAACTGATGTTAACAAATAGATCCTTACTGTACAGAGATAATAAACAAATGGCCAGATTAACATGTTTTAAATTACAGATGAAGTCCCCTATATTAACCCCCTGAATTATTAGCCCCCCTGTTTACCCCCCCCCCCAATTTTTATTTAAAGCTTTTTTAAGATAAGATTTTTTTCAACACATTTCTAAACATAATAATTTTGATAACTCATTTCTAATAACTGATTTATTTTCTGTTTGCCATGATGACGATGGTTTGTTCTGTGGACTATCGAAAGAAAAAAAAATTGCTTTTTTTTATTAGGGGCTAATAATTTTGACCTTAAAATTTCTTTAAAAAAATGTAAAACTGCTTTGCTTTTTATAGCCAAAAAAAAAAAAAAAAACTTTTTACAGAAGAAAAAACATTATCAGACATACTATGAACATTTCTTGCTCTGTTAAACATCATTTGGGAAATATTTAAAAAAAAGAAAGAAAAATTCAAAGGGGGGCTAATAATTCTGACTTAATTCTGTAAATCGCCTATTGGAGATTTACACATTTGGTGCTGTGATGAACAACCAATAATACAACAATCTGACTAAATAATAAGTAATTATTCACTTTATATTGAAGCGCCCATGATATTAATATCATGCGTGTTCATTATCATCATATATTGAATTATTGAATGTTGACATACTGTATGTCTAACCTCTAGTGAGGTTCCAAGCAACTGTACCATTACCTAAAGTTTTTGTCTTTTACACCACCGCAAAAAAAATACACCTGAAATGAAAGCATTGCATCAGTAGAGGAGATCCAGTTATTCCCTCATTGGTAGCCGAGAAGCAGATGCGATGAAATACTTTTTCAGGATATACAGTTATAATCCTACCCAATTTAAGTTCTAAAGGAAATCTAAACAGGGCCAAGTAAAATCAAACTAAAGCAAGGCGAGCCGTGCTGAACCTTACCATACCACACAGTAGAAAAGCAGCTTTAAACCGTGGTCACACTAGAGTTTGAGCAATGCAAAATTCTGTTGACATGTACTGTGAAAAATGGTGGCATAAAGGAAGATGGTTCGTTACTTATAAAACAAGCGAATGCTATTTAAAAATTTTCTATGTATTGATCTCTTATTGGTCTCACATATTCATGTGAAGTGAATTCACAGGTCACAGTTCACCAATCTTGAACTTTGGAAAGCAGCAACATGTGAAACTTGTTTCCAGTTTGGCGCATCCACATGTGTATGAATGGAAGTCAATGGTGCAAAAAGTGCAGTGTGACCACAGCTGAAGTATTGGTTCACTTTACATTCATTTTTAAGAGAGAGCCTAAATATACTAAACAAAAAACTCTTTTATAATGCATATTTTGCAACAAAAATCTTTTGTTAACTTTTATATTTTTGACTTTTTATACTGATTTCGATTAGCTGAGAAATCATAAAGAGTTTATAAGAACCAAAGGAGTCAAAACAGCATAGGGAATTTCTCTACTACACCCAGGAAATAAGTTTTGCTGCATGCTGTGTCCATGTTTCTGTTCTTTAGACCAAGACTCATCCAGTTTGATTGCACATCAAACAAACCAAACATGTCAAGTGTGAAGATACAATTAAAACAAGCAGAACGAGAACTGAAAAGGAAGGGGAGGGAGAAGGAGGTACACTGTAAAATGCTACAATGAAAGCCTGTTTATTTCTACAGATTTGTATATCATTTATCATTATATGTAATTTTACCATTTTTAAACTGTCAAATGTATACTCAAAAGTCCATGTGTTACACAATTCAGATACAATTGTATTTTATAAAAACATAGTTTTTTGTTATTAGTAATGTACTAATGTTTACTCTGTTATTTAGTCTTGTTATTGCCATCTGTTTCCTTGATTATATTTTGTTTTGCACTGTCTATACAGGATTAACATTTTGCATTTCGATTAACTGTGAACTTTATTTGTGCAACACTGCAAGAAAATGCTTTTCGTTTTGACATAAGATTATTTTGCTTACCCTATTGGCAGATTATTTTGCTTGTTTTAAGGGAAAAAAATCCCTTAATGTTGGCATATATAATTTCTTAAAACAAATCAATATATTTTGCCTTTGTCACAGTACGTTTTAGGGGAATTTCTGGCAAATGCCATTTTTATACAATGTAAAAATATAGAATACTACAGTAAATGGCATATTTTTCAGTGTAGTTCTCAAACTTCATCATATGTGCATCATAGTGTAAGGTGGTAACCATTATGTCACACCAACATAATAAAAAAAAGCCATCAGGATTGGTTGATTTCGAACATGTTACACTCATTAGTTAATCTTTGTACCTTAATACGCTCGATGCCTGCCTCGATCCTCAGCTGCTCCACCAACTTCCTGGCCTGGGCTATGTTATTAGTCGTGGACATTCTCTGCCATCGGTTATCGAGCCAAGTAAAAGAAGAAAATTCTACAAAACAAAAACAAAAGTGAAACAACATTAAAACGGAGGCAGAATTTAAAGCATGTACAGTATGACATATAGGAAATGTATGTGACAATGAGATAAAATATTTCCTGATGCATTTTACACAGCATACTTTGCGTAATGCACAGCATACTTTGACAAGACATATGCAAAGCGTAAAAATTTGTTAAAGGAACAGCCAGGAGTAAAAGCATTTTAATTAAAGAGATATATCGCTTTTTTTAAAAATAGGCTTTAGTTGGCATTCATGGTTCCACGAAGAACCTTTACCATCTATACAGTAGAACATTTCCATTGGACAAAAGGACCTTTATAGTGGCAAAATGTTTGTAAATAATTTATATA
>CAIGQZ010001336.1:14682646-14693480 GCA_903798205.1 Danio tinwini | reverse complement strand
ATATGTTATGCAAAAATTTATAAAAAGTGTAAATTTAAATATTTTTAAAACATTTTTGTTCATGAAAAGAAAGACATAAGTAGGCCTGTCACAATAGTCAATACACCAACTTATTTAACAACACATGGACATGACTGCAATCATTTTTGTAATGCAATAAATATTGCCCATACATAAAAACTAATTTTAGCGACATTTTAGCTGATGTGCAACATCTTTACCTCTAATAAAGGTGTCAGTAAGGTTAAAAAACACGAGTATTTACCATAAATTACTTTAGTATATTTTCATGTGGGTGTCTGACAACTGAAAATAAATGTGGTAGCAGATATCGCAGCCTCTGTTACTTTTTACCTGCCACTTTTTTGCTAACAATTATTATTATTTTCACATTGATTCCAATGCCTAATTATTAAAGTAATAAAATGATTATAATTAAATGAAATATTCTTAAGAATAAAATATGATGTGTTCTTTGAAAGAGTCTACTTGCATTGTGATGATAATATATTGTCATTCTGGCATTATATAATGAGTGGCATAAAATGTAACATTAAATGACAATAATATTGTTTATTGCAATATATATTGGTGCAATATATTGTTCAACAAAAAATAGATATCGTGACAGTCCTAGTCGTAATAGTTCTTTCTATACAGTATGTTTGGAATATGGTTCTTCCAACAGCAAAGGTGAGTAAAGATGAGTAAACCATTTTCATTTTAGGGGTGGAACTGTTCCTTTAAGATTAAATAATGGCAAATACTTCAAAATATTCAAGCCTCCAGAGTAGTTCAGCCATAAATTATTTATACATCAAGATATCTGTCTGACAACTCCAACCACACAACCACCCAAAAACATCAGTGCAGACCACCCAGTTGAAGAGGACCATCAATCAGACAAACAGTACAACTGAAAACAGGTGGGTCTGTCCTCTGAGGCCAAGAGCTTATTTTCTCCTGCCATGTATTAGGACCAAGTGTTCTGCTAACAAAACAAAGCCTTAAAATACCCCTAAATTCGAAACGACTTAGAACATTTCCATCGCAAGCTTGACTTTTCAGTGGGCTCCAAAACAACACTGATAACTTTCATTCATTGCCATTTTTTTAAATATCACCTTCAGTGTTTCACCAAAGCAAAAGTCATACAGACCGCACAGAGCCGAGTATATGCTCCCTAAAGCATAAACCATTTTGACTGCACTCATAGCATGTGATTTGCCCAACACAGACCTTTCATACAGCTTCATCCACCAAAAGGTCATTTCAAGAACCACTTAGCAACACCAAGTAGATTTTAATATCAGCACACCCACAGAGAGGGGACTATCAAAGTGACCGCAGAAACAGCGGAAACACTGGAGCCTCTGAAAGGTTTGCTTCTTTTTGGAGACAAACACGCTCCTTATACAACCTCCTCCCTTATACAACCTCCTCCCATACGCACGAGCGCCCTCCCAAAACCAGTGCTGAACCCCTGGCATTCCAGGACGTTCCTAGAAGGGGCCGTAAGTTCTAAACACATGTTGCTTAGTGCCTGGGCTTTGTCTTCTCACAGAAAACACAGTCTCTTTCACAGCTTCGTGTGCTGCATTCCAGGAAACAGGCACAGCGGCCCTGCATGCATAATTGCAGCTCTCTAGAATACATTGCCATATTCATTCAAACATACAGGTCTTATTAAAGACAGTGTCTCTCTGCTCAGCTTTTTTTCCAACCACATCTTCCATTTTTTCAGAAAGAAAACCCTGGATACACAGAGCCATAGTGTGTATTGAGTGGGCTGCTGTGATTTAATCTGCTGGAAAATAGTTTATAGGTTTATAGGTGCAAAAAGCAAGAAATGAAGCTTCAGCATATTTGGATGCAGAACATTTTTTTGCATTTAAAATACTGCTGTTATTGTTTTTTTTTGTAGAAATAATGTTTAAGGTAATTGTGCATTTAGTTATGAATGTAATATGTCTAAGTTTAAAAGATCAAAATGGAGTTATTTGCAGCATTAATCACTAATGTGCATTTAATTACTCTGTTATAGGCACTTTGTTAGCTTATTTGCATAACTTTTTAATTTGCATAACTTTGCATAATATATATTTTGTATTTTTTATTGATTGATATTATTTTTTTATTTATTTTATTGAGTAATTTTATTTTTTTATTTATTTGTTTATTTATATATTTATTTATTTGTCATGGATTTTATTATTTATAGTTTTTTTATTGATTGATTTTTTTATTTATTGATTTATTTTATTTATTTATTTATTTAATACATTTTATTTATTTATTGTTTTTTATTGATTAATTGATCTTATTTATTTATTTTATTCATTTATTTACTTTATTGAGTGATTGATTTTATTTATTGATTTTATTGATTTATTTAGTAATTTAATTATTTTATTGAGTGATGGCTTTTATTTATTTATTTAATTATTTCATGGATTTTATTTATTTATTGTTTTTATTGATTGATTGATAGATTTATTTTTTATTGATTGATTGATCTCATTTATTTATTTTATTGAGTGATTAATTAATTTATTTATTGATTTTATTTATTTTTATTTTATATTTATTTATTGCATTATTAATTTATTTATTTCATAGATTGATTTTTAATTGTTTTTATTTTTTCATTTACTTATTGATTGATTGATTAATTTTAATGAGTCATTGATTTAATTTATTTCATTGATTTTATTTATTTATTGGTTTTATTAAAAACTTTATTTATTGATTATATTAATTTATTTATTGATTATACTTATTTATTTATTTAAGTCAAACCATCAGGTTGTCTGCTTTGATGACGATGTTCCTCACTGGGACCCCCCGCCACCTCTCCGCCTCTTCAAAAAAAATTTTTTAAAAACTTCGGATTTACGCAAACTACAGGGGTCTCCCCATTGAGCTTGGAAAGTACAGAAATACTTATTACTACAGAAAAATCACATACTTACAAATAATTATTCTAAAATGAATAAATAATTTTTTTTTTAAAGATTAAAAACTGCCTGAAATAAGTCGTCAGTTATTCCAGGTTTGCATCCTGCTAGAGATGTAAATTTTAGCCAATACTGATAACCCTTAAATCTTTATATTTGGAATCTCATAAGCAATAAATAGACGCTGATGTGAGCCTTAACTGCAGAAAACACATTAACATTTTTTTCTTGCTTAGGAATGCAGATGTCTGGCCACTGATGTGCATTTATCTGCATTATACAGCACGCTACAGAAAGTGATTTAAATGAAAGAGATCACAAGAGTCACAAGGCAGCGGTGAGTGTGCTGAACTCAAAGATCTGTCTTTTCTCCTCCGAGTCAGTCAGGATTAATAACCATTATCCGTGACTTACACACTGCTCATTCTCTGTCTCTGAGCTGGAATCAGACTCACGTGCAATCACACCCTGCTCTTTCGCATAACTCTGCAGCACACTGTGAACACAGTCTCCAAAACAGGCGCCTCTTTTTCTCCAGTCTGAGGAATTCTGATCCAGCGAGGAGGAAGAGGAGGAGGAGGACGGGGCATTGGAAAACTGCACCCCACCCTTGAGTACAATTGCTTTATTTTAAGCTAATTTGAGCTATTTTGAGCTCAACGTTATTTAAAAGTGACCCAAAATATACATTGAATACATAGGGTTTAAAGGGATAACTCTGCATTAGGTATCAATAAACTAATACTTAATTACAGTATTTATTAAAAAGGATAAATGCTATTTTTTAAATACATAAACTAAGACTATTATTATTATGATTGTAGTATCTCTTAACAAATCAACCACAGATATGGCATGCAAATTGTTGTTTAGTTGTTTTTTTTATCCATGTGTACAGGATTATTTAGACAATATTGTCATCTGAACTCAAAAACTTTGCTATTCTTGCATGTTTTGCAGCAGTCAGTTCAGAAATGGCAGATAAGCAGTACTGAAAGGCTAATGCTAATTATAAAAATCTAAATGCGCAATGATAATGTATTTGGCTAAGCAACTACAGCCTTTTACCTTCTTTAGAAATGTCTTTGAGCCCTGTTAAGCCGTATTTCACATTTCATATTTTGATTTCATAATATAATGTTGTGCAAGTAACCATGCAGACACAATTAATCAATTATAATCTGTTCCTTATTCCTAATTTGCATGAAAATGAATAAAGGTGGTCTGTGTTTTGCAGCTGCTATTGCAGATTTCAGCTAAAAACTGCAACCGATTGTATATATCAATTGATTGTATTGTATTTCACTGCTCAAAATACCTAATTAACAAATGTTAACAAACTGAACATTACTGTAAAATGCTTCCAGTAAATGTAACAAACAGACATGTAACAGAATCAGTCATGCTTTGCATACTTTTCTCTTTCTGACCTCTTTGGTATGTCCCCAAAGCATGTAAAGAAGCAGATAAATCCGGGATACAGCATGTAAACAGTGGTCAAGTGAGAATCTAAAATATGCATCACTCTGTTTGGTTACAGTCTGCTCTCCTATGCAAGGCTTTATTTTCCCCCTCAAGTTCAAAGTGAGGCGGCAGTTCCCGCCAGCTCTCCAATCGAGCGCCAGCATTAAATGAAAAAACCCCGGACTATAACGGACACCTGGTGGCAACGTGCCAGCGTCTCAGCAGGCTCCAGATGCTTCCTACATTCCCACTTTTTTAGCTCTCGGCGGGAATTCTGAATATGACTGTTCTAAACAAGGAGCGAGAGGGAGAAAAGGAGGGAGACGAGAGTGAGAGAGAGAGGAAAATAGAGAATGTTCTGGCTGACAACAGGACCTGAGTAACGGCCCATCGAGACTGACCGGGAAACAAGCCTCATACTGGCAACTACCAATGAAATTGGATGTTGTAGGCCATTGGAATTTGTGCTTGCTCACTATGTAAATGTGACAATAACAGCTGCTGTCTTATGATACACTTAGCTGTAGTTACTGAATAATAATAATTAAAAGAGCTTAAAAATAGCTTTAGTTAAAAAAATACAGTCAAACTAATCAAAATTTAAACATTATGGTCATTCCCGAGCTAAAGCTGATGCTTGTAACATTAAACATAAAAAATGTATGATGAATTGCACAGAATCATTTAAAAATATTGGGGATGGTAAAACATTTTTTATAAAAATATTCTGTAAAACAATATTTTAAAACAGCAATACAACTTAAAATAAAAACTATTTATAATTAGATTTAATGATAGAGTCACATTCTAATGTAACTTGATCCTCAAAAGTAGTATAATATTAGTAAGGCTGCGCGATTAATCGAAAAAAGGTTGCGATTTCGATTCGACCCTACACCTGACCTTAAGTCAGCTTTTCTACAATTCAGCCAATTATATTTTTAAGGTCAAGAGAGAAGCGTAAAGGCGATCACAGAAGTCTTCTCATTGTTTTATATACATTGCTCAGCAACATGGACACCTCCCATGCTGTTAAAAGTGTCACATACTGTATTTATAAGATATAATTCACCCAAAAATATCCTTTCTGTTTTCAGGTAATGACGTATTCACGGCCATGAAATTAAATTATTTGTTTACTACCAAGAGGACGCGCATGTGCCTGCCAATGATGTCTACGTTAGTGAAAAGAACCTGCATAGGCTGCGAATAACAGGTAATAAAGCTGTAAATAACATTCAGTTTGTTACACAGAGCGATCGTTTGGGAGCAGCATGGGAAGGATGATTCGCATGTATTTTTTATTTTCTCAGTGACGGCAGCCATGAGCCGCAGTCTGCAGTGAAAGTGAAACTAAAAGCACGCACATCATTTAAATGATCATTTCGCATTTTACAGTTATGATTACAGCAAGTATTTCTTTCATAGCGAACACTAACTGTTGTGCATGAAAATAAATGTTTACTGGCTCAGTATAACTACTGCTTGTATAATGTTAAACAATGCAAGAGTTGAATCTGATAATGACAAATGTTTAAATTTTATCATTGAAAAAAGATTTAATAATGTTGTCAATAGCTGTTACCATCCAAAAATGCGAATTAACTTGATGTGCAAAACTGGATTATCGCATAAAATATGTGCAAATAAAGCAGCGTTTTCATCCAACGAGTTAAAGAGAACAAAACTGTCACTTCCTGATTATCTGGCGCCAAATATAAACGGTAAAATTTGCTGTGGTAGGAGAAGCTGCGTGAATCTTTTCTTCATTTAATAAATGACTCAGAACACAATCCTGACACGCAGTGAACGCGCTGTGGCGTTTGAAGGTGTGAGACATGGAGCGCAGACACTCTTGATTATGGAGGTAATTAATAATATAAGGTGATGGTTAAGGCGTTTTAGAATGACCAAAACAACACTTCAGATGTTTTGCAATGTGCTCAGCCTGCTGGTTTGTCCATTCACACACACTTTTACCATCACATGATCTCTTATAACAAAATCACATGACTTTTTCTAATGCGCACACTGGAATTTGTTTGGTAAAAGTGTTTCCATCGCAGTTTATGTGCATCTTTTCTTATTGAATAAAAAGTTTATCCTACTCAGTTGTTTTTTTATTCACACTTTCAAAATGTATGCGCATCTTGCCATTTCCATCAATAATTTTTTTATGCACATATCCAAAATGGGCATAAAAATAGGTGGATAGAAACGTAGAGACGTAGAAACGTGACAAATGACAAGCACATATCTCAAAACATAATAATTCAACTTTAGAATCACGAATAGTTGTATTCTGATGTCATCACTTTACTGTGCATTAATGACCAGAACATATTTGAAGTCTGTTCAAGTCCACCATTCCAAGTCTATAAAAAAAAATTGCATTAACCAACACATAGGCCTAATATAATTGTTTTACCATGTTTGAGAAATAACAACAATAATAATAGCTTACTCATATTGACATTTATTTTACATCTACAGAGTCATGAGAAAATTGTGATCTTGATTTTAAGCAAAAAAAAATCATGATTATCAATTTAGCCAGAATTGTGCAGCCCTATGAAATAGTAAAAAAAATTGTGGAACAGAAATGTCAAAGGAAAAGTTTGTCTTTGAAACATGTTGACTGTCACATCTGAACTATTTAATGCATCCTTGCTGCTCTAACATATTAACTTCCTTTAAAAAATCTGAATGTATTGAAGGTTCATCTTAAAAAATATATATAAAAAAAATATTGCTTCATTTACTAACTACAGGTTGGCGGCATGGGGAAAAAAGCATCTGATTTGACACAAAAAATCTGTGTAGTACAGGCAGTTTTATGCCACTCATTATATAATACCAACATGAAAATATCACCACAATGCAAGTACACTCTTCCAAAGAACACATTTTATTCTTAAGAATATTTTATTTAATTAAAGCCATTTTAGCAATATAATAATTAGGCATTGGAATCAGAATGCAAAACGCCTATCCTCAGCTAAACAGTTGCTAGAATTGTATTTTATGTATGGGCAATATATATTGCTTCACCAAAAATGATTGTGGTTATGTCCATGTGTTGTGCGATAAGTCGATATTTTGATTATTGTGACAGGCGTAAGCATACTAGCATGCCATTAACCAACAAGCAAATATAGCAAGTACAGTTTTGCACATTGCACACAGTGAAAGCAAAAACCTGTGGCAGTAAAATGACATAATATTTTATGCATGCTATACAAGAGCAAGGAGTTCATAGCGAGTTCACAGAGTAGCACTGCAGCTCTATTCTGACTTCAAATGACTAGTAAATTCCCTATCCTTCCCCGTTCCTGACAGACTTAAAGTCAGCTGCTGCAAAGCCTCTTCCAAGAAACAGAAACCGAAAAACACCCAGCGCTTGATCAGCTGCACACACAAATGCCAGAAGTGTTTTCATCAGCTTTACAGGACTTTTCAGCATAGCAGCACCGTTGAAGAGGGAGGGAAATGAGGGGCAAAGGAGAGGAAATGAATGGGATTTCTCATCTCCCAGCTGAGATCATGTGACTGACTGTTTGCTCACGTCAGCATGCATGTGCACACAGGGGTCACAGAACGTTCGTAAGCTTGCGTCTGACTGTCAGGGTGTGACGGGTGGGGGAAACAGACACAGACAGACTTGTGACTATGGACGACAAAAAAAATAGACAGTGGGACGCACAACTGAAGTGGGTGAAAATTGTTTGGACAGGCTTATACAATGTTCTCTATGCAGGATCATTACTGATAGAGTTTTGGCAGACAAAGTGGTGTGCAAAAAACAAATTAACTGATCCTTAATTCTGGGCCACTTGATAAAATCTTTTACAGGATCAGATTATGATGATGATGCCGCTGAATTCTTGAGGTCGCTGTCGCCAACACCCCTACCGAAACGTTTGATCAGACAGGTGGAGCTGGCATTGCCGGTGTGTGCATCACTGCGTGGTACCTGCACCACCCTGTAAAAACTTGTTAAACAAAGAGGCGGACAAAAGAGGGATTTAAAAAGATCTGAATAGCTCGAGTCAAGCCACTTTATGATAATACCTCTAAATGAAAAACGATTGCTCAGGAATTCATTCTGGTAGGAATTGGAGGAATGCCGTCCAATGCAAATTTCGTTGAACGTTGCAAGAAGCTATTGTGACCACAAATCCAGTTTTCACCACACATGTGAGCCATAAATACTCCTAATGGAATACTAATGCAACATGTGATAGTGAACGGACTAATAAATAGGTGTCTACATACTTTTTTAAAGCCCATTGCTGCATAGAGGGATGGAGCAAAACAATTAAGTGTAGCATTTTTTGTGTGTGTGTTTATAAAGCTATTTAAGCAGCACTATTTACTGATTTAAATGGCACCTATTTTACCCCTTTTACAAGATGTAAGATAAGCCTTTAGTGTCTCCAGAATGTGTCTGTGAAGTTTCATCTCAAAATACCCATTAGATAATTAAATATAGCAGCCAGATTCTGCCCGTTTTGGTGTCTGAATACCGTATAGCTGTTTTTGTAGCCTGTGGCTTTAAATGCACATGAGCTGATTCTCCCTGCCCACTGTTCACACGTGCGTGTCTGCTTCTCATCATGCATTATGCTAGATAAACAGCAGTCAGTGATAAAGACAAACACAAATAAAGCTGAAATACAGCTTACTAGTCAAATATACCAAGTAAGTTTATTTCATGTTTTTGTGGTGGAGTTTATTCAAGCCTTTCTGAAATGATGAGTCACACACAAATGCTGTTTGCAGTACACAAACACACCAGTATTAGCGTTTAATGACACTATGCAACCATGGTGATTATTATAGCTGTTAGGAATTAGCAATTTTACTGTCTTTATTGCAAGCATGCTGTTTTAAAAACGTTTTAAACTTGTAAAAATCACAGAGAGTTGGAACAAATATTTTAATCCCAGTTTATTAGCAAAAAAATGTTCTGTGGACATGTGTATACATGCTATTACAGAAACATGGTGCCTGTCAATCAATTCGGTGGGCGGGAAAAATGTCACTGCTATGCCACGTTGTGGTGGGCCTTAAAATCACTGGGATTTGGGTTCCATTTTAACGCCAGTAAATCAAAAAAAAAAAGAGACCTGTTGGGTTTCTATCACTCTAACATGATAGTGGACACACTATACATAAAGACAGTCCTGTCCAAACAGCTAAACAGCTCAGCTCTTTAAGGTGTCCCTAAAATTACATCAGTGGTTGAATAACTTTTAACTAGATGAATTCTGTTGTTGCAGATACTAGATCTGCATCCTGTTGCCTAAAATAGAGCATGCAACTTTCAATACACACAGCCTCGCCCATCCCTTTCAGCGGAACTATAAACATATAATGAAATGCTAATGAGTGGAACGGTGTGATCTGCTTTGTTAGTAACAGGCAATTGCATTTATCATCCACAAAGAGGTGCTGCAAAAGCAAGTTGCATAGTGTCGCTTTAATGTAAAAATAAGAGTCTATACTCAATTGTCATCTAAATATTATGTACATATTCAGATACTTAACTTGTAAATTACATTTTTAACTTAATGCGCTACAAAAAAGTCATCATACTAAGTATTTTTTACCAAGGCTGAATTTAATTGATTTATCAAGTAAAAAAGTAATACTTCGATGTATTGATGGATTTAAAAGAAAACACACACACACACACACACACACACACACACACACACACATTTGAAATATTTTTCAAAAATATATTACTTTAACGGGTGGCATGATGTCTCAGTGGTTGGCACTGTCACCTCACAGCAAGAAGGTTGCTCGTTCGAGTCTTGGCTGGGCCAGTTGTCATTTCTGTGTGGAGTTTGCATGTTCTCCCCGTGTTGGCATGGGTTTCGTCAGGGTGCTCCGGTTTCCCCCAGTTTAAAGACATGCGCTGTAGGTGAATTGAATAAACTAAATTGGCTGTAGTGTATGCATGTGAATAGAAGAGTGTATTGGTGTTTCCCAGTATTGGTTTGCAGCTGGAAGGGCATCCGCTGTGTAAAACATATGCTGGATAAGTTGGCGGTTCATTCTGCTGTGGCAACCCCTAATAATTTAAGGGATTGAGCCAAAGAAAAATGAATGAATGAATATTATTACTTTAATTTAGAACAATAGAACAAACACCCTAAACATTTTAAAAAGTAGTCTCATGTAAAAAACTAATAAAAAAAAATTCTAATATTTTTAAGAAAATATTTTTTTTTATAAAAATGATGAGGAAGGACAATGAAACATTTACTTAATTTTGGCTGAATTTAAAATACTGTACTTTTATTTAATGCATATTCATTACGTATATTCATTGCATGAAGCCATTTGAAATATAAAAAAAATTATCAGCAGAAATTTACTGTGAGAATAGTAATGACCATATA
>CAIGQZ010001336.1:14639002-14664902 GCA_903798205.1 Danio tinwini | reverse complement strand
CACACAAACGCACACAAACACACACAAACACACACAAACACACACACCCTCCGCACATGTAGGTAAGAGTGGGAGCTGATCTATATGCGGGGGAGTGTGTGAGCGCAGAAGGAGGAGGCCGCGCATCAGCAACCGTTACTCACATTCTCCCACGTGACATTCCTCACTCAACGACAAAAAAAAAAACGAAATCCAGTAAAGAGCGGCAGGAATGAGGCCAACAGTCCAACTGAATAGAGATTTTTGAACACCAAGGTGATGGTGAAAATAACCACATGCTCTCAAATCAAACTATTAGTACTTGTTTTTGGTGCTTGAACCTCCAGCACTCTTTTATACAAGTAATAATATTCAGATCGTGGGTTGCGTATCTGGTTTGAAGAACTTTCATTCAAAAGAAATAAAGCAAATCACTTTCAATAATAAGGCTGCATGTGCTATAAATAGTCAATAGTGAAATACTGATTGAGAGGTACCAATCATAAAACTAATGTTATGCTCTGTATTTTAATGTGAATCTGTATCACAAGTGCATCTGTGGTTAAAGTGAATTAGAGAAGCTGTTTTCGCATTATTGTATTCTCTACAGTGCATTAATATTCAACTTATCCATAATATTGCTGCACAAAGACTTGTTATACAAGTTGGGGGTAATTCATGGTCTGCTAAATGCCATTTGGTTATACTATTAAAGGGCTAGTTCACACAAAAATTTGGATTTACTCACTATTTACTCACTCTTAAGTTGTTCCAAACCTTTATGCACTGTTAGACATTTTATTGTGTTTTTGCAGTAATTTACTGGCAGCACTGTTACCTGTAAATGTGTTTTACAGTAACAGGGCTGTACTGCAATTTCATTTTACAGTAAAATAGCCTTACCGCAACTTCTTTTTTATGATAAAATGCCAGTTACCACATTTAAATTTTACAATATGACAAGTACTTTTAATGTAATTTATTTACATTTTATACTAGCAGTACAAAACCTTCATTTTTAGTATTTACTATTAAATTTAATACATTCAACAATTTTTTAAATTAAAGGTGCTGTAAGTTTTTGACTCTTCTAACGCATAAAAATATTATAATATGTTTGCTGTTATTTAAGAAATATGTGAACATAATAAGTAAACATTCTTGTTTATCTGAAAAACAAGTTTATCTGCGTTCTGTGCCGATTGTCTTTGTTTTGGTAACGTTAACCCACCCAATGCCAGTTTAGCCAATTATATTTCAGCACCCCGGGTTGCGTCTGTAACCAAAATGCGACCTCCGGTGGACAGTAGCATAATATTACAAACGCAAACATTAGATGAGCGGGTTACATTATAACTACATGTCCTAACAACAGCTACATGAAGAGATTCGCAGTGATAAGCAATTTGGCTGTTTTGCACCAGACAAAACAAGACAAAAATTGCAATACAGCCATTCAGAAGCACAGAATAGTGTACTTACTGCACTCCATTGAAATGGTAAGGTTTACAATTAATCTAATTAATACAACAATCTAATTATTACATATAAAACCTCTTTAACATTATTAAATGTACATGCTGAATCACTGATGTGTTGGCTTGCACGGAGTCACTGTTCTAAAGTTTAATTTCAAATAGTTTATTTTGTTTTCAAGATCTGAGGTGAACTATCTGCTGCTGCTTTCAGTAGTATGGCAATAAATGTCATGTAAAATGGCATTCAAACTCACAATATTAGCATTTAACACTGAATAAAGCACATGAGGTGTACCTGAGATGACCATTGTCAGTTTATTCTGTTGTTCAGCTGCAAGAAATAGAAGCCGTTTCTAAAATATATATTTCAGGTGTTGGAAAGTACAAAAACTCCTGACTGTGGAAAATATTCCTTCTATCACGTGCCGTTGCGTTTATTTAGAACACGACTGAAATCGTCCTTTAGGCTGGATATTCAGGCACACTCCTGTTGGTGTCGTCAATCTGACAACCTGTTTTGGTGTGTGTTTTGAACCATGCATGCAATACCTAGTTCAACCATTGCATGTCAAACTTATATACTGCACCTTTAACTGCCTTCAACTACAGTAGTAGTACTTAACTACTTAGATTACAGTAGAATACCACAAATTCCTAATATGCAGTAAGTTACTGTTAAAAGTGTTAAAATGACCCTCAATGCAGTGCATATTACAATAGCAAACTGTAAAAAATGTATGTGGTATTTTACTGCATGTTTTTGCAGTAAGTAATTGTAAAATTGCAGCAAAGTCTAACAGTGTGGGTTTCTTTATTCTGTTGAATACTAAAAATATATATTTTGAAGCGCTGGAAACCTGTAACCATTAAGCTTTCATAGTAGAAAAAACAAAGGCAGGTCAATGGTTACAAGTTTCAGCGCTCTTTACAATATTTTCTTTTATGTTCAACAGAAGAAAGAAAGTCAAACAGGTTTTGAACAAGTGAAGGGTGCATAAATGAGGACAACATTTTCAGTTTTGGGTGAACTCTCCCTTTAAGTTTACTCTTAATATTAGATGCATCAACTGTGAGGAGAAAAATGCCACTTCATTGTTGCCAGTGTTTTTAAAATACTTCACTGACTGCTTACAGTTGAACTGAAGTTACTCTCACAATTCAAGCAAAGCATCATGGGGTGTTGGAAAAAAGGTGAATAGCACACCATAAAAGCTGCTACATAATCCCTGCCATGTGGAGCTTCAGGGAAGTGATATAAGCTGTTACAAGAGTGCAATCCCAAGAGATCTGCCGTCTCTGCGAGGAAGGACACATTGTTTATGCAACAACTACCGGCACCTGTCATGTACCTGAGGAATATGAAAAGGATGTGTATTGTCGGTTAGTTGAAAAATTTCATCCGCTCTGCTGCGAAGTAATGGGGGGGAGAGAGAAAAAGAGCTGAGCTGCTGACTCATATTTTAAAAGCCCGCTCACACGAATTTGCACAGTCATCATGACCCGGCACTTTTTTTTTAGAAGAGTCTATCTCTCTCTCGAGAAGCCTTTCATAACATGTTCATCTCTTTCACAACATAGACAGAGCAAAGAACTTAAGTGTGGGTTATTGACCACACATGCATCTGTTGAATAACAACCTTCTTCAGCCTGCCAAAAAACAAACACAAAAGAAAAAAATAATATCACATGTTCTGGTGCTATTTTCAGCACTGCTTTATCATATCATCTGCATTCAAGACACTGCTGATAAATAGAATAAAAAAAAAAGCAGACACTACTTTTCCAGGTGCTTGACTACATTAAGAATTGCAAATATTATTTGTATTAAAAAGGTATTAAAGAGCCCTTATTAAACATTGAAAAAGGTCATATTTCCGTTTTATGGGTCTCCAACAACATACTGTTATGTATGCAAGGTCAAAAAACACGTTCATGGTCTTATAATATGCATTTATTTTTACCTAATTATCCCAGCGACTCCCAAATGAATCGTTCATCGATTCATTTGTTCCCAAACCCCTGCTTAGCGCGAAGCTAATCTGCGCTGATTGGACCGATGACAGCCTTTTGCCATTGGTCGACAGCGTTCAGCGCGAGACAGTAAAATGCCCAGCGTGGTTTATCAAGCCCCCGGGTCGCCAATATTGGGATAGGATCCGATCGCAGCGGATGCCCGAAACACGCTTTATAGTGAACTTACTAACACCACAGTAAACAGTTCCCGGTTCTCAACAGTGTTATTCAGACACCCCAGCGCCGAAAGCAGTGCAGTTAAACACTAGCATATGTATGACACACATTCAGTTTTAATCCACACAGCAGCAAAAGCTAAACTATTTTGAACCTTGACCGCTGCACGTGTGCAGGATCAGCTAACGGTGGCCATAGCAATGACAAATGGCAGTGGAACGAGCTCACGAAAGCATTTAAATCTGTAAACAAAGCAGCACACGTCACGTTTACAACGTTGCATTAGACGCGATATGAGAATATAAAGAGTTAACCTGATACAGTACACGCAGTTACTAGTAACAAAACATGTAGATCATTTCTATTTGCAATCATTGCTGTGGCACCTCGTCCATGAACTGCTATATGTTTTAAGGGCTTACCTGTACTCTGCTTTTCTAAACGATCACAACCCCAGCCGGGAGGTTGTAGCATCCTTTGTCCTTTGACAAGCTATCTCTGCTCTCCATTCGCAAGCCTTTTCAGTGCTGCTCACCAGCCCAAAGCCCAGCGTTCAGCAGCCTGCCGGTGTACCCAATAATTTGTCCGTATTTTGCCCGCACCCCTGTTGTCTTATCTGTCCATTACAAGATGGAGGCAGAAACTAATGCATGAGCTGTGTAGTGATAGATCGCCCATTGTAAGCATGTAGATTTCTGAACGACTCATTTCCCTCACACTTCTAATAATATCCAGGTAAACACAGCGTCTTCATGAGCGTCTTGCTGCTGTGTTAGTGGGCGGGGCTGCAGGTTTGAATTTTGCCAAGTCTGCGCGCAACTATTATGTTTCGTAACGACGTCACGCCGAAACGACTGAAGATTCGTTATCAAGACGATTCATTTAAACCACTATGAGTCGACTCTTTTATAGATAAATCAATAGTTTTAATAACTGTCCACTTTCAGATTTAAGCTTTAGCAGGATATTTCACTTCACTAAGAGCTGTGTTACACACTACATGGAAGATCATTTTCAAAAACCCATAAAAGGGGCTCTTTAAAATGTGGTTTGAATATGCAAATGAGCTATTTGGTTAAATTTGCATAAAAGTCTAGCTCAAAAATCAGTATATAAAACTAAAATTGATGAAAACTGCCTTTAAATATATGCAGGTTCTTTCCATTAGAATTAAAAGAACTCTTTGTGAAAACCCCAAAAGACCCAAATTTTACATTTATTCATTAAGCAGATGCTTTTATTCAAAATGACTTAAATGAAATCACCAGAAAGATAGACATGTACACTCAATGGCCACTTTATTAGGTACACCTATCCAACTGCTCATTAATGCAAATTTCTAATCAGCCAATAACATGGCAGCAACTCAATGCATTTAGGCATGTAGACATAGTCAAGATGATTTGCTGCAGTTCGAACAGAGCATCAGAATGAGGAAAGAAAGGTGATATAAGTGACTTTGAACGTTGCATGGTTGTTGGTGCAAGACGGGCTGGTCTGAGTATTTTATAAACTTTAGATCTACTGGGATTTTCACACACAACCATCTCTATGGTTTACAGGGGATGGTCCGAAAAAGAAAGTTCTGTGAAAGCAAAAAATGTTGTTGATGCCAGAGGTCAGAGGAGAATGGCCAAACTAGTTCAAGCTGATAAACAGGCAATAGTAACTCCTGTCAGCTAAGAACAAGAAACTGAGGCTACAATTAACACAGGCTCACCAAAACTGGACAATAGAAGATTGGAAAAATGTTGCCTGGTCCCCTGTGACATTCGGATGGTAGGGTCAGAATTTGGCATCAATAACATGAAAGCATGGATCCATCCTACATTGTATTAACGGTTCAGGTTGGAGGTGTATTGGTGTGGGGGATATTTTCTTTGCACATTTTGGGCCCATAAGTACCAAATGAGCATCGTGTCAACGCCACGGTCTATTGTTGCTGACCATGTCCATCCCTTTATGACCACAGTGTACCCATCTTCTGATGGCTACTTCCAGCAGAACAACGCACCATGTCAAAGCAAGAATCATCTCAGACTGGCTTTTTGAACAGGACAATGAGTTCACGGTTCTCAAATGGCCTCCACAGTCACCAGAACTGGTTGCACCTTTGGGATGTGGTGGAACATGCGATTCGTATCATGGATGTGCAGCTGACAAATCTGTAGCAACTGCGTGGTGCCATCATATGAATATTGACCAAATCTCTGAGGAATATTTTCAGTACCTTGTTGAATCTATGCCACGAAGGAATAAAGCATTTCTGAAGGAAAAACAGGGTCCAATTCGATACTACTAAGGTGTATCTAATAAAGTGGCCGGTGAGTGTAGATGCCATAACATGTTTAAGTTAGCTTAGCATGTTTAATTATATGTTTGCTTTGTTTTCCTAGAATCATGAAGTGTTTATAAGAAAGTGTCTGGTGCATATGGAGAGGAACATGTGAGTGTCTTACAGGTGCTTTGAGAAGCCCAGTCACCTGCTAATGCACCTCAATGATAAAAATGTAAATATGAAGCATCTGGCCTTAAAATTGATATGTGCTGCATGCTTTATTGGACCAAATGATGTCACATGCTAGCTGTTGCAATGTAATCTGTTACATACAGAATTTGCCAGCGGTTTATTGTTTAGTCTGAGAGTAGTGCATGTCCTCGGTCACTGACAGGGAAATGGCAAAAACAGAAATCACCACAGCCTCTACAGTATATTTCCTGTCTGTCTTCAAAAGTCATCTGTTAACAAAACCAGACGGAGTGTTTGTGTCAGAATTAGACTGCAGTCTCAGAAGGTGTTTTCCCTAAAGCATGTTTTTTTTCCAAATGGGACCCCAATACTTTCCCCCCACAGTTTGTGAGTCAGTCGGCTGATGCAAGGCAGGAGGAATCTGGTCGGGGGTTTCGTCCCGTCTAGTCTGAGCAGAATGAAACTGGAGATGGAAACACTCAGTGGAAAACAAAAAGCAGAGTCTCTGCTGTGAAGTCCTGTACTGACACCGTGTGGTATAGTAAATGTATGGCACTGCTGTAAAAAGACTTCTGCACTCTGTAGATGTATTTACGCACTACTAATGTATTTCAAAGAATTTAAGTTAACTGAGATTTTACAAATTCAATTTGGCTGTAAAGGCTTTAAAGCAAGAGTGGCCAAACTTACTTATGAAGGGCCACAAACCAAACTTGAAAGTTTGAAAGGCTAGTAGGCCGAAGGTAAATACAGGCTAGTTGGGAAATTTCCTAGTTTATTTAGTAATGTTAAAAATGGCTAGAACACATTGATTCATATTAACTAATTTTTTTACATTTAATAATAAACAATAAAAACAAAACAATCTCATTTATAACAGAACTACACTAGTGTTTGCCTTGATTTACTTGCCGATGTCTTCTGCATAGTCCTCTATTTGTCGAGTGACAGTATTTACATTTTTTCAAAAATCAGATTCATTTACAACATTTAATTGAAACATTTCATATCAGTTTGCTTTTTTGTAGCTCAGCAATAAAACAAACAAAATAGGTTACGTCAAACTAAAAATTACAATCTCTGTCTTAAAGGCGTTCTTCTCCTCTCCATCATACTCACTTCTCCTCTCAGATAGGATGGTGGGCCAAATCAAAGGTTACAATGGGCCAACTTTGCCCCGCGGACCCTAGTGTGGGCATCTCTGCTTTAGAGATAGTAGGTCCAATTTGTCATGTGTCATAGACTAAACGTGTTTTTCTAGAATCTACAAAGCAATGGAAATATAATAATATAATCTTTTTTTTCTTGAACATCTGTATGTCCTCAAAGAAATTGTGAGCAAAAAACATTGACTATAATGCATTTTTACCTTCATACAGTATCTAAAGAACAAACAATTTTAGAAAAATAATTTGATTACATATTAAAATGAAAGATCACAGTTAGGGTTCAAAATACAAATTAACTGTCTTTTTAAATCATTATGAATGTTATTCTGATTAAACTTGGCTTCATGATTAAAATTTTCTATGCCCTATTTATTATAATTTAATAAACTACAGGTGAGTAGTAGCATGGTATTTAATTTTTACATAAATTTATGTTATGACTAATGGCAATGGACCATTATTTATATCTATACCAATTCCTATATTTTTATACCTAGTAATTTCAAACATTAAAGTAAACTGTTCAATTTAATGTGATTTTTATTGTAAAATTTAATTTGACACAAAAACCAAAATGCATAGCCTATGCACACAAATGAAAAAATATGTTAATAAAATGTTTAAAAATAATAATAAAACAGTTTATTTTACATAGTTTAATCAGATTATAATTCCCAGATTTTAATCATAGTTTTTCCCTATATGCAAATGAAAACCTCTTTTTTTTTAGATATCTCCATTTTCAAGCTTTTAAACTTTAAATCTATAATTGTCCAAACTAAAATGAGTCACCCTTTGAAATACATTTATATTTACAGCATTAAATTCCCCAAAAATGTTAGCAATACTGAATGATAACAGCCATATCTGTTTATGTTCTTCCTCAGTTCATTCATCCTTTTTTATAACTATTTAATTTATTGTGCCTGCGGTTTTAACCTCTTTCTGTGTTGAGTTTGTCATGTATAAAACTTAAATAAAAAAAAAAGAAACAGTGTTTCACTTAATATTTAAATATCACAAGTTCTCATGAAAATGTGACCATGATCCTAATAAACAAAGCTAATAACTATAAAGACATATTCTAAACAACAAAGGCATCACACACACAAGCAAAAAACACAGCCAAAATTATCGTAGCTTTTCTTTCCTTGCTTGATTTCAAGACAAATCAAAAAAAGTTTTTGTTACCAAAAGCGCAAACACATCAGTTATTATATTATAAATGAGATATAATTTGTGTGTACACATTATCAGCTGTAAAGCACAAGGAGACCTTGGAAATTATCCATCTCCATTACCAGCACTGAACTCTGGACCTGTGTGTTTGCGATGGCTACAGCTGAAAGCATGATTCAGAGCAGTGCTGGTACACTGCCACCCCCGTGTGGTCAAACATGGACAAAACACATCAGAAAACCTGTAGACCTTTGTGTGCAGTTCTGATTCTTCATTTCTTTTACTGTATATCAGGGCTTTGTCTCACCTGGATGATGGAGATACTGTAGACTAAGGCTGGCTCAGGAAACAACAGGTAACTTCACTTGTCTAGAAAACAAAAACAAATCACATATCTTTTAATACCATTAGAACCAGTAAATATTTGTGTAACATTATTTACTTGATCATGTGATTGAGTAGTTTAAATATTAGACATGATGTGGTCTTTAATAAGACAATATACTGCAGTAATAAATATGAACAAAGCTCAGAAATCATGCTATCATGGACACTTCCCAATGTAGTTGCTTATTTTGTCTGACCTTTTTAATAATTGATAATACAACTTTTTATTGAGAAAATAACATTGAAGTTAATCTAATTTTTCAACCCTTTTCTGTAATTTATAATATAATAAAGTGATTCACAACTAGTGTGCTATGGAAACTGTAGCAGGCTTAAATTATATTATAATAAAATTATATAAATGGGACTTGTGGAGCTGCACATCAATGGATTTGCTCTTCAGTGTTTGGACTTTCAGCAATAAAATTTAAACTACGCTGAACTGGTACTAAACTGAACTTCAACTTTGAAATCTGAACGGAGACAGTTTCAATTTACTAGAACTTCTATGTTAAGCTGCTTTGACAATCTACATTGTAAAAGCGCTATAGAAATAAACATGAATTGAATTGAATATAATATTGCTCAACATTGTACAAACATTTCAGTTTTATAGATAGCATCTGTGAAATCAGTCTCACTCTGAACTAAAAAGAAAGGCTGTGCCACAGAAGCAATCTCAAGAATGTTTTTTTTAAAAGAGCTGCCATTTTCTACGTGAACCAGAAGTTGCTGAGGCTTTTATTTCAGTATGTTGATGTATTTCCAAATGAAATATATTATTAAGTAGGAGGCTGGGCTTTCTTTTTCCGAATCATTCCCTAATAACAACGGTGAGAGAGATGTGGTTAAGAATACTGTGACTGAAGCTGTCAAACTGACATCAACAGAGAAGAACTGGAACACAAAATGAAAGCAAATGGTCCTACTTTAGTAAAAGATTTCAAAAATTAGTAAACTGTTGCTTACCAATATGTTGGTAAACATGCCACCTTAAGGCTCATGCACACCGGGACAATTATCATTCGCAATTATGGTTGACGATAGGGATAAAAGTGTTCTGTGCTCATTTTTGAGGAGTTTAACACACAGTGTTAAAAACTAGCTGACCAGTAAGATTGGCACTTTTGCTCACATATCATGGGCTGCAGAAAATATAGAAAAATATGACTTAATGGTGTTTTCGGTCTAGCTGAGCACACAGAATTTGCAGATCAAATAGGATATGATGGTGAATTTCATTTCACAGCCATTACATTTCTTTCTTGTAACTAGTAACGTTTTCCTACAAACGTTTGACCAGGTGTTTGTGCGCTGCAGTGGCAGTGGTTAAACCGAAATGTGAAGGTTTATAAAATAAATAAACAAAGAAAATGTGTGTGTGTAAAATTTTTTATGTGCAACATGCATGTATCAGAAGCACAAAGTCGCACAGCACCACCTTGTGTAGTAGGATATTTCTGTTTTTTATTAAGTGCCATCCAATGTAAGGGAGGGATTTTGTACGGTCGCACCTCATTACCATTAAACAAAATAAATACAAATATTTGATTGGTCATGAATATCAAAAAACATCTAATAAACACCCATAGAGTGTGCATGAGGCTTTAAAGTAAATTTTTGTACAACAAAAATATATGAATACTAGTGCTGCATGCTGAATTGAAATAAAATTGCAGTCATGACTTAGCAAAAGCAGTGATTGTCATGCACATTTTGTCAGTGAAGCAGTTTTGTGATTAGAAGTAAATCTCCGCCTGAAGGCCAGAGGGCACTATCTCGCACAGATGCTCCAATACAACTGAACATGTCTATAGCGGTTGCCGAATAAACAGAAGATTGAACTGCTTGTATTGATAAATTGTTACTAAGAATCACACGACTATGAGAATATATTGTTTTAACTGAGATATTTTTATTATAATTTTCCTCATAGTAAAATACTATGCAATGTGTTGCGTCTATTGCTGCACAATACTGGAAAAATATGCTATAGCTAGGCCCACACGGACTCTGCGTGCACAGAATTCTGCAGATTTTTAACCCATCATTAATTATGTTCATATAATTTGTTTAAATCTATATTTATTCAGCTTTTAAATTAATTACAGTAATATTATTGGCTAATATAAAAATGTTCATCTGATTTATGTACAATGCAGTTTGTACAGTAATATTTCCTGTCTTTTAGTAGATATGTTATATGAGAGACTTGCTTTGTTTACCAAATAAAGTGAATCTAATTGGATTTGCATTTTAAACATTAAATAAAAGTTAAAAGGGTATTATTTATTTCACATATTAAGGTTTTAGTTATGATACTCCTAAAATAATTCAGCAGAAATCTGCAGATTTTTACAAAAATTCTTAGCAGAAATTGCAAAAAATGTCCGCAGATTCCGTCTGGCCCTAGCTATAGCCTATATGTGATATTGTTGTTGAGTGTTGCGATAACAATATTGCTTACAATATGACTAACTTGCAAAAACAGAAATTAAAAAATATATATTATTTAAGTTATGATCATACTAAAATAAACAGATAATAGATATTTTTCTGAGCTAATTACAAAAAAATGTCCAGGTGTAAACATTTAGATTTTAAAACACCAAAAATGACTGAAAACCTGATTCTGATTCTTATTGGCTGTTGTCATTTTCCTCTCTTGTCTCCCAGCATTAGTATTTCTTTTTTCAGCTGTAGGTTCACCTAACAGCACCTACTGGAGAGGTGGGGAAGACGACAGTAAAACCCCCATTTGATTGGTCAGACTATGATAAGCAACCTATCCATGTAGCACACAAATGCTTGGCACATAAAATAGATTTCATTTATTTTGCATAATTTAAATTGTATATACTATTATCATGATAACAATAATTTTTGACTTACTGAACAATTCTAGTTGCGTGCCTTAGGTGTCATTCACATGGAATGCACTACTTTTACCTAGCTTTTTTACATAAACGTGCTTGACCGTTGTGCATGATCTTTATACAAACTTTTGCACATGAGTACCCTGTTTTTAATACACCATTTCGAGTTTTACAGGCAGCACCTCTGTCAGTTCCTAAGTATTGGACCAATGAGAAGGACTCAGAGGCAGGGCAAGTATTGCAAGCTTACAGTAAGAATGAAGTTGGCATGACAGTGGTTTTATTTGAGGTTAGCATAGCGGTGGACGCTCTTTCAAAAAAAATACATTCCTGAGAACTGCGTCTCACATTTTAGATGCCAAGATGATACTCGACTGCAGTTATGAAGTCAGCGTGGAGCAAAAACATGTTATATAAAATGTGGTATTTTTATATGCTTTCAGATGTAGCAGCCTTTAAGTAAATTAATTATCGCAAAAAATATTATGTTCTCTAATTATATATATTATATTAATTATATTTTATTTTATAATCATATATAAATAATTTATGTATTAAAATGACATTTTACTAGATTTAGTACTGTAAAATTTATTTAAAAATTGCTTAATTCAATTGCAGTTAAACATTAATAGTTCCATAAATCACAAACTATAGAAATTTAATTTTAAAATAAACATTCACATAAATAAACACATATTTTGATATTCTGATTTTAATAATCAACAACTGTTTAATACCAACATGTTATCACTAAATCGATCACTGTTATGATCATGGTTTCAATTACCAAAGTTTGAAAGCATGCATTACAGTATTGTAGCTAGTTTATTGATGCATCAATTAATTTACAGTGAACTCAGATTGGATTTTGGCATGTGACGCTATCAACTTCTCATCTGACAATTATTACTAAATCTGCTTTGATTATTAAAAAGTGTCGTTCTAACTGTTTTAATATCTTTTTGTATCCAAGATAACATTAATCTGCAACAATTTTACATTTGTTACAGCAGTTATTTTTTCAACACTATATTTTAATTTCTACAAAATTTAACTGTTAATTTTTGGATAATGTAAAATGACTAAACTAATGTAAAGGGTTAACAACAAATAATAAAGAAACAGAACATGTTAAATCCATATTTTAGTCCAGATTAAAAAATAAAAATGTTTTAAAATAAAGAACTTATTATTTATAAGTATTCTTGCTGTGATTACCAGTACAACAAACACAAAAATATGCAAGAAAGAATCAATAATAATGTTTTATCATCATTACTGTACACTCTAAGAAATAAAGGTACGCAAGCTGTCACTGTGGTGGTACCTTTTCAAAAGGTACAAATTTGTACCTAAAAGATCCATATTAATACCTCAAGGGTACATATTAGTACCTAAAAAAGACAAAAGTGTTCCTCTTAAATATTGTAGGTACTAATATGTACTTTTGAGGTACCAACATGGACCCTTCAAGTACAAATGTGTTCCTTTTGAAAAGGTACCACCCCAGTGACAGCTTGCGTACCTTTTTTTCTGAGTGTATGTTCAGTATGACTAATTACATTCATTCAACAGACCAATATTTTTATTATCATCATCATAATCAGATAATAAACAACATAAACAGATTTTATTTGGTTTTGCCAAGTATGATACTAATTAACCCAGAAAACAATATTACAAAACTTATAGTGTATAGACATTGCACAGCTCAAAATATTTATTATATATTTTTGTATAATTATAATATTTCTTTACATATCTTATTTACTCCATTATACTCAATTGATATATTCAGCAATTGACAGCCCTAACATAATCAAAACAGTAACATATAAAGAAGATAATGTCATGAAGTCATAAAAAAACATGTTATAAACTATGGACGGCTGTTGTTCAGTGAAAAGTCAGGAGGAAAAGTAATTATTATTAATTTTTCACTAGGGGGCAGCGAACTGGTGTGCGACCACTAACATAATTCATATAATACAGATTAGGTCAGAATTAGCATTATTGCAGTCTTAATCTGCTTTTAGTAGCTATGCAGAAATAATCTGCTCTGCCACCATCTGTGAGGTTTTGTTTTCATCCCTTTCTAATCATGACACAGAAATATGCTCAGGCAGGCTTAATCCAAGCAAGTGTACACATACTGTAAACTCTGCCCAGTTTTAATATGGGTTACACCTTACACAGCACATTATAATCTCCTTGATCTTTTCACATATTTTAGGGTTTCTGCAAGTCAAATTTAAGACTTTTTAAGACCATTATGAATGAAATTTTTAGACTTACACTGAGCTAAATGCAACATTTCAGGCCATTTTTCTTTTACTTGACTGATCAAAAAAATTCAAATTAGACATTTCTTAAGCCACATATTTTAAATAATGTGTTACAAGCAAACCCAGTTGTGTATGAACCATAGAGCTGCACAATATCAAAAAAAATCTGACATTGAGATGTTTTGTTTTTCTGCAACAAATATTGCAATATGAATATAGTTTCACAAGATAGTTTGAATAGCTCTATTTGATGGTTTTCTGGGGAGTTTAATAATATTCAGGTACAGAAACTAAATAATCACAATGCAAAATTACTTTGCTTTGTCTCATTTCTAGTCCGATTATCAAAAAATTTATAGAGCAAATAAAAATATTTTGTTTTCACTAGAAGAAATAAGACAAAATTAAGAGTTTTCCTTAAAACAAGCTAAAGTATCTGCCAATTTGTTTTTTTTTTATTTGAAATGTAGATATCTGGACTAGAAACAAGAAATTTAATTAATGCTTTGCATAAATAGTGTAAAATCTGTATAAATACAGTGATTAAATGCAATTCTGTAGTTCTTGGTCAACTATAATTCATACTCAACATTGCATATCTTGCACTGTGACTATTGTGGGTGTGCACATTGCGATATCGATGCTGAAATGATATGTTGTGCAGCCCTACACAACAGTCTGTCCAGGTCATGGTCTATAAATGCATGGAAAACATTTAAACAAATAATATTGTAAGGAAGGTAATTACAGTATTGGTAAAAAGAGTTATAAATAGAGTTGTGTTAAAAGGTAATTGAATGGGTATTGACCCGAATGGATAGCTTTAAATTGACAAAGAAAAATCAAGAGCCGTTTAAAATGATTTAAGACCTACAGGACAATATTTCAGTGAATTTAAGACTTTTAAAGACCCCGCAGACACCCTGTATTAACGTTGGCATGTTAAAATTGTTACTTAAATAATTCCAGTTTATGACAAAAAAAGAAAGATCAAAAGAAAAAAATATATAAAACAAATATATACATTTTCCTATGCGCGCGCACACACACACACACGCACACACCACACACACACACCACACACACAAACAGTTAAAAAGTTAAATAACCCATATTTATACACCAATTATTAATCTGTGATTATAACTGACTTAAATTAAACCACTTTATCAGTCTGATAAATATGCAACGCTGTATAAAAAACATCCCAGTAAATTTATAAACTAATCACTGCAACTATTAATATTTGATAATTACTGACTTGAATAAAACCACTGTAGGACTAAATAAGAAAGAAAAAGAAAATATATTTCCATGCCACACTAAAAATATATTAAACATAGACAATGCAACTTCATAATAAATCTCTCTGAAAAATAAGTCTTATAAATAAGAATAACCCATATTTAGACTTCGTTTACTGCAATTATTAAGACTTGATTATCACAAACTTCAATTAAACCACTTTATGACCCAAAAAAGAAACATACCAGACAACACTTTTAAAACGTAAACAATTCACTGTATATCAGTCTAATAAATAAGCAACATTGTATAAAAAACAACACATGAAATGTATAGTATAGTATAGTCTATATTCTAGTATAAATTTATATCACTACAACTATTAATATTTGATAATTACTGACATGAATAAACCCACTTTAAACCACAAAATATATTTCCATGCCACACTAAAAATATATTAAACAGACAACCCAATTTCACAATAAATCAGTCTGATAAATACCCATATTTATCCTTCAATCATTACAATTATAAATACTTGATTATCACTGACTTAAATTAAACCACTTTGACCAGAAAAATAAATCTATGCCACATAAAAAATATATTAAACATAAACAATGCTACTTTAAAATGTTAAACACTTCACAATAAATCAGTCTGATAAATATGCCACGCTGCATTAAAAATAAAGTAACACAACATATTTATAGTCGAATCATAACTGGCAGTGCTTTCTTCGTGCGCTTTCAAAGTTGTGCATGAGATGGTGAAATAATGTGCGTTACAGCTATAACCATTATTCATGTTGTCAAAACAAACATTTCCAACCAAGCAAACCAGAGTAGAAAGAGAGAGCGTTGAGCGAGGCTGCAAAATCAAAACCTATGAATAATTAATCGCATCTCATTCAACGGAGCTGAGTTTGATCCTAGCCAAGCAAAACAACGTGGCCCGACCAGTTGATACACCTACCGTTTCGCTACCCATCTGTTACAGTACGCAGAAAGTGTACCAAATGTGTCAGAGAAATGCTTTAATTAGGGTTCCTATGGAACAAATGAGTGAGCTGCTTCTGTAATTAGTGAACAGTAGCAGGTCCTGCTGTAATTATGTTCATGTCCCTGGAAAGCCTTCGCATGGGAAAAAAAATACAGGCCATCTGATTAACTTGAGCTAATTGATTTTAAAAGCTTTTAAAGTATGGTAATTTGACAGTAGTATATTGCTTCCTTATATGTGACCCTGAACCATAAGTGCTTTTTTAAAATTGAGATTTATACATCAGATACAATGATGAACAAGTTAAAAACATAAATAAGCTTTTCGTTGATGTGTTTTTTTTTTTTTTGACAAGACAAAATTTGGAGATATAACTATTTGAAAATTTAAAATCTAAGGATTCAAAAAAATATAATTTTTTTAGGAAAATTTGCTTTAAAGTTGTCTAAATGAAGTACTTAGCAATCAAAAATTAAGGTTTGATGTATTACAGTAGGAAATTTACAAAATATCTTCATGAAACATGATCTTTACTTGATATTCTAATAGACTTTATCAAATGATACAATATTTATACTGTATAAAATATATAAAAAAAGTTATTTTAATTATTTTAACAAAATGAACTCTACACATTTGTGCAATATTCATTCATTCATTTTCCTACGGCTTAAGCTGCGGTAACACTAGAGTTTGAGCTTGCGAAATTCTGCCACACGGCGCTGCAAAAAGGGACGGGATTAAACAAGATGATTATACATTTAAAAAAGCGAGCGATTGCTCCATGTTTTAAATTTCTGTTCAGAGAGGTCAGGTTTTGATCCTAGATTGGTCTCACACAGTCAAGTGATGCGATTTCGCAGGTCAGAGTTCACCAAGCTTGAACTTTGCACCTCAGCGAAATGCCAAACTTGACGAATGACCCTGCGTTTCCGGTCTGACGCAATCGCGTGCGTATGAATGGAAGTCTATGGGGAGAAAAGTTCAATGTGACCGCAGCTTTAGTCTTTGATCCAACAGAGGTCGCTACAGCAGAATGAACCACCAACTTTTCCAGCATATGTTTTACAAAGCGGATGCCCTTCTGGGAAACACCCATATACTTTTGTGCATTATGTTATTGTTAATATATTTTAAGTAAATAAATTTTTAAACAAAAGAAAACACAGAAATGATTTCCTATTAACAATGAGAAATACCAGAAGTTTTTGCAGAAGTCATAAAAAAAATAGAACTGAATATTTTTTTTATTTAATTTGAATAAGTTATTAAACATTAACTATGAAATATTTTTTCACCTAAGATAAATTTATTGTATTATTATTATTATTATTGGAAATGTTGTTAATAAATATAATTTTTTCATAATTATTTGTTAGCAATTGGAGCCTTCCTGAAAAATGTGTTGACAACAATAAACCAATAAAGAATCAAAACAAATCACCTATTATAGTCCCTGTAGAATAAAAAAGTTGTTTTTTAGATGTTATTATCAGGATGTTATAGTCTTAAGGATATCTAAAAGCGTGTGTGCTACAAAACAATGACAAAATTCAAACGAGAAGATACTGTATAAACATCCAAATTTTGCAGTTTGTCACTTTCGCCTAAATGGATCAATTCATTTTTTTCACACCACCTCATACTTCAGTGTCTCATCAAACCTTCTAACCAATCAAATGCTCTATAGTATCTGACATGTCCCACCCAATTTAGATGTTTCTCATTTGATGTGCTTGAGTTCAACCACCTTCACTGTATTTAGGCATGGGCCTATTAAGGTTTATTAAGTTTCTGGCGGTATGATAACCTTGGATAAAAATATTATGGTATCATGATATTGTGATTACTGCTCTAAAATTTAGGAAAGATTTAAAATATTTTGGAACAGTAAACATGTCAGGATAAATAATTAAAATAAATCATTGACTTCTGCTGTTTTCATTAGTTTCAAAACCACAGATCTGAATCTTTTATTCACAGATATTTTATGGGAAACTCATAAAAAAAACATTACATAAACCTTAGGAATGATATAGCAGATAATTTTAGCTCTTTTAAAACCTTGACTTTCTAAACCGCGTTACACCTTGAAACCGGTTATCATCCCATGCCTAACTGTGATTATTGGCTGTTTTTAAAGGGGGAGGAGCTACTCTATGCTCCACCCTATCTTTATGTTCCAGTTTTAATTACATCAAACATCAAATAAAACTGCACATTTCAAAACATTTTATGGGACCTTCAAGTCTTAAAGCATTTGATGCTGTAATAAACACGATTACAACCAGTTTGGATATAATTAAAAGGCACTGTAAAATTTAAAATGATTATTACTGCAGTTTGAAGTGCTGATAATATAATTCACGTTTATGTTATTCCATTCGACACGTTAACATATATATATATATATATACACACACACACAAATTCAGATTAGAAACAACACTGAAGTAAAGCCATCACCGCTCTTTTCTAAACCATGTAGAGTTTTGAAAAAAAAACAATACCTACATGCTTTTATATTGTATGTTTTGTATACACAAAGAAGGGGAAGGACATATTTGCACCTGCACTACACAATGCGACCTATAACGGACATGAAATACATCTAGCATATGTCAAGAAAGCACACAGTATAATTAGGTATACTAACAAGACATGGCATGTCAGACTAGTCTTTTTATTGAATGTAACCAGTCCCAGTGCATGTTGTACTAGCACACTGTGGTAATTTGCCAAACATGGTAATGTTGCCAAAATTGTGATAATGGCTCACTATGAAGTCACTTTCTATAATAGGTAAACAGGAGCGATTCATATGTTGTCCAAATGTAATACATTCCACCGACCAGAGCAAATCAAACCCTTTATCTGCTGAACCGCCTTGCTCTTTTTTTGTGTTCAGAAGCAATGTAGCTACTTAAGCACACTTAAATGAGAGGTTTCCTATAAAGAACTATGACGACAAACACTTTGACTTCTTAGCCTGTTTCATAATTGCACATTATTATACAACAGACCACTACAAATAGGTTATGGACAAGCTCTAACCGTATGATAAAGACCTGTTAGATTTCTATGCTCTGTTAACCAAAAGTACAGTAAAACACATTAATTCTCATTTTCTTTAACAAAGATGAATAAATCCTATAATGAAAGTATTGCTTATTGTATGTTACTATACTAATTAATGGTACAGAAGCAATATAAATTTTGGTAACAATGTATTTTTATAGATGCTCCACTGAAGACTACAAAATAATACACATCACATTTCTCAAATGTTTGTATACATATGCAGTGTATACATACATCTGTACACACACACACACACACACACAAACAAAAAAACAATGTTATTTTTTATATGTCTCATTACAGATGATTCTCTGACCATTGCCTTCATCTCCGCAACCCCTTAAGGACTTAAATGTCCATAAATTATTAATTCAAATGTGACTAAAGATAACAATATCAAAGAATGTAACTAAATGATATTTGGCATATGCACATTCATTCTAATAGTTTTGCCAGAGAAGGACGTGCTCCTCCAGCAAAGTCTGGTTCTTCTCAATGTCTTTTTTTTTCCGGTCACCTAAACATTTTTTGGAGTTTCCCCCCTTGCCAAAGTGGGTTGTTCACTACATGACATTCAATACAGCTACTATGAAGTTTTCAAAAATAAAAGTGCTATTGTATAGAAAGAAAATGTACACATCTAATAATAATTATGCACAACCTCATAAGAGAACAACCACAGCTTAAAATGTAAGAAGCAGGCCTGTGGAGATGAGATTGGTGCTGCTTGGCAGTTTTCAAAGACCAGCACAGTTTTACTACATTCAGCCAATATTTTATCATGACATCGTCACAATAAATCAGCTTAAAACGATGCAGAAGTGCAGTCAGTTGCATTTCTGCCATAACGCACAGCATTTTGCTCCAAAGCTCGATTGCTGTTGGTAGGCCCTACTCACACTGATGGAAAGACAATGCGGGCATTTTGACAAACGGTACACTATGTACGCCTCTCTCCCTATAGCTCTGAACACACAATCAAACGACGAACACAATATGCAAGCCTATAACAACCCGGCGCTGAAAATATCGGCCACGGTGTAAGATTATATATAAGGCGTAAAGGTGTTGACAGGAGGCGCAGGAAAGCTTCTTCTTCTCGCCTGTTAAGCTTTAGTTTGAGCCACAGAGCAAAGCTTGATTTACACCCAGTGCCAGTCTTGGCCTCACAATTTCCTCACAAGCATATAAAATGTACAGCATACTGAATATTATTGACACGAAGCCCACTCCCCACCCCACTGGACAACGCTCGGAAAATTCAAGCGGTTTCGGATTCGTGACACCGGTGGAGTGGAGCCGCGCCGCGCGCCCTGCCTAACGCAAACGCATTGAAAAACACAGGCGTTTCGGCAAAGCAAACAGATGCTCGATTATTACAAATCAGAAGGACGGAAGAAAGAAAATAAGAGCTTGTTGTATACTCACCTCGTCTACAGTGATTGTGGAGGTAATTTAAAGGGCCAGGTTCGCGCAGATTGTTACCCCCCCCTACCAAACAAACACCACCCCCTCCGTGCACCAGTGTCCACCCAGTCAGTCCCCCCTCCACTGGTGACAGCGTCCTCGCACACAAACTTGCTTTTCTCTCCTGGGAAAAAGCTGAGTCGGTTCTGAGTCAAATAAGGCGGCTCTTCGTTAAAACCGAAAACCAATCAGTTTCTCCAGCTCTGCCCTCTCCACGCTCGTCGAGTGCCACGGGTTTGGTTGCGTCCGTCGGCGGACCGTTTCTCTGCTCGCTGGGATTTTTGGGCTTTCGAGCTGCCGATATGCCTATGAAGCGCTCTTTACGCAACCGTTCACCGACCCAGTGTTCATTAGAAAACACATTTGGGCGCACCGAACACGAGCCCGTTGTGCACCGCAGTGCGCAGTAACCCCTGCTGACCCAAGAGGGCGCTGGTGCACAATGTCTGTCCACACATCTGCAAAAAGATACAACATGGGAAAATTAATATTCATATTTTACTAGCCAAAATTTATTTAAATAAACATCAATTTCCAAAGTAGAAACAAATTGTGTATTAAGAATAATTGCAGTCTTTTCCTTTGATTTATTTTCAGCATATTCCATTTTTTTGATGTAACTTCCTCTTACAATGTTTATATGTAGTCACAATGTCAATATTTATTGATTGATTGTGTTGTTGAATTGAATTTTTCATATTGTTTTCAAACATAACTATTGATTGTATCATGGCTTTTTATAGTTCAGTCTTAACAAACTAGCCACTGTTCGTTAAACCAGTAATTGTTATCTTAAAGACTAAAGGCTACTAGTTTCTTACCAACTAGTCAGAATACAATGTTCATTTGTATTTGTCATGGTTTTTAAGTGAAAGGCTTGTGGATTATATTTTCATTTGTGGGCGACATGGTGGCTCAGTGTGTGTGGATGTTTCCCAGTACTGGGTTGCAGCTGGAAGGGCATCCGCTGTGTAAAATATATGCTGGATAAGTTGGTGGTTCATTCTGCTGTGGCAACCCCTGATAAATAAAGAGACTAAGCAAAAGGAAAATGAATGAATATTTCAGTTGTAAACCAAACAATTGATACTAGGATTGGTGCAAATTCAGAATCTTATTCCAACAGTTGCCTATAACATATCTTTAAAGCTTTTTATAGAACTCAGTTATAGCTAAGAAAATATTAATTAATTATACAGAACTATTGTGTTTCTTACCAACATCACATACTAGCGCTGTAATTAACCTACCATTTTAACTTTTGTTTTTGTTACTAGTGCATTTTGCTGTTAAATGCTAGTGGGGTTGTGACTATCTTTTTTAATTGATTTAAGTCAAACTATTTAAAAGATATTTATGAGTACTAGTTGATATTACAAAACTCTATTTCAGCACATACTGTATAGCACCTATCATTCAGTTAGCAATTCATATAAGCTTTTTTGAATAGTTTATACTAGTAGTTCCTCAGCAACTAGTCATTGTTTGTGGTAGCAAATTTTGAATGCCCATTGAATTCAATCTAGTATTTTAGTTGTTGATAATAGTTATCTTTTGTACGACTGCTCACTAGATGCAGTATTCATTTATATCACCCCAAAGTTATCCAGTTTGCTAATCATTAGTAGGCTATTAATTGTACTTTTACTAGAAATTATACATTAATTTTTAAAAAAGATCATTTGCTCACCCTCACATTGTTCCTTTCGTTTATAATATTTAAGTTACTTTGAAGAGTGTTGGTAACCATTGACTTCCATTGTACATACTAAAAACAACGAAACATTTCTCAAACTATATTTTTTTATGTTCAACATACAGGTTTGTAATAACACGAGGCCAAGTACATATGGCATAATTTCATTTTTGGGTCAATCATCCCTTTGAAAACACTTCTTAAATGCATTTCCCTTGTGTATTGCTATTCCACTAGTATTATTTTTGCATTCACAACTCAAGCTACAGTCTTCAGTGGGATGTGTTCTTCTTTGAGGAAGCCCTAGGTATGTGTTAGATGTACTGTAGGTGGATCTGCACCTCCAGGCAAATTTGGCACTTTGGCACCAGATCAGAGCGAGCCAGCCTTAATCATAAAGCTCTGCGGTTCTCATCTGAAACGGGGCTTTGAAAACGAAATCAGGACAGTTTAAGAGTAGACTGTTCCCTGTGGCAGTTAAAAAGACATAGTTATTATTTAGTGAGGCAGCTAATGGCATAGTGTACGGTTAATTTAACTTTATACCTTTTTTATAATGAAAGAGCATTCATTCATTCATTGAGAGAATAATTTGTGCAAGCAGATGATATTGTAGGTTTGAGGTTTGGGTTGCCAGTTTACTAACAATATGACATTTAGTATAAAAAATTGTAGGTTTTTGAACAGTGAAACAATCAAACCTGACCCATGTATCCACGTTAGTTTTGCGGTTTCTCTACTCTCCTGTTTTATTCAAGGACTGTGCGGACGATTTGTCTCTTCTTTCTGCTTCACTTCACAGCCTCCCTCAGGAGCCGCAGGATTCTCATTGTGCCTTCAGATTTCTCCAAAGTCCCAAATGATTTGTGCTAACATTTGACTTGGCACAGCAGTAGCTGTATTTTCTTTATAGTGGGGTGTATTTATAGTAAATTGGATTGGAAAGTACTTTTACTGCAATAAGGTAATGTTGCACTGAAAGTTGTTGAAACGTTACTTCATCCATGCACACGTTATTTGCATTTAATATGCTTTTAAAATCTATTTGTTACATTTTATTTCATGTAAAAAAAATTGTGTATATGTGAGGTACATCTTTGAAATTGAGATTTACACTACCTGACAAAAGTCTTGTCGTCGATCCCAGTTGTAAGAGCAACAATTAATAAATAGACTTTTAGTTGATCATTAGGAAAAGTGTCAGAAGGTAAATTTTTCCAATGGATCATCTGTTGAACTGCATTCCAGTTATCACAAATACTGCAGAAGCCCTACTGGAACCCACATGGACCCAAGATTGTCACAGAAATCAGTCAAGTCATGGTTTGGGGTTACATTCAATATGTGGGCGAAAGATCTGCAGAGTGGATGGCAACATCAACAGCCTGAAGTATCAAGACATTTGTGCTGCTCATTACATTACAAACCACAGAAGAGGGCAAATTCTTCAGCAGGATAACACTCCTTCTCATACATCAGCCTCCACATCATAGTTCCTGAAAGCTAAGAAGGTCAAGGCGCTCCAGGATTGGCCAGCCCAGTCACCAGACATGAACATTGTTGTGTTTCTGGGGTAAGATGAAGGAGGATGCAGAAAATGAATCCAAAGAATCTTTATGAACTGTGGAAGTCCTGCAAAAATGCTTTTTTTTCCCCCATTCCAGATGTATGGATGCAGTCCACCAAGCTCATGGTAGTCATACACAATATTAATTCTTTTTCTGCTGCATCATGACTTTATATTCTATACTGTACATTATTTCTGTTAAGTGACAAGACTTTTGTCTAAGCAAAGTCAGACCTTACTGTCCTAAGAAATAATTAAAAGTGTATTGTAGTGTATATATCTTGTTAGGATAAGACAATATTGCATTAGAAAATCTGGAACATCTGGAAATCTGAGACATTTTTATATCTTTACAGTAGAAAATATATTCATGGAAAAATACCTTTAATTAATATTCGAATGATTTTTTGTCATACAGCACGGTGGTGCAGTGGGTAGTACAATCCCCTCACAGCAAGAAGGTCACTGGTTCGAGCCTCAGCTGGGTCAGTTGGCATCTCTGTGTGGTGTTTGCATGTTGTCCCGGTGTTCACATGGGTTTTCTCTTGGTGCTTTGGTTTCCCCCACAAGTCCTTGTGATACAAAACATGTGATATAGCCTAGGTGAATTGGGAAAGCTAAATTGTCCGTGTATGTGTGTGAATAAGTGTGTATGGATATTTCCCAGTGATGGGCAGCTGGAAGGGTGGTTTATTCCGCTGTGACAACCCCAGATCAATAAAGGGACTGAGATGAAAAGAAAATTAATGAATGAATGATTTTTGTCATAAAAGAATATCAATAATGTTGACCTAAAAATATTTTTGAAGATTGCCAAAATCATTCCTGTGCAAAAAAGACAGTACAGTGTGTGGTTCAAGGTCATGTATATATTTTTTAAATTGTCAGTTTTAATTATATACATGCTCATGTAATCATAAACTAAATGGAAATGGTCCATTGATCAAAAAACTTTCTCTAAATTTTAGATTTCTTAAATTAGCTATAAGGCTTAAGGGCAATTTTTTAAATGTTTCCTTCCCCTTTACTTGTTTCAAGCCTGTAAGATATTCAAAGAACATCTGGTTTTGTGCTCCACAGAAGAAATAAATTCATAAAGGTTTAGAGGCACAGTAAATGGTCATTTTTGGGTGAACTATCCCTTTAAAAGCATGCATTTAGAGCTCTTGCAGCACTCCAGAGTCTTTCAGATGGCTTTACATTGACTATTCAGTCTGCTTTGTGCCAACATTCGATTTGACACATCACAGTTGCTGTATTTTTTTACAGGGATATATTTATAGCAGACTGGAATGGGAAATACTTTTACTGCATTAGCATTATGTCCTCTGGAACATGGCATTTTGCTGATGGCAGTAGATTTTCTATATAATTTTCTCTTGCTTTGAAGTCACAGTCCTCTCTCTGATACTGCATCTAACAGTCTGTGTGGAAACTGCAATACTGCTGAGAGGGGAATGAGGTGGTGCAGTTGTTGAGAGGCGGGGGGCAAAGAGAGAGTGAGAGAGAGAATGAAGCTGTGGATCACAGTCGCAGGAGAGTTGATTCATGCAGGTTCCCCCACAGCCATTTTTGCTCTGTGCTGCTGGCTTGATTCTCAAAACATCATAGTGAAGCACCTGATCCAACTTGCTGTGTTAAACCTCTCTTCTTATAGATATCCTAAATATTTGAAATCAGAACGCAAAAGGCTTTTCAGTTCACAATGTTCATACAGATGTGGCACAGCACGAAGGTGACTAGTTCGAGTCCTGGGTGGGCCAGGTGTGTGTGTGTGTGTGTGTGTGTGTGTGTGTGTGTGTGTGTGTGTGTGTGTGTGTGTG
>CAIGQZ010001336.1:14588046-14602798 GCA_903798205.1 Danio tinwini | reverse complement strand
AAATTAAATTAAATTAAATTAAATTAAATTAAATTAAATTAAATTAAATTAAATTAAATTAGGCTGTGGTGGCGCAGTGGTTAGTACGTTTTCCTCACAGCAAGAAGGTTGCTGGTTCGAGCCTCGCCTGGGTCAGTTGGCCTTTCTGTATGGAGTTTGAATGTTCTCTGTGTTCGCGTGGGTTCCTTCCGGGTGCTCCGGTTTCCCTCACAGTCCAAAGACATGCGCTATAGGTAAATTGGGTAGGTTAAATTGTCCGTAGTGTATGAGTGTGAATGAGTGTGTATGGATGTTACCCAGTGATGGGTTGCAGATGGAAGGGCATCCGCTGTGTAAAACATATGCTGAATAAGTTGGCGGTTTATTCTGCTGTGGCGACCCCAGATTGATAAAGGGACTAAGCAGAAAAGAAAATGAATGAATGAATAAATTAAATTAAAAATATATATATTTATATGTGAAACCACAAGCTAAATTTTACATTTTCTCAGAACTTATTTACACCAGCTCATCTCAAAACTATTTCCTAATGTTTTTCAACATTGTTTTCAGTGCAAATCCAATGTTGGTACTGTGCTTTGTGTATTCTTGGACTGTGACATGATTAAGACATACTAGAAAGAAATCCACTAATTAGTTCAGAAGATTATTAGTAACCTTTTGCCCTATCTCCAGTTATTTATCTTCTGAATTGTAAAACTGGTCTACACCTTAGTCATGGACTAGAATCTGTGTTACACCTTTGTACTTATCTAGCAAGTGTATTTTTTGTTATGGTTCTCCCCTAACATTCCTTCGGTCAATATGTGAATGAATCAGATTGCCATTTTCTTACCCTTAGAAAAACTGACTTGACAAAAATCTGATGATTTCTGACATATCTGGAATCCTCTATGGGAGTTTTTGGAGAATGTATATTGAACGATTATTTTTATTTATTTATTTTTTGTTGTTAATTTTACCCTTCACAAAAGACTTGAATTGCTAGCTGATTGTATAACAGATGTATACTCTATTATACAGTTGATTGTATATAAGATGGCTATATGTTATTGTATATGATGACATGAGACACCTAAAATATATATTTCATTTTGGGGCCTTTAATTTACTCCATACAACTATTATTCTCAAGTATCACAGATTAGTCTGCCACAGATGTTTGTATTATTGTGTTTACAGTATAGCAGCTAAAAATTCTAACTCTTAGGAAGCGTAAAGCTATAGCCTAAAAATACTCCAAATACCATCTGCCATCGTTCTGCACCAAATGTAGCTGGATGAGGCCAGACTCACTCATTCAGCTGTGCCCGGGCACGAGGAAACACTGGCTTCATCTGAAACACTGTAAAAAAACACTGGCCAGACTAAATCTAGCACTCGCCTCCACAGAAATCAGATCAGACTCTTCAAGGGGATTTTTCCATGTCTAAATTATAATTCATGCATATCCTGACAGCAAAGTTAATCTCAAAGAGAATATTTTAATAAATACTTGACACGATAATTTTTTTCATGATAATCTAGTGTTTTTTATTTTTGTAGAGATGTGTTTATAGGGACACTGCAAAAAAAAGAAAAATTATGACATTAATTCAAAAATAACATTATTAAAAATAAAAATTTTAGTGTATGACTGTGTATGAACAAAATGTATCCTGTTAAATAAAACTAAATTGAGTTTAAAATTACATTGGATCAGACTTTCATTATATGGCCAAATAGTCAAACACTGTAAAAATTATATTTAATGAATTATAAAGGCTGTAAATAAAGATTATTGCAATAAATATGTTCTTTCAGTTTAATTAATATTATTGTTTGATTGCAGAAAATATGGTTTCACTCGAATGTCTAACCAAAAAGATGGCAAAAATATCCATCAACAAACAACTTATCATATTTTAAAGGGATAGTTCGCCCAAAAACTAAAACTTGGTTTCATAAACTCATAAAGCTTTGGAACCACCTGAGGGTGAGTAAATAGTGAGTACATTTTTATTTTTGAGTGAATTGTTTACTATATTTAATATTCACTGTAAAAAAAATGCTGGGTTCCCCACAATCCCTTCATGTCGTTCCAATGTAAATTGATTAATGGTTTTTACAATTTTAAGTTGATTAAACTAACCTGTCCCAAAAAAACTCAAGAATTGTGTTGTTTCAGGTCGTTTTAAATAAGTAGTTTATTGAGCAAGTACCAAAAAATATTGTTTCTTTGATGAAATAGATTGAGTTACCAGCATCAGTCCTGATAAAAATGTTGAGGACTTTGACACTTTAAACTACAGCTTGTTTACATAATGGCACTATTGCTGTTGTTTGTTTTTTTATTTAAAAATTTTTTTTTTTAATGAATGATCAATAAAAATATATATAAACTTACATATCTTAACTCGAAAACTACTACACTGTAAAAAGCTATTAGTTATTTTAAAAAGTGAGTAAAATCACGTAATTCCTAAATTTTAAGTCAAGTCAACTTACCAGCTTCCAGTTACAATAGGTTTACTTACATTTTTTTAAGTAAAGTCAACTTGTTGCTTTCAAGGCAATTGGTTTACTCGCTTTAAATCGCTTTTTACACTGTACAAAACTTCATTCATTCATTCATTCATTTGGCTTAGTTTCTATTTTAGAGGTTTCCACAGCGTAATGAACTGCCAACTATTCCAGCATATGTTTTACACAGCAGATGCCCTTTTGGCTGCAACCCAGTACTGGGAAAAAAAAACTTGTTCAAATTACTCATTTAAAATGACCTGAAACAACACAATTCATACGTTTTTATTGGGACAACTTAATTGTTTTATGTTCAATCCACATTTGTAAAAACAATGAAGTTAACTTAATCGATTTGTGTTGGGACAACATGAAGAAATTATGTAGAACCCAGCATTATATACAGTATTCGACAGAAGAAAGTAATGTCACATTTGAAATAAGGTGAATAAATAATTGTTAGGGGGTTGAACTATTACATCCCAACAATACCAGCTAATGCACACAATAAATAATGGTGTATATGCTACGCAAAACTGCAAGAAAATGATTTAAAACCATCTACATGCAACTATAAATCACTCAAATGCATATGAACAAGACTCCTGACACCACAAAGTGACTGTCTAACCTCATGATTCCAAAACAAAAGACTATAAGCTACATATGCTGTTTCATTTCACCTTACCATGAGTGTCTGCAGGTTCCTATAACTGTGTCCCTGCCAGCATTGCAAGAAGCATCTCTGTTCCTGTTGTCGATCAGTTGGTCAAACAGATTGCTTCTCTGTGGTCTGGACTTAAAGGCTAATCATCACGCTTTACCTCGTTTGTCCTGCGTGATGTGCTTCCAGTGACCCAATTCAGAGGATTTAAAACTCCCAGCATGCATCCTCGCCACAAAACAAAGCTCCAGACCACAGCTGAGGGCATGAAGGTCTGACACTTTAACTATGAGATCATTTGCAATCTTCGAAATAGTTCAACACTGTAGTCCATCTATAGATGTTTTTGAGAGGCTTTTGCTGGCCAGCTAGCATCTTAAAGTCTTAATGCTGAGAGTTGCTTTTAAACATATGCTCCGCTAATACAAAGCCCGGTGGTGTTGGAGCTCAATCAGAGGCATAGATTGTCCTCCATTGATTTACTATTGTTTGGGATTTGCTGAATGCGAACTTGAACATGCATTTTGGCCTTCGGCTGGTCCAGGTTGTTGGTACCTTTTCTTCATTATCTGCTATATTGCTTGAATTTGCTGCTCTATAGGCAGGATTTTCTCGGTTTAACTGGCGGTGTTAAGTGGGTGGTTAACGCGCGAGTTTAGATACTTAATCAGTTAATCTCAAATGAGCATGCTTATTAAATTCATCATTGTTTAAAGATAATTGCAGGCTATGAGCGTGAAATGATCGTATATGGCTTATTTGTTCGTCTTTGAGCAGCATAACAGTAAACTTTTAATACATTTCAGTACGGGTGCTGCATTATACTGGGTACACTTTTCATGTAGAATTCTTTTGGGAATCGGCACGACAATGGACCCTTTTCACAAGATGCTTTCATGTTCATCAGCATCTTAAAAGGGCACCTATGATGAAAATCATCTTTTGTGAGCTGTTTGGACAGAACTGTGTGTAGGTATGTGTCCACAGTCATATTGGGGTGATGTAAAGGCAAGTCTCTTTTTTTAAATTTCCTGACATTAAAATAGGATCCAAATCCCTCCATTTTGAGACCCATCAAAGTTATGCTTTGTATTATATCATCTTGGCATCAAAAAAAAATACTGATTATGCAAGGTATTTCCAATGCAGTGTATGTTTGCAGAATATTTGTTGCCATTATCATTCTCACACAATTGTTTTCCTTTTTCTGAAAGTCTTGATTATACTGTTGTTGAGTTTTTCTATCATTCTTTGAACAAATATGAACGTAAAGCAATTATTTGTTGTACTCTCCCATTTACTGTACTCTACGTTTACCCAACTATGACGACTTCTGCTGTTAAGAGACCTGGAAATGTGGCATGGGTCCATTGTTTTGATAACTGTGTAGTGAAAAATCTGATATTGTGACAGCTCTATTTCAAAAAAAGAAAGTTAAAGGGATAGTTCACCGCAAAATAAAAAAATCCATAATGTTTACTCCCACTCAGCGGTTATAAAATTTCATTCTTCTTGTGGCACTCCCTTAAAATGCAAGGTCTCAAGCCTCAGAAATTCGTTAATCTGACTACACCACCCTGGTGGAGAACCAGGGAAATACTCCCTGTTAGGACTGACACACTGTAAAACCCAAAAAGTTAATTCAAACCATTTGAGAAAACCGATTGCAAAAAATCATTTAAGTTCAAAAATTAATCCTAATGAGTACTGTGAACTTAATCCATTTGAGTAAACGAAGCAAAAAAACAGCAGTAAAACCCAATAAATGAAGAGAACTCAAACCAACTAAGTACTGTAAACCCATTAAGTTAAGGCAACTCAAATCGTTTGAGGAACGGTTCGCGGTTCCGGTGATGCGCGGAATTTAAATAGAGGGCAGGAAGTAAAAAAACTGAATGGAAGACAGAGGAAAGTCCATATTTTTGCGATTAATACCATATTTCACAGGAGATATAAATAGAAAATAACCACATATGTTGGGCATGATCCTTATATCATGAAGAGAGACGAGTTTTCTACTGAACTAAAATATATTTGCCGGCCATCGAGGTGGTAGATACTGTATAAGCTATTATGTTACATGAAAAATACTATAGTAAATACTATAGTGTTTGGAAGCATACTATAGTAATTACTTGAATTAAACTGTCGTAGTAATGATGTTGTTGCTGTGGTACAACACAACTATAGTAATAAACAAATTATTCAGCAGTTTTGTACGCTAACGTTGTACACCATCGCAAATGCACCACAGTTTACTGTACTTATTACAGTTGATCAGTTTACTATGCTACAGTATTCTGCAGCTTTCATTAACAAAGAGTTGTACACATTAAACACTTTACTACGTGCTTCAAAAACATGTTTATTATAAATTACTATGGGTTTCTTCCCATATGGATATCTAGACATCACGAAATAACAGACGAAAAGCATGGACGCATAGTCTATATTATTTATTTTTGTAAGGGGGAAAAGTGCTCCACAATAATAAACGTCTAGTTTTGATGCAAGGGTTGCATTTCTTTTTTGTTCGGTCGATGATCTTACCATCAACAAATGCTGAAACGCCAGTAAAGACTTGGATTATAGAAAAAAAAGACTGAGATTTCATTGCAGTGATTACATGGCAGGGTATGTTATTTATATTCTCTTATTTTGTATAATGTAATGTAATGTGTATTTATATAATGCATTTATTGTGTATGGCCATACACCCAAAGCGCTTCACAATCATGAGGGGGGTCTCTTCACACCACCACCAGTGTGTAGCATCCACTTGGATGATGCGACGGCAGCCACAGGACAACGGCGCCAGTGCGCTCACCACACACCAGCTATTGGTGTAGTGAAGAGACAGTGATAGAGCCAATTCAGTGGATGGGGATGATTAGGAGGCCATGATGGGAAAGTGCCAATTAAGGGACTTTGGCCAGGACACCGAGGTTACACCCCTACTCTTTACTAGAAGTGCCATGGGATTTTTAATAACCACAGACAGTCAGGACCTCGGTTTAACGTCTCATCCGAAAGACAGCACCCACTGACAGTGTAGTGTCCCCTTCATTTTTACTGGGGCATTAAGACTCACACAGACCACAGGTTGAGCGCCCCCTGCTGGCCTCTCTAACACCTCTTCCAACAACAACCTAGTTTTCCCATGTGGTCTCCCATCCAGGTACTGACCAGGCTCAGCCCTGCTTAGCTTCAGTGAGTAACCGGTCTTGGGCTGCAGGGTGTGTGTGTAAGGGTAGTGTTTGTATCTGATTTTTATACAACACATTAACATATTCAAACACATAGCTAGGCCTATATATAATCGTTATTGGTGTTGTCAAACTAATTATCACGTTCAAAAAAGTTTGTACACATGGATGTAATGAATAAATGTTGATTACATGCCCCCTTTTCTTCCATTTTTCAGCCAGTTTCTAGAACTGTCTCCCCTTTATGAGCAAAAACTTTTGGAAGTCTATAAAAGCTGTTCAGCATTTCTTATTTTGGCCGATTTAAACAATTATAAGCAACACAAAACAGAAACATTTTAATGTTCTGATAGCGATTCCTATGTAAAAGTATTATTTCCTGCCCTCCCATCTGAATTCTGCGTGTCATTAATAACAACATGTGAAAACAACCTATAAAATGAGAAAAATAAAATAAAATATTTGGTTCTACTTTATAGATAAAAGTGGCCTTAAATACTATGTAAGTTACATTAAATGAATCATTTGATACAATGCACATATTGTGTACTTGCATGTTTTTACATCATATATAATATGTAATGTAACGTAATGTTTATTTATATAGCGCATTTATTGTGTATGGCCATACACTCAAAGATCTTCACAATCATAAGGGGGGTCTCTCCACAGCACCACCAGTGTGCAGCATCCACTTGGATGATGCGACGGCAGCCACAGACAATGGTGCCAGTGCGCTCACCACACACCAGCTATTGGTGGAGTGGAGAGACAGTGATAGAGCCAATTCTGTAGATAAGGGATGATTGGGAGGCCATGATCATAAGGGCAGAGAGGGAATTTAGCCAGGACACTGGGGTTACACCCCTACTCTTTACGAGATGTGCCATGGGATTTTTTTTTTTTATCACCACAGAGAGTCAGGACCTCGGTTTAACGTCTCATTCAAAAGACAGCGCCCACTGACAGTGTAGTGTCCACTTCACTTTCACTGGGGCATTAGGACTCACACAGAACGCAGGTTGAGCCCCCCTGTTGGCCTCTCTAACACCACTTACCATTTCCAACAGCAACCTAGTATTCCCATGTGGTCGCCCATCTAGGTACTGACCAGGCTCAGCCCTGCTTAGCTTCAGTGAGTAACCGGTCCTGGGCTGCAGGGTGATATGGCTGTGGCATACTCATATTGTTAAAATTATCTACATGTAACTACATCTATAATTAATTAATTAATGCAATTAAATTTATAATTACACTGTTGACCCTTGCCTTGCACCTTAACTCACCTTTTAACCTATTCATAATCACCCTAACCTTATTGTATCTCACCTTAATAGCAGCATAAACTTTGTGCAAGACAATATGAATACAATAAGTATATTGCAGATATTTTTGAACAGAAGTAACTAGTTTTTAAGGGCTCTTAAATGGTTAGTTCACCTAAAAAAAAATCATTTACTATCCCTCATGTGGGTGTAAACCTTTATGGGTTATTTCCTCTGTTGAACACAAAAGAATATATTGTGAAGAATGCTGGTTGCTGGCACCTATTGTCTTCCATAGTAGGAAAAACAAATTATATGGAAGTCAAGGAGAACCAGCAACCAGCATTCTTCTAAATATCTTCTTCTTTGTTCAACAGCAGAAAGAAACACAAATAGGTTTTGAACAAGTGAAGAATGAGTAATTGATGACAGATTTGACATTATTGGGTGAAGCATCCCTTTAAAATAAATTACCAAATAATTTTAAAACATTCTTCAAACTTATAGAGTATTTTATGGTCCAGTGAAATGCATAAAACAGCCAACGACGTGCGATTGCACGCAGATGTGATAAACATGAGAATGTCAAACTAAATTAATTTGAAATCATTGATATTTTTGTTGCACTGAAGTATGCTCTCATGTTTAAATCACAAAGGGGGTTAATATACATTCTGCAGAAGCAAAGCTCTGTGCTCTTAAGTGCCCTGTTCACTATAAGCCTTTACAGGACTTTCTCTGCCTGAGTCTCTCAGAGTTTTTAGGAACAGCTGAGAGACCAATCTGTCTCTATAGATTTCTGAGAGAGGAGAACAAGCCTAATCTAAAGTAGACTGCATGCCTGGCTAACACCCGACCGCCTCAATGCAGCAGTACAGGTGCAGCATAATTCTCTGAGGGAACAGCCATAGTGGACATTATTGAATATACGCCATTTAATCCTATAATGCACCAAGTACCAGATGTAAAATCTCCATTCATCTTCTCCATGGAGTACTCCAGATTAGTTACAAATAAATAACCTTTAAATACCCCCCTGTGGTGAAAACCAAGCTTTTTATGTTGTTTACCATATATGGTGTTTTAACATGCTTAAAAGCAAGCCAACAGTTGCAGATTTTCTCCTTCTATCAAATGCAGTCTTATAAATGCAGCTTGAAACATCACTGTTTCATAAACAAGTAACCAACCACATCAGTTTGTGAGCAGGACTTTCATATTTTCTCTACTCGCCAGTGTCTTATTTACAGTGATTTTGATTTCTTGAAAACAGCGGCCAATCGGACATGTACATCAAAATTCACTCGCTGCTCAAAATGCTGGGCCCACATGAAACACAGTAATTTGTATAGAAAATATGGTAACATTTTAGTTTAGGTCACAATTCATGCTATTAACTACTGGCTCATACCTGCCTATTATTAAATGGTTAACTGTTCATTAGTAGTTATAAAGTATGATCTTATTCTGCATCCCTACTCCTACCTAAAACCTTACTAACTATTAATAAACAGCTAATTAGTAGTTTATTAAGCTAGTAGTGTTAGTTAATGGTTTGTTATTACCATCAACTATGACCTACACTAAAGTGTTACCAAAAAATACTATAGTGTTTTTGAACACTATATCATCAAGACAGTATTTATAACGCTTTGTTAATGAATGCTACAACATACTGTAGCATTAATTGCGGAACTGATAAACTGTAATAAATACTGTAGTATACTTTAGCTTTTTTATAGTAAGCTTTCATGTATTGCAATATAATATACGCCGTAGTTATAGAAAACACTGTAGTTTGGGTCATTTGTTTTAATTATTATAGTTGTCGCATTACCATAGCAACAATTACCACAACATGATATAATATTTACAATCCCAAATTAGAAAAAAGTTGTAACAGTATGGAAAACACAAATAAAAAAAGAAAGTAAAGATTTCCAAATTTACTTTGACTTGCATTTCATTGCAGACAATATGAACACAAAATATTTCATGTTTTGTCTGGGTAACTACAGTTCATTTGTAAATATACATCCTTTGCTGTCATTCAGACCTGCAACACATTCCAAAACAAGTTGGGACAGGAGCAATTTAGGGCTGGCAATCATTTAAATTGGTTAAAATAATGATCTGATTTGAAGCAGGTGATTTGGTACAAAAGCAGCATCCAAGAAAGGTCTAGTCCTTTAGGAGTAAAGATGGGCAGAGGATCGCCATTTTGCCAACAAATAGGTGAGAACATGATTGAAAGGTTTAAAAATAATTTTTCTTCAAAGAAGGATAGAAACACGTATGAATACTTCACCTTCAACATAGTAACATTCACAAATGCCAGTTAAACTGTACTGTGCCAAAAGGACCGTCAACTTCTCTGAGCTTAGAGGCATCTGGGATGGACCATCAAAAGACCAAAGAAGAAAAAGATCATCCAGACTGTTATCAGCAGCATGTCCAAAAGCCAGGGTCTGTCATGGTATGTGGTTGTGTCAGTGCCTTTGGCAAAGATAACTTGCACTTCTGTGATGGCTGAAAAGTACATAGAGATTTTGGAGCACAATATGCTGCCTTCTTTTCCAGGGATGCTCATGCATAGTTCAAGACAATGCAAATCCACATTTGTACACATTACAAAGTCCTGGCTGTGGAGGAAGAGGAAACAGGTACTTTAATCGGCCTGCCTGCAGTCCCAACCTGTCTCCAATAGAGAATGTGTGGTGCATTTTGAAGCACAAAATGCGACAACAAAGACCCTGTACTGTTGTCCACATTAAGCAGGAAGACTGGGACAAAATTACACCTGAAACACTTCATCACTTGGTGTCTTCAGTCCCTAAATGTATTTTAAGTGTTGTGAAAAAGAATGGCAACATTACAATGTGTTAAATGCTTTACTGTTTCAACTTTTTTGGAATGTGTTGCAAACCATAACTGGAATATGCTTTTATTTTGAAAAAATAAATAAATAAATAAATAAATAAAATAAAATAAAATAATGAGGAACATTAAATAATGCTTGTTGTAATGTCTGCAAGAAAATAAAAGTCGAAGTAAATTTAGAAATAACTACTTTTTTTTTGCGTTTTCCATACTGTCCCAACTTTTCTGATTTGGGGTTGTACTATAAATAGTATTTTTCCATCTGGGGAGTTTTAGCTATTTGATAAAACAGCTTAGATGCAGTGTAAACAAGAGCCTCTTTTTTTCTTTCAACTCTAGGTTTTGTATACATAACTCTTTTTTTATTGCCCAGTTAGCAGGAGATTTTTAGAATAAATAATGAGGTAATTTTCATTTTAGTGTAAAATATCCCTTAAAACTTGCTTTAATAAAAAAAAATAAGTAAATCTTGCTATAGTCTGTTATTTTATTCATTCATTCATTTTCAACCACTTTTTTTCGGGGGCCGGAGTTTGTTATTTGTATATTGTATTTAGTTTTGTTTTACTTACATGCACACTTTTCTGTATATAATAAATACACTCACAGATTAACTCTCAAATTTTTAGTAACTGGCAGAGCAATAACAATCAATCCAAGATTGCCATTTGCCATTGCGTAGCATTTACTGCAGACTTTACTTCTAGTGCTGGAGTGATTGAGTGGAGATGAGGACTGATCTGCATATCCGTGGTTCTTCATACAGGCTAAGGGCTACTCAATAAGGCAGTGAGTTACATTTAGGACACATTTAAGCTGCAAAATGTTGCACTTGATAGATACATTCCGTATGAAGCCTTCAAGGCACATCCAAATTTGAATCTAACTTTACCTTCTGCTATTTTTTCATGTGATCTTTTTTGAAGGATGTATCCCTTCCTGCTTTTGATATCCCACAATCCTCTGCATTTCCACTCCTGACAGCTAAGCTAAAAAAATAAATAAATAAATGTGTCTGGTACAGCTTAATTGATTTGAAGCAGCGAATGAAAATCAGACATAAAGATAAAATATGAAATATGATACTATAAAGCTCCATAGACACTGCTGGATAATTAGTGTTTTAGTTTTAGCCCTTATGCAGTTTGCTGCATGACAAGAGTGGCCATCACGTCATCACAAAGGCTTCTATGATGGGTTACCTGCTGCGTGTTCAACAAGATGATAATAAGATGTGTTATTGCACACCATTTTACTAATATTACTATTACAATGACAATTATTCAATTTGTCATGGCATATTAACACCATGGCTAATTCTCAACATGTTTCACTTTCATTATTTGTTATTAAAGCAAATGTTATCATGAAAGTTAGGTGAGTGCTGCTAACGGAAAGCTGTTCAGTGTCCGGGTTGTTGTTTGTGTTGAGCATTAAAGAAATAAAAGACACATTATACCACAGACTGCTTGAATTGATTTCATACGTCAATTTGAGTGCACAAAAACCTTTAATTAACAATATATATATATATATATACTGAAACAAAGTAATTATAAGCAAAAATAAATTATTGTTTTCAGATTTAATAAGCACTAATTCTACGATGGACAAATAAAACTGCGGCTGTAGGGAATACCTGTGATGGCACTTTTTCTGCCAACAAAATCAACTGCAGCAGCCAAACACATCAGTCAAGACCACACTGTAAAAAAAATCAGTAATTTTATGGTTTATTTCCAGCAGCTAGGGTGCTGAAAATAAACGTAAAATAACACTCATTAAATTACAGAAATTAACTGTAAAATAACGCACATTAAATTACAGAAATTTCCTTAATTTAAAATTTCTGGTAAATTTCTGTAATTCAACCTCCGTTATTTTACAGTAAATTTCTGTAATTTAATGGTCATTATTTTACTTTTTTTTCGGCACCCCAGCTGCCGGAAATAAACTGTAAAATTACGGATTTTTTTACAGTGCATGATTATATGCAAAAAAAATATATATACAAATACAAAATTATTTATATCATCTGCATAAAAAAATTATAAATTGCATGTTTAACTGCATATTTATTTATTATGAAAACGTGTCTGATTCTTCATAATCCTTTTTTTGTTTGTTTAGCGCTGTTGCTTGACGTGTATTATCTAAGAGTTTTAAAGTGATTCATAGTATTTTTAGTAAGAGATGTCAAAAAACTGGTTGTTTATAATTGACGTTGAGAATCTTTTTGTAGTGAGTTGTTGAGCTGATGTTGTTTTGCACTCCATTTAGGATTTTCACATTCACATTTTTAAAATATTGAGGACCTAACTGAAAATAATCCTTTTTTTCTAGCTTTTTTTGGTGTATATTTTATCCTCAACATTTTTTGAAATGTGTACGCATCAGTCTTATTGGACTTGTTTATACATTGTTGTAAATGTTGTCAAATAAAACAAACAAACCAACAAAATTTGCATTGTGCTTTGGAGTTTAGTCTATTTATTGCTTTGGTCATCACTGGACGTATTTTGTTCTGCTAAACTAGAATTACTAAAACTAAAACTAAATATTTAAAACCAATTAGAAATGTGTTCATAAAAAAAAAACTAAACTAAAACTAACAAAACTCATATTTAAAAAAATTTTGTTAAAATACTAAAACCTAATTTAAAATGCAAGACTAAAATAAACTTCCCACAGGCCAGTTGAGGTGAGGATATCCCAAAAGGCTTTCAGCATTAGCCTGCAACTATTACTACTTTAGTTACTAATAAAAGCAGGACTCAAAAGAGCTTCCCCTTTTCACTTTCAGCATGTTCCAGCATTCTGTTATCGCCTATAGCTCTGCTGCAATACTAAAAACCCTGCACGCCTGCGAATTAGTCTCCATATAAATTGCTGCATTAGATTCCATTATGAGCGCAGCCTGCATCATCTTCCGCAACAAGACTAACACAAGGGTCATGCATTGGCTCTATACGATGATATATTAATATACTAATGCACCCAAGACGACGTCAGCAGCGCGCGGATCCTCTTTTTCAATGTGAACAACCAAACCACAGCCATAAAAAAACATTGAATAAAAGGGTTTTAAACGATGCTGAGAGACATGGGTGTACATGTATTTCCCATTTAAATAGATGACTGGACATGTGCATGTGGTTTACTGTTTGTCGCACACACACACACACACACACGCACGCGCCCGTTTATCAAACAATGTATGCTTCTCCATATGCACAAGCTCTAGCGCGTAAAAATGAGAATTTCCCCGGACTGCAGACAGATTTCACGCATGAATCTTACACATTTGATGTAATCACGCTGCCGGTTGTTGAACACAGGAGTAAACTGAGTTCAGCATCATCACCATATCATACGCAGACCGTTTCATTCATAAAGAAGCGGCTCTCTGTAACCGGTACGGTGATTCACATGCCTTCTTCGATTTTTCTCAGAAAACCGCGATTTAATTAAGACATCACGACTAAGTGACTAAACATGTTTGGTTTTCATTATTTGTTATTAAAGCAAATGTTATCGTGACAGTTATGGTGAGTGCCACGAACGCATATGATGTACCCACTAAACAATAGCTTACATATTTAGTCGTCAAAGTCTGACTGAAAGCTGTTTAGTGCGTGCCCGGGTTGTTGTTTGTGTTGTGCGTTAAAGAAATAAAAGACGCATTATAGCACAGGCTGCACATGAATGAATTGATTTCATACGTCGGCGCGCAATTGGACTCACCTGAAGTTAACGTGTCCCGCGTGACTGATCTGTGAGCGACAGATGAACGACACACTGCGCTAATAAGATACTAAAGCATTTTACACTAATAATGAAGACGTGATAGACCTCAATCTCAACGGCAGTTCTCTCTCTCTCTCTCTCTCTCTCTTTTTCTCTCTCTCTCATACAAACGCGCGCGCACACACACACACGCACACGCGCACACACACACACACACACACACACACACACACACACACACACACACAAACACACTCCCTCCCTCCTCCTCAGCTTCAGAAGGTGGGAGATTTCTAACATTGCCTATATGAGGTGGACAAAATAACCATAACGATGCAGTGCATGCTCTGATTTTAATGAATTATAATTAATGGTGGGCAAAAATGTAGCACATTCGCATCAAAAAAAGTTTTTTGACATTATATTCTGTGTGTTTGTGTTTGTGTGTGTGTGTGTGTGTGTGTGTGTGTGTGTGTGTGTGTGTGTGT
>CAIGQZ010001336.1:14557040-14588036 GCA_903798205.1 Danio tinwini | reverse complement strand
TGTGTGTGTGTGTGTGTGTGTGTGTGTGTGTGTGTGTGTGTGTGTGTTATACACTCACCAGCCACGTTATAAGGTACACCTTAGTAGTACCGGGTTGGACCCCCTTTTGCCTTCAGAACTGCCTTAACACCTCCAGCCATCTCCTTCTTCACCCCGGCATTTCAGATTAGTGAGGGTAATGGGCATCAGATCCTCAGTAAACAGCCATCAACACCTCCAGCCATCTCCTTCTCCACCCCGGCACTTCAGATCAGTGAGGATAATGTGCGTCAGATCTTCAGTAAACAGAGGAGACGAAAAGCACCAGGTCCAGATGGTGTTTCACCAGCCTGTCTGAAAACTTGTGCGGACCAACTGGCTCCCATTTTCACACAGATCTTCAACAGATCACTGGAACAGCGCAAAGTTCCATCCTGCTTCAAACGCTCCACCATCATCCCAATACCAAAGAAACCAAAGATCACAGGACTCAATGACTACAGACCTGTTGCCTTAACATCTGTGGCCATGAAGTCATTCAAAAGACTGGTGCTAGCTTATCTGAAGGACATCACTGGACCTTTGCTGGACCCCCTGCAGTTTGCCTATAGAGCAAACAGGTCTGTGGATGAGTCAGTCAACATGGGACTGCATTATATCCTAGAACATCTGGACAAACCAGGGAACTACGCAAGGATACTGTTTGTGGACTTCAGTTCTGCCTTTAACACCATCGTCCCATCACTGCTCGAGAACAAACTGACCCAGCTGTCTGTCCCTAGCTCTAACTGTCAATGGATCACCAGCTTTCTGACAGATAGACAACAGCTAGTCAGAATGGGCAAAATCACATCCGGCAGCCGCACCATCAGCACTGGTGCCCTCCAGGGATGTGTTCTCTCCCCACTGCTCTTCTCCCTGTACACAAACGACTGCACTGCAAAAGACCCATCCATTAAGCTCTTGAAGTTTGCGGATGACACTACTGTTATCGGCCTCATCCGGAACAGTGACGAGTCTGCATACAGACAGGAGGTGGAGCGGCTGGCTTTATGGTGCAGATACAACTACCTGGAGCTGAACACGCTCAAAACAGTGGAGATGACAGTGGACTTTAGGAGAAACCCCCCTGCACTCACCCCACACACCATCATGAACAGCACTGTGGCTGCAGTAGAGTCATTCAGGTTCCTGGGCACCACCATCTCTCAGGATCTGAAGTGGGACATTCACATAGACTCCATTGTAAAGAAAGCCCAGCAGAGACTGTACTTCCTTCGTCAGCTGAGGAAGTTCAACCTGCCACAGGAGCTGCTCGTACAGTTCTACTCAGCTGTCATCCAATCCATCCTCTGCACTTCAATCACCGTCTGGTTCAGCTCAGCTGCCAAAACCGACCTCCGTAGACTACAGCGAATAGTCCGGACTGCTGAACGAATCACTGGCACTACCCTTCCTACACTTCAAGAACTGTACTCTTCCAGAGTGAGTAAAAGGGGTCGTAAAATCACTCTGGACGACTCACACCCAGCACACTACCTGTTCGAACTGTTACCGTCTGGTCGGCGCTACAGAGCACCAAGCACAAAAACAGCCAGACACAGGAAAAGTTTCTTTCCTCAGGCCATCTACCTCATGGACAGTTAAATATTCCCCTACTGTGCAATAAACGTGCAATACTTTCTCATACGCACTTGTACACAGCACCTTATAACCTGTATATTTACAGCATATCTGTACATACAACTCAACATCCAGATCTTTTTGACTAACTGCATCTTTGTTTAATGTTTATTGCCTTTTCTTTCTTGTATTTAATTTTGTGTTGTCACTTGTCACTTTATGTACACTGGAAGCTTCTGTTGCCAAAACAAATTCCTTGTGTGTGTGAAGCACACTTGGCAATAAAACTGATTCTGATTCTGATTAATCATTTGTGGCATAGATTCAACAAGGTACTGGAAATATTCTTCAGAGATTTTGGTCCATATTGATATGATAGCACCACGCAGTTGCTGTAGATTTGTCAGCTGCACATCCATGATGTGAATCTCCCGTTCCACCACATCCTAAAGGTGCTTTATGCGTTATCCTACTGGAAGTAGCCATCAGTAGATGGGTACACTGAGGTCATGAAGGGATGGACATGGTCAGCAACAATACTCAGGTAGGCTGTGGCATTGACACAATGCTCAATTGGTACTAACTGGCCCAAAGTGTGCAAAGAAACTATCCCCTACACCAATACACCACCACCAGCAACGCGATTGATACAAGGCAGGATGGATCCATGCTTTCATGTTGTTGATGCCAAATTCTGACCCTACCATCTGAATGTCGCAGCAGAAATTGAGACTCATCAGACCAGGCATTTTTCAATCTTCTATTGTCCAATTTTGGTGAGTTGTAGCCTCAGTTTCCTGTTCTTAGCTGACAGGAGTGGCACCCGGTGTGGTCTTCTGCTGCTGTAGTCCATCTGCCTCGGTTGTAGCCCATCTACCTCGGTTGTAACGAGTGGTACACATAAAAATAGTGGTTTCACATAAAAATCCCAAAAAACACCACAAAATTACAAAATCACCATGAATAAAAAATCTGATCATAAAAAACAATTACAAGTATCCTTTAAGAAATTGTACAGAAGATGTTTAAAAGTACTCAGTCGTTCTGACAATACCCTTCGGACTGTTAAACGAATACAGGAACCAGTTGGACAAGTGTACCTAATAAAGTGGCTGGTGAGTGTACATGTAGCCTATTATGATACACACACATAAAGACATGAAACCAAAACTCTCTCACTACCCTTCGATTTAGTTCCTGATTTATTAGGGGTTGCCACAAAGCAATGAACCACCAATTACTCTAGCATACATGTATGTTTTATGTGGTGAATGCCCTTCCAGCTCCTACCCTGCACTGAGAAAGTGTACTGAGAAACTCCCAAACTCTGTCATTCACAGACACAAACACACATACTACGGTCAATTTAACAAAAATTAACATTCATAAATTTTCTTTTCGGCTTAGTCCCTTTATTAATCTGGGGTCACCACAGCGGAATGAACTGACAACTTATCCAGCATATGTTTTACGCAGCGGATGCCCTTCTAGCTGCAACCCATCACTGAGAAACATCCACACACTCATTCACACACATACACTACGGACAATTTAGCCTACCCAATTCACCTGTGGGGAAAACCGAAGCACCCGGAGGAAACCTATGCAAACACAGAGAGAACATATAAACTCCACACAGACCAAATGACCCAACCAAGGCTCAAACCAGCGACCTTCTTGCTGTGAGGCGAACGTGCTACCCACTGCGCCACCGTGCAGCCCCAAAACAAACATTTAAATAAGACATTAAAAAAACAAATGTAAATAAAAATGTAAAAACCATTTAGGTAAAACGAAAAAATAAACAATGTACATATGAAGCAAAAAACATTTAACTAAAGACGTTTAGTTTATTTTTTATAATAATAACAACCCTATTCTAATAAAAGACTAAGAAATATGTTGTAAAAAATGATAAAAAATAGATATTAGACTAAAATACAGCCTTGTCTTTAAGATTTATTTTTTTTTATTCAAGTTTTTTTTTGTTTTCTTCTGCATGACAAAATAATACAAATACATATTACAAATGATCACTGGCAGGCCTACTAAATGTAAAGCCAGGATGTATGTGGTTACTAGACAATATTATAAAGAAAACTTGGTTTAAATTGTGTTACAAGTCACATAAGACCAAAAGTTTTCCCACACTGGGATACATACAGGGACCCTTGCTTTGTGCTTATTATGTAATTTTTTAGTCATTATGTTGGCCCATTCTTTTAACTTTTGGGAGTTTTAAGATGACTCTAGGCGTTACTGAAATCTCCACCATGATCACTGTGAACTCTTCTTTCGTAATATTTGGCATCTGTTCCCTATCTCCTAGTAAGCATAACCTTAGTGACAGTGGTATTAATGTTCCACTTTAAGATTTTTAATATAATAAAGTGTTGTTTTATTGGTGGGATAAGGGGGGGGGGGGGTTATGTAAATTCAGGTAGATGAGTTTGTTTGCTGAACAGAAGACACAATCCACCTACTGACAACACATTTGTTCGTGTTTCCATGAAGAGTTCCTGTCGCAGCATTTGTACATTATGTAAAATTGCTGCAGAGTTAGTTTTCTTCATCTTGCAGTCAGATCTGTTAAAGGTTTGGTCCATGTTACTCTTAATTTAGACGATAATCTTTTCTATTTTTAAAGGCACATTCCCATCAAAATGACTGAAAGAATTTTGTGCAAAAGTTTATTTAGTCTATTTAGCAAGCACCAAACAAATGCAACGCACAAGAACTGCAACCACGCATTAAATCAGAATACAAACTGGCACCGAGAGTTTATTAAAAATGCAGACTCTTTCAGTGTGGAGAGATGGAGGCGGTAGAAAAACAAATATAATCACAATAGACAGGCTGGGTGTGCAGTTTGATAATAGCTTGCAGGAAACAGGAGACATCCACAAACAGCATGTGGATATTAGTCACCTTATAATAACGTCTGTATTATTCACTCTCCGAAGCTTTTATTTCTTCCCCTCGCAAAATGAAAAGAAATTAGATTTGGAAAGCTCATGTGAAATACAGAGCAACAATGATGAACAAAATTAGGTTAGGGTTTAAAGATGATGCTTTAAATGATTAATTTCTTGGAGATAATTAGACATTTATATTCATTTTCTTTTACAGTAGGTGAAGATATTGGGTTTTTAAGCTTCTCTCAACAAATGCAGCAAATAGAATGCGATTAAGTAATAAAAGATTGATGTATTACATACATTAAATCAGTGGAGCTGTTTGTCTCCCTCTTCCTGCAGGAATCAGAACTACAATATTGCAATACTAGTATATAACGCAACAACATATTATATAGTGGTTTTTGTGTGAAGGCAACAGTGGAACAGTAAACAGCATTGTTTTGAAGAAATCGAATTCTGGTGCAATTGCTCTGTAGTGTGAACGCTGCACGATGAAGGCATGCACACTGCAGACTGAACAGACGTTTTATGATTCAAATTCTGCTGCAGCTTGACTAAAATATGTGTGCAACAAGACCAAAGACATTACACGAACAAAACATGGTGTCAGAAAATTCAAAACAAAAATGACAAATATTCCCGCATTTTTCTACATAGGGGGTTTCTTTCCTACAATCAGAGCAGGCCAGTGAAATGCTGTCTCTTTGCAATAAATACCATAGGCTGTAGTTGATGGCAAAATTATTAGATATTATTCATATATTTTCCAAGTGATGTTTAACAGAGACAGGATATTTTCACATTTTTTTTAAAGAAAATCTTCAGGAGAAAATGTTATTTCTTTTAGTTTGGCTGGAATAAGAGTGGTTTCATTTAAAATGATAACAATAAACGTTAGGGTCAATATTATTAGCCGACTTCGATTTGTTACAGGACAAACCTGTTGGCCAATATCTTGCCCAATTAAACTAACCAGCCTAGTTCATCAAATTAACCTACAAATGCCTTTAAATTGCAGTTTAAGCTGAATACTAGTATTTTGCACAATTATAATGTACTATAATTATGGCAAACAAAAAATAGTTATTTGTCATTATTAAAAATATGTTTAAAAATATGTTGTAAAAATACTATCACCATTGAACAGCACATATTTGGAAATAGAATAAAAAGTATGGAGCCAGATTAGTCTCAAAAATAATACATTTACAATTACAAAATAAAAAAACTTATATGCGCAGTAAAATAAACATTTACAAAAGTCGAATTGTAACTAGATTTGTGTAAATTATAAATCATGTTTTGAATTTACAAATTGAATTTGCATATTTTTGGTATTGCGTATGGACTATAGTTTCAACTCATTATAATCTTCTATGTGAAGCTGCTTTGACATGCCACATTGTAAAAGCGCTACACAGATAAAGATGAATTGAATTGAATGGAATATTTTTGAATCGTGTTTTGAATTTACGAATTGGATTTGCTTATTTTTTAAATCGTGTTTTGAATTTAGAATATGATTGGTGTACTTTTGAATCGTGTTTTGAGTTTACAAATGTGATTTGTGTGTTTGTGAATTATTTAGAATTTACTAATTGTATTTGTGTATTTTTGAATCCTGTTTTGAATTTATGAATTGGATTTGTGTATTTACAAATTGTATTTTGAATTTACAAATTGTATTTTGTAAATGAGAATTGTGTTGTGGATGTATGAATTATGTTTTATAAATATTTCATTTTTGAGACTGATCTGGCTCCATAAAAACTCACTTCTGGTTCTGGTTCACAATTAATTTAACTCCAAAAGTGAACTACACCACTGTTCATGTACACCCAAATTCAGAAAAAACAGCATTCACACTATCCAAACCAATCAAACACTTCAAAGTCAGAAAGCTTTAGTCCTTCTTTACACTGATATTTTTACAACCAAAGCTAAAGCAGGATGAGCTCAATAGTGGATCTTTATATTTATTTTTTCATTCTCCTTTGACTAAGCCAACATCTCCACCTGTTTAAGTGATTCTTATCTATAAAAGGAAAACAAATTGACTCCGTTTAAATGGAAAGTGTCCTTATAAAGTAATCATGCCTCAGATATGGAACTATATTTCAGTGAAAATACACTTTGCTTATTGCTGTAGCAGGTGCACACACAATGCCATCTCCAGTGCTATTCACACAGTGCTCTTACAATAAAAAGGTAACCTGAGAATGCTGTTCCACTACAGCTCAGCTTTTAACATGATTAAACAATCCGACAGGGCTTCACACCCTTGTTTACTTCATGCTCAGAGTCCCCATGGTACACTTCAATTCCCACTTGCACTACAACTGTTGCCTTCCTTGAGCAAATATTGCAGATACTCCGTGTCATTTCCCAATTAAATAACATTGCACACATTGTGTTACGGCAGACACGTTTCAATATTATTTGCAAACTATCCACTTGCATGTTAGTATGCAAGAGCATATACGTATTTGAATATATTTACACCATATGTTTAAAAAATTGCATGCAAGCATAAATAAAAAGTGTGGATATACTACTTTCCTTAATGGAAAGCATTACAATCTTGCTTTGGTGGTGGATTTTCTGAATATTATCATAATAATCAAGGTTTTTATAATTTTATTTGATTTTGCTACACAATTCTTTAGTTTCTTTAATGCCTTTGTTAGTTTAATTTTATTTTGTGAATACTTTTCTATTTGCTTTTTTTTATTACAGTTTAACAGGGCTAATAGAACATGTGCAGTGTTAACCAAAGTAAAGTTTAGTGTTTACAGAATGTACATTAACCTTCAAACACTATACAGACACTGAACCAAAAACCACACAAAATGCATTTTAAATGGATAGAAGTAAAAACAATGAAGAATTAAGACACATCTTCATATTAAAGATCTTGTAATCCAATGGTCTCAAACTCAATTCCTGGAGGGCCACAGCTCTGCACAGTTTAGCTCCAACCACCTCCAATTCACACCTGCTTAATTGTATAGTCTTGATCAACTTGCGTTGAGTTGGATCAGCTGTGTTTGATTTAGGGTTGGAGCAAAACTGTGCAGAGCTGCAGCCCTCCAGGAATTCAGTTTAAGAGCTGTGATATAGTCCAATGAGCCAATTTTGCATTTTAAGGCAAGTTTAAAGAATGGGTTTTTAAAATTGCCATACCTGACAAAAATCTTGTCACCTATCCAAGTTTTAGCAACAACAAATCCTGTAATAACTTGACTTCTAGTTCATCATTTGGCATCAGAAGTGGCTTATATGAAAGGCCTCTATTATGCTTATTTTACCAAAATAAAAATAAAAAATAATAATAAAATTTAATTAGGACAGTAAGGTCTGACTTTGCTTAGACAAAAGTCTTGTCACTTAACAGAAATAACATACAGTATAGAACAAAGTCATGGTGCAGTGGAAAAATTATTAATTTCGTGTATGACTCTCATGAGCTTGGACAATTACATCTATACATCTCTGCAATGAATCAAATAACTTTCTAATAAAGTCATCTGCAATTGCAAAGAAAGCATTCTTGCAGGACTCCCAGAGATCATCAAGATTCTTTGGATTCATCTTCAATCCTTCATCCTACCCCAGACATACCCAATAATGTTCATATCTGGTGACTGGGCTGGCCATTCCTGGAGCACCTTGACCTTTGCTTTGAGGAACTTTGATGTGAAGGCTGAAGTATGAGTAGGAGCATGATCCTGCTGAAGAATTTGCCCTCTCCTGTGGTTTGCAATGTAATGGGCAGCACAAATGTCTTGATACCTTAGGCTGTTGATGTTGCCATCCACTCTGCAAATCTCTTGCACAGCCCCCATACTGAATGTAAGCCCAAACCATAATTTTTCCTTCACCAAACTTGACAGATTTCTATGAGAATCTTGGGTCCATCCAGGTTCAGATAGGTCTTCTGCAGTATTTGCGATAAGTGGAATGCAGTTCAACAGACAATTCATCAGAAAAGTCTACCTTCTGCCACTTTTCCAAATGAGCAACTAGAAGTCAAGTCACTCTTAACTGTGATGGACGACAAGACTTTCGTCAGGTAGTGTACTGGTGTTTCTCTAAACAGACGCAGGTCAGATTTTCCATCACAGAGTGAGTGCTGATAAATTCTAAAAACTTTTTTTTATTGCCAATTATGTTATTTCAGTTAATCTTTCATTTATTGTAATTTTTTTTTTTAATTAAAAAAGTTTTTTTGACCAATAGTTTTAGGTTTCATTAACTAAAATAACTAGTTACAAACGCCACTACATAAATAGTTTTTTGCATTAATAACTGGAATCATTGATCACACATGCAAGTCATGTGACAGGTAAAGTAAAAAAAAAAAAAAAGAAGCAAAAAAGGAGCAAAAGTACACACATTATATTACATTTGATAACTGCTTCTGTATTGTCTGTGATCAAGACCTCATGATCCAGTTCTCTTTCGCTGGAACTTAACTTGTTAAGCATATAAGGGCAAGGAGTAGCTTATTTTTTGTCTATGGAAAAATAAAAATCTCATTAACATAACAGTGCTGTTGCATAATAACGTAGTAGCGAAAATTAAATATCCGCGTTGCACAGTTCAAGCATGTCCAAGCTCATGTCACCACCTTAGAATTCTAAGGAACTGTATGATTGTATAGGCATTCTGCTCATTTTTGTAATAAAGCTTTTTTTTGAAGGGTTGCAGGACAATATGAGGGTTTGCTTCAAAAATCTAATTCATTTCATTGAACTATTAGTATTACCATAATTTATCATTAACCTACTGAAGAACAAAGTAGTCAATATAACATTGTTAACATGTTAATAATAAACATTAAACAACAATGTGCAAATAAAAAGCCATCAGCCTTACGATTATTTATTTATTTTTTTACATTATATTAAAGACACAGCAACAGCGTCAGATGCAGCACATTGATTTTATGGCAGCAGGTTAAACTTTTCCGACAACTTTACAGCACTCACATACATTAAAAATAAATACAAGCCACAACTGAACATGGAGGATAGCTTGGGCCTATTGGTATGTGCACCAGTGTGTACAAGGAGAGAGATAGATATATATATATATATATATATAAAACCACCTCAGAGAACATGGGGGAAGGGAGGGGTCGTCAGTTACTGCCTTTGCCTTTGTTATTTGTCATGAGCTGTAAAGTTGCTGCTCTACCTGAGGAATTGGAAATCTCATCTTGGCCTTTGAGAACCTTATTGGCACCTCTTACTGTTTGGCTCACAAATAAAACCATGTTCAACTGTTTATTATTTTATATAATTTTGTTTATGTTTATTATTTATTAACTTTTAGAAGTCCCAAAATGTACCCCCAAAAAAACTATTAAGATAAGTTGTCACAGAATAACAATTTATGAATATGTGCCAATTCTGAGGGGGGAAAATGAAGAAAAAAAAAACATGATCCTTATAATTCCAAGGCAGCAAAGTTTAAGATGAAGTTTTGACCAGGGGTACTGGAACATGCATTTATTTTTTTTATTGGTTTTCTTGAAGATGCATTTTTATAGTGTTCTTGAAAATAATTGCTTTCGTAGTGTTCTTGAAACACTATGAATAGCCACAAAAGACCACCTACAATCTGCCTACTAACCTAACGTGATTGTTGAGGAACAAAGGTATTCATACTGCGTGTGTTGAACTGCAGCTGAAATAGTTGTGTAATCCACATCCTTACAAACACTGACCTTTCTCTTACAGGAACGAAGACATGACCACATAATCAGCAAGTTCATGAACATATATCAAAGCATACACTGGCCAGAGTTCAGTTGAATACACTGAAAAATTATCAAATTTATTAAAAGACAAGTCTATTAATTTTTTCCTGAGACAACAGAAACAAGTAACATTTAGCCAAAAGAAAAAAAGAAAATGACTAAAATTGTATATTTAGGTATAGCTTTTTCCAGTTTTATTTATTAAAATACAATGGCATTTCTTTCATTGGTCATAGTGCTAAAATATTGTATAGAATGAACTCAAAACAGAAATGTGATGGATCTTAAGAACATTTGTGGACAGTTTAGGAAATTCATAAATTATTAATGGCCATTTCTGGGGTGATTGTGCTGCCTGGCTCAGATGCAGTGAGATAATTTCCAGTGAACTTAGTGAGTTAAACAATAAGCTGGTCAAATAAAAAGGTAAACACAGGGCTCCTGGTAAAATGATTATTCATATCCCCACCTTCAAATCATTTATTCTTATCGCTGTTCAGCAATGTTAAGCCTGTTGGAAAAAAAGCAGAGAAAAGTGTTGCTGACAATGTCCAAATATTGATTAAATATCATCAATGCAAAATTGAATTAAACAGCCAAGAATACATAAAAGATTAAACCACAAACCTAATAACCTTCTCAAAGTGAACTGATAATGGATTTATGAGGCTTCATGAATTACCTTCCTTTGCCACAGTCTCTGCTGCACTTTTGGCTTTGCCGCTTAGGTCACTGACAACATTGTCGAACGCAGCTTCATGCTTGAGGAAGAAAGGCCTCACCACACGCGTGTAAATGACCTGAGAGCCATTCCAGGAGATTGGAGCCATGCACCACAGCAAAAACAGGCACTGAAATATAGATTTAAAAATGCAGAACATGTCAACTTCTTATTGGCTGCCATTGTGTTAAAAACTATTTTATTGTGCATGGCCTTTGCAACTACTTTTTGCAGCCTTAACTTCAAATGAATTCACATTTAAATAACATATGTACATACCACAAATATACAAGTTTATACACATTTATGCAGTTGCTCTACACATCCTCCAAGCACTTTATCCAGGGTGATGGTCCTGTAAATTTCCATGGGTTAACTCTGTTCAGAGTCTCTCACATCATCTGTGGAGTAATGCCTCGTCATATAGGTCATATTCTGTAAGATTATTTGCATCTGTCGGAAAATGTGCCCTTTGCCGATCTTAGTTCTACTACAGTTTAACCTGTTCTAAAGGAGTTATGGGTTTTCAGTGCACATGCGCAGTTATCCATGGTTTCTGTTTGGAGTGTGTGTCTTGGAGTCTCTTATACCATCAGTGCACTTGTTGATGTTGCTGGTCACAGATGCTGTGGATTCTTCTACACTTATGGAATATCTAGTTGTCTTTTATAATGATCCATTCAGTGTGCTAAAAACAGTCCTAAAGAGCAGAGAGGACTCCTGCTGGTCATGTTCTGGCCTGCTTCAAAATTGGTCTTTAACATCTGACAAGCTTCCTGTGTGCTGTTATCAGCATAACAGATATGTGGTCTAAGTAGCCGAGGTGCGGGCAGGTTTCCATGTGGTGCACACCAGGAATGTTTGTGGTAACAAGATCTAGTGTTACATTTCAAAGTACGCATGCTGGTGGAATTTTTTAAGATTCAAATGGTTGAAATCACCCAGGACAAGAAACAGTCCTTCAGAGTCCTTCACAGGGTGTGTTTACATGCACAGGAACTTTAATATCATCCCAATCATAATCCATAAGGTTTAATATGGAAATGTCTTTAACTCTGCAGTTATAACAGCTTTAACCTGGCTTGCAGTCTCCACTGTAATTTATCACAAAGGTTTTTAGTCAGGTTTAGCTCAGGACTCTGTGAAGGCCAGTCAACTTTCTTCACACCAATCTCACTCAACATGTATTTATGGATGTTGCTTTGTGCACTGGTGCACAGTCTTACTTGTCCATTGGGTTGACAGACAGAGAAGCCCAATTAATCATTCGAACACCGGTGCTGTAGGGTCCAGCGGTGGCGCGCTTTACACCAGGTCTGTAGCAAAAAATGAATAACTTTTGCACACTGTATGCCTCAATATGCACTGAACCCACTCTGTGATTTTACAGGGCCTACCATCTTTTTGGTTTCTGTTGTTTTCGATTTGCACTTCCTTATTATACCACTAAGTTCAAGATTCAAAATTCAGTCACACACTCACAGATAGTTTCATGTTTCTTGATTAGCAAATCATCATATTAGAATGATTTTAAGGATCATGTGACTGGACCGTTAAAAGCAGGAATAATTAATATATTAAATAAAATAAAAATGGCTCAAGTTGAGGCAAAATAGCTCTAAATTAGATAAACAACAACAACAACAACAAAAAAAATGTAAAAAAAAAAAAGAATATTCCAAGCATTTACATCTTCAACACAGCTGGTTACTGACATCATAATCCACCTACCTTGTTAATGTAGAACCACAGCAAAATGTCTAAATTCATTACCTTATATCATGGTGAATACATCATTAAAATTATGAAAATGATAATTAGAAAAAGTCATGCTTAAGATCTCAGCTCAACTCAGTCAGCTGCTAGTTCATTTGAATAAATTGGTAATAAAGCATTCAGTCAAATTTAGAACAAGGATCAAAACTGAAATGAGGCTGTTGGTCGAGTCGGCAGTTAGTCAGGCATACTAAATATACACTATGCAAAACCTCTCAGCATGACCTACATACCAATACATTTACAGTCCTCCTACAGCAAGCTAACGTGATAAAGTGAATGGTTTATTAAACAGATCTCTAACAAATATGGAAATACAATCAAAGCATACATAAAAATATTTTATTACCTTCCCAGCATAGTAAAAGGGAAACCAGAAAAGGAAGATATCAGAGAAAAATTCAGCCACACTGAAGAGTCCATAAACCACCCAGTAGGTTAGCCATTTGGTGTCATCTTCTTTATTGTTACTTTCAATGGCTTTGATGCTGCATGAGGAAAAGAATGAAAAAAGCCAATCAGTGTGGGCTGCTCACATTATTGTGATAAACAGCGGGTTCTCTCTACATCTAACATCTGCACCATTAGGAACGGAAACCTAAACAAATTAAATTGCGGCAAGTTGGCAACTCCCACTCTCATATTTCTGTTTTAATGACTGCTTGCACCAGCGCAAACCCTTCTTTATTTATTTTTTAAAGATAATTAAATAAAATAATGTCAGGAAAAATGAGTCCTGAAAAAGCTCTGTCAGTTATTTTAGCAGCTAAGCTTGTTGTATATGCATAAGTAGAAGTTTCTTCTTTAAGAAGCAAAGTTAATGGGAGGAGATCACTTAAACACTGCAGAGGAAAGTTTGCAGAATCAATGTCATTATTTAACACTCCAAAAAGCCTAACACAAAATATTTGAAATAGGGGTGTGTAATCTACTGACAACACAACCTAACCATCATCAATAGGGTATATGCACAAAAACTTTTAAATTTTCAGTCAGCTAGCCCAAAGCTTTTCATTACAAAATCGCCACATTTAAGATCTGATCTCTTTAAAAACCAATGATCTTTACAGCCTGATTGATATACGATATAAAGCGAGTCTCAGACCAGGCAAGAAGCATTAAATTGCACTTTTTCCCACCAGGTTTTTAAAAAATATGAACATTTATTTTACCCCAGTTAGAGAGTTTCTGCACTAGCCTGCTGCTAATGACAGGGCTATCGTCTTTATCTCGTTTTATGCATGAATTACTAAATAAATGCTTAAGTCTATTTAACTGATTGTATTTTAAATACATTACAATGTTGATTCTGTAAACCTTATGAAATTAAAAATAGTTACATTAATCTTTCACAGGAAGTTTACAGTTGGCTGAAAAACACTAGCTGTGCATATAGCCCATGCTGCTGGTTTGCATCCTAATTATGGAAATGAACTGCTGTGTCTGTGTTTACGTTGACAAATATCAGCCCTTTTATAAGACGGCACACTCATGCTGATTTGTACACTAATAATCCAGATATCTTGCAATTCAGACTTTCCAATTTAGAAAAATTGTACACTTTATAGTTTTTAGTAAAGTCAGAATTGTGAGATTTAAAAAAAAAAAAACAGAATTTACATTTCACAATTGAGTATTTTTTCCTCTCAAATCTGTAAGGTATACATCTAGATTTGCATGCACATTGTGTAAACTTAAAAATAAGGGAAGCCAAGATTTCTGAAGGGGAAAATACAATTGTAAGATATAAAATTTCTTTACATCTTGTAATGTTTTATTAAATCAGAACTGCAAGATATAAACTAAGAATTATGAAGCCAGATGTGTGGGATTTAGACTCCTAAATCTAAGTTCACATTTTGTAACAGTGATTTCTCAAATTAAAAAGGAGTCAACTGCTAGATGAACTAGAAATTCAGCTTTTTTCCCCCGCATAGTTTAGAGTTTATATCTTGCAATTTAAACTCTGAGATAAAAATAAGTCTATTGTGAGATGCTCAAGTTGCAAAGAAAGAGAAAAATTTGTGTAATGTCAGAATTGCAAAAACTCTAATTTAATTCCATTTAAATTCAATTAAATCCATTAAATCCTTTCTTCTCACAATTTAGCAATTTTTACTTTTTCTTCCTTCTAAGAATTGTGATGAAAATAATCCAGAATCATCTGATAAAAAAAAATCTGAATGGCCTTTTTAACTTAATTTAATTCCTATACCAGAATCAGGCTTCCATAACAAATATGAATACTACACTGTTGTAGAATTGGACATCATGCACACTTACGAGGCATATGCTGGGTATACAAAACCAATCAAGTTGCAGAGGAGAGAGGCACCATATCCAAATATCAGGTAGAGAGCCACAATAGACACTACACCTGCAGAACAAGCAAAGACACATGATCACTGCCATTATTCAAATGAAGAAGGGCATTTAAAAGCACCAATGACTGGTGTCAGTGTTGACACCTATAACAGGATGAAAGGAGAACAAACAAAGCCTGCTTGAACACATATTGTTTATGCGAGAACATAAAGGAAGTATTGTTTATATGTGAACATATGGAGGTTGTTCTGTCCCCAATCAGGCCATGTAGTCTAGCCCCTGCAATTCTACACAGAAACGTGAGGACATACTACATGTTTAAAAATAACCTTTGGGAGCGGCTTTTGGTACAGGAAATTAGACCCAGAGAGAGATCGTACAAGGACTAGCCAGAACACATTTCAGATAAGCAGTGAATGCAGATGACCCATTGGACCCATTAATGCACCTGATAATCACACCTGATAAAAAGACCAATTATTTGCTTTGTGCTTCTCAAACAAACATGTGGTTTTGCTGTTAAAATAAAGAGCTATAACAGATCAACCAATGCAAATGCAAGAGGGAAATGACAGATAACCCTGAGGGGAAACTGTGAGTGTTGTATAGCATACGTTCATGCCATATACAGATGCACAAAATGAAGTAATGTTTGATTCGTTATTTGAATCTATAATAAATCATTTAGGCTGATTTGCAAAACAGGTTGAAACTGTATTTTAAAGGAATACAAAGCAAGGTTATTACAGTTTTGCATTTTTAAATTAGCATACATTTCGATTTCAAATATGCTGTAAAATGTATTTTAGATTTGTTAAAGAGCACCTATGATGAAAATCATCTTTTGGAAGCTGTTTGGACAAAACTGTGTGTAGGTATAGTGTGTCCACATTCAAATTTGAAGTGATCTAAACACAATAAGTCTCTTTTTTTTATTTCCTGACGTAAAAATAGGATCCAAATCCCTCCTATTTTGGGGTCCATGGCAACGTGACTTAGAAATGCGGTTTTCCCGCCCACCGAATTGACTGACAGCCCTGTAATAACACATCTCAGTAGTAACACATATAATCATATCCACAAGACAGGACAAATGCAAAGCAACTGAGATTAAAAGATCTGTTCAGCTCGCTGTGATCATCAATCACCATCAAATGTGATCAAAAATGAGTTTTACAAGTTTAAAACAGTGCATGTTTGTAATAAATTACAACAATCTTACCATCTTTATCACCCCAACAGCATGTCAGTACAATTCTAAAAAACAACGCTTCAATCCCAGTTTGTGGACGTTAAATCAGGTTTATTTTGTACATTAACATAATAAATATCCATGCAGCAATGTATATTAACGCGCATCCTGTCACATTTGCGGTGCAAAAACAGTGCAAAGCTAAACGTGCACGCTGTGTATGTGAGTGTGTGTGTGTGTGTGTGTGTGTGTGTGTCTGGGCACTTGAAATTTGTAATGGCATTGTGTGCGACTCATCGTTGCAACTCCACAACAAATACATCAAACAATCATTGGGAAAGTTCTTACAGTAGTATTTCTCACAAACGTTACGTGATCTGCTTGTCTGTCACTGTGCTGTTTATCTGACGCATGTAGTTGGAGATTGCGGCACACTCTGACAGGCACATGGGAACAGTGGGCAGGGAAAACTAGCAAATAAAGGCACAGGTAACAAAAACAGCTACAATGTGTTTAGAGCAGAAAATCCCAAAATTCCGAAAGATATATTAAATAAGCTGATGGGTGTTTTGAGCTGAAACTTTACAGACACATTCTGGAGACACAAAATGCTTTTTAAATCTTGAACATGGGTAAAATAGGTGCCCTTTAATGTTTTTTTCATGAATTAATTTCTATTTATTTTTTATATATAATCTACATTTCAGTTTTAGTAATTTCAGAGTTAACAAGTCACATCCTGTGTAGTTGACCAAAGCAAAGTTTAGTGTTTGCACAGCATACATTCAACTCTTGTGCAAACCTCTTAGTGATGAAAGTAAAATATTAGTTTTAATAGACACTGAACCAACTTAAATGGATAAAATTATGGAGAACTAAGTCAAACTTCTTCATTTTAAAGATCATGCATTAGTTGAACATGCCTAGTTTACATTTATGGGCAAATAAAGAAAATGTGTTTGTCTGTAAAAGAGCATCTACGGGTACTTTTATATAGATACTGGTCAAATTTTTCACCACAGAAGAGTGCTAAATAATACTGAAAATTATTATTTTTGCTAATGATTATATTATTTCTGTTTTTTTTTTAGTGAATGTTAGTTTTTGTTAAGTTTAGTTACTTAAATTCACAGAGAAAGTTTATGTTAGCATTATATTGAAAAATCTGCTTATATTTTCCAAAACTACTAACCACAGAGTTATGCCATCAGAAATATATCAATCTGTAAACATTTTTTTAGATTTTAAATACAGGTAAATAAGCATGCGTTATGGATGTGACAAAAAAGTTAGCGAGTTTGCAGTATACAACATACTTTGTAGAAATTCTACGAATTAATCTATCACAACCCTAAATAAATAATGCCAATCAAGAGGATTCGGCTCTCTATAGAACAAAAATAATTGTTTTATTTTATTTAACATTTTTGCATTTATGAGGTAAACGTTTCATTATGGAAGTGACAACTCTCTGTAATGGACATGACAGATGTGAAATTAGTAGTCACACGAGTGCCATTCAAATATATTAAAAACATTGACAGAGACTTTTGAGTAGTTTTTAAGTTGCTTAAACCAAAAATGTAGAAACGGTTTTGCTATGTTGGTTGAAGGTTAGTTTGTTTTCATGGCAAGGTTGACATTTGCATAGAATTGCTCAATACCATTGTAAATTATCTTGTTACTTGTACAGACGTATTGTTTAGCTTCATAAGAACTCACTGTACTGTATCATCAGTTCTTAAACTTGCTGAATCGAATTTTGTTTTGCCTGTAAGTGATGCGTTTTTGTGACTCTCAAAGTGCTGTCAGCTGTTGATGACTCATGCTTAATGAACCACCAAGAACCTGATTTTAGATATAAATCTTTAACGTTGATTCTACAGAAGAACCATACCTACATCTCGGGTGGCCTGTAAAGTAGAAGTAACATTTTTGGGGGGTGCAAGCTATCTCTTTAAGAAAACAAACTGAAGCATTTCTAGAGTGAACAATTCAGACTCAATGAACTGTGAACTGATAAAAACCTAACATTAATCAAAAACTGTGATAAACAGCGTGCACTGCTCAAGAGAATACAACATATGCTACCATGTCTTGACATCCGGGACCACTTAATGACAGAATTAATTTAGAGGGCAATTGAACCGCTGAATCGTTTAACTTTCAGAACCGACACTTAAAGGAACCGACTCCAACAAATGACTCGGACTTCAAGGCAGACCATTGTCGTGTACAGACTTATCATTATGGTTTCCAGTGCCCTTTGCACTCATTTGCAACATTCAACAAAGGCTTTAGTAACAGTAACTTTATTCACGTGGTTAAGAAAATGAGCTCATACCTTTCTAAAGAAAACAGCAACGGATACAAAAAACATTTCAACACACTTAAAGCCTGACAGCTGATCGAAAGTATAGCTTAAATATATAATGTACGCCGTATTGTTCATGAATAAATAATTAAGTCATCTCCAAAGGATGGACGTAATTAAAACCAGTCACGTACCTGCCGCAATGTATTGTTTCTGAACTCCAGTTTTTTCCTCCAAAACAGACAGAAAATCCGTTAACACGTTCTTCTGTTTAAAAAACGCGTCGTAACGTTCAGTAACAGTATTTAACATGTTGCTCTTCCTCGTTTGTACAGCAGACCGTACTGGCTGGTCAGGACCAGAATTGTAAACAGTTTTCCAGCCAAGCAAACTAACACTATACTTTGGGAAAGTTTCCCCCCTCTGTGCGGCGCAGCTTACCACAGGCGGGTGCAAACACTATGATGACCAATCGAATCTAATAAAAATATATGATTCCACCTCCCTCACAGGTGATTATGATTCCGCTGAATAGGAAGTTCTGCTTTTGAATGAGGGCACATTTATATGAATGACAAGGGCAAGGGGCGGGTTAAGGAGAATCTGTGGGTTTTGTTTATTTTTCCGGAGAAATAAATCTGCAGTTCTCCAGAACTAGCCTATTACTCCATACTACCTCTGGTTGTTGCATATAGAAGCACAGCTGTAAATATAAAAAAAAAATTAATACAAACTTTTGTAATAAAATTCCGTCTATCTATCTATCTATCTATCTATCTATCTATCTATCTATCTATCTATCTATTCAAAAAGATTACCTTAATTAAGAAAAAATCATAGTTGTATTTGTAAATACAGTTTTATTGCATTTAGTTTGTTTAAATGTTGTTTTGTTTTGTAAGTTTAAACGTCAGTATTAGTTTTAGTTCTGTGCAATTTTAAATTGTTACATTAATAAAAAAATAAAAAAATAAAACACCAACTGGCATTTTTTAAATATGCCAGGCGAGGGCACTCTTTGCTCTTCTCTTCATTGATTCTCTCTTCTCTTCATTGCCTACTGTTTAGATGTTGCATAAGTGATATATATTAAACAGCATGATTACGCATCCTTTTGTAATTGACCTTTTTTAACTGAAGACAAAAATACAGCCAATATAACTGCCACGGGAGTCTAAAAATGTTTTTGTACACCTGTACAAAATAATAGTAGTTCACCAAATATTGTGATTAAATATTGTTTTCCAACCGACCCTCTCTAAGATACCCTTTTATACTCACCATGGCATAATGCTTAATATAGGCCTAAAAGGAGACTCAGAATACAAATCATGTACTTTACTTTGCTGTATACCGTGGGTGGGGGTGGAGCTTCAGCCAGAGCCTAATTAATGCTTGAACTCCCCTGAAGCACGTCAAACCTAAATACCTAGATGTGTGAAGGACTCAGGAAAATATTTTATACTGAATTGTATCTGAAATAATAATAAAAAAAATGAATAAATAAACAGGTTAGTTTAAATTTGACCCCTCCTCCCCTTATAATGGTTCAGCCCATGATACGCATTTTAAGTGTTCAAAAGACAAAGTTTTCTTGTAAATTAGGGGTTTCTACATAGCCTAAAAGTCAAATTAAATATAGTGTGTATTTTAGTAGACACCATATGCCTCAGACTGTAAAAAAAAAAGCTACATGGAAGTATAGCCTACTTGTAAACAGTAAGTGGGATCTTTTATGGTCATCTGTATTGGTGTAGTTGTTCAAACTTGTCCTCGTTTGGCAAAAATCACATTTGTATCTAAAACAGCTCGTCTTTGATCATTGTTTATTGAAATAGTCCAATCACATGATACTGTATACCAAAATCCAATCAATACGACACTGAAAATAAGTTTAATTAATAAATGTGATGTAATTGAAATAAATATATAAAGTTGGTTCACTGAGACATATATATGTATACTGAAAAGTAGCCGATAAATATAGATTTAAAATTGTTTCTCAAATACACCAAGAACACAAAGACAATTCTTTAAAACTTGCACATATAAAAGCTAATCCAAATAAACACACATAAATAGACACTAAACTAATCTACAGCTATGAATGGTACATTCTATTTGACCGTATGCAATATGGATATCATTTTGACATTTTACATTCACTGTTTAGTCTTAACTCTTGCCTATTTCTTAAAGATATGCCTATACACTCTTTTTCAGCTATAGCATGGGAAATGTGTGCTTTTAACACAGCTTCATAATGCTGGTGAGCAATTTGGTGATTGTTAACAATAAACATAGCCTGTTTTCTTTTCTGTCATGTAGGATATCTACTATGAAACTAATGTTTAGTTTATTTCATCGTTCCATATTTCTGTATGAGAAGTCAGTGTGAATATACATCCACAGATATAGCAAAAAAATGATTTTAAATACCAATACGATTATTTACGCTAAGTAAATTACTCTAATACCCTTGGGTAGATTATCATCATGGGTTTTAGCCATACTGAAAGCTTTTGTGTGTAATATGAAATCCAGATATTAATCTTTTAAGCCACTTACACACCTAAATGATAAAAGCAATGCTGTTTGATAAAATACAGAGACATGACTTTTTTATTCTAATTTAACGTAAACAATTTAATCCGAATACACATTCAGATTTTTTTATATATATATTTTTTAATTCATCCTTATTTATAATCATCCATACATATAAACTACTTTATTTTGTTTTGTCTGTTACTCTTTTGTCATTAATCCATTTAGGGCTCAGAGCGGTATTAAAACACCTCTTGTATACACACACCTGCAGTTAGTTGATCCATATATGTTTATCTAACCAACCTCTTGTCTCGCTACAATCCAACCCGCTCTTTAAGATCTCAAAACTCAGGGCTTCTTGTAGTACCTAGAATAGCTAAAATCGAGTAAAGGAGGTCGAGCCTTCTCATTTATGGCCCCTAAACTCTGGAATAGTCTTCCTGACAATGTCCGAGGCTCAGACACACTCTCACTCTTCAAAACTAGATTAAAGACCTATCTTTTTAGCAAAGCATACACTCAGTGCATTACATAGCGGTATGACGCATGATGTGCCCCACACATGATTTTGCTTCTTGTTTATAAACACTATGAACAGCAGCTACGCTAATTATTCTCCTTATTCTGTATTTCCACCTGGGGGTACTCATCTCGAGACCCTCAGACTATGCAGTGCCACTGATGCGATCCAAGACCAGCGACGAGACGATCCCAAGGTTTCTGGACCAGGCCGTATCCTGAGCTGCTGCTGTGGTGGTCATGATGGAGAGCATGAGACTGATTCCTGTGATGCTCCAAGGACAGACGTGTCTTCGCTGAGGTCCAGCTACTGCGCCTAGACTGCAGCTCTGCACAAGACGTTTGGCCATAGGAGAAATGGTCGTGCCCAACTGAGCCTGGTTTCTCTCGAGGTTTTTTAAATTCTTCACTTTCGCCAATTGGTGAAGTTTTTTCCTTGCCGCTGTCGCCACTGGCTTGCATGGTTCGGGATCTGTAGAGCTGCGCATCGATGGAATTGCTCTTCAGTGTTTGGACTCTCAGTAGTGATTATTAACCCACACTGAACTGAGCTAAACTGAACTGAACTTAAACACTGAAAACTGAACTGACACTGTTTCAATTCACTATAAACTTCCATGTGAAGCTGCTTTGACACAATCTACATTGTATAAGCGCTATACAAATAAAGATGAATTGAATTGAATTGAATATAACTGGCTGTCCTAGTTCGATGAGACTGTCCTTTGTCTGCACATCTCTTGACATGTCACAGTGCCAACAATGTCACTAAATGGGACATGCATGTGTATCCTAACTCTTATAAAGTCATCAGACCATATTACAGTGGATAACACCATGTTGTACATTCAGAGGATGTGCTGCTAATTGTCCAGAGGACTTAATCCTCTTTTCACAGAATTGCGGAAGACTTTATACCAGATTATTAGCACTGCTATTGGCTGTACATGTGGGAGAAACTGTTATGAAGCGTCTGTGCCTCAAAATGTATGTTTAATAGCTACCTATTTACCTTGCTTACTAAATTAATTTAGAGCTTATGTGTACATAATGGTTTTGACATAGTTTTTTATCTACACTGACTTGCCTACCTGCTGTCATGGAAACGTATGTGTGCTAACATACACTTTGAGGTGTCCTTCAGCTATATATTGAAGTCACGCACTTTTAATGACTAATGGTAATTCTGTGACTCGATTCCTGTGCTTTACGCAGGGTAAATGGAGTGACGTCAAAACAGTCGTAGTGGTTATTAAGGCTGACGATACAGTAGGTGAATTTATCCGCTCTCAGTAAATGGATTAGTATTCGACTGCACCAGAAACACCACTGTCATGCCTGTGAAGGTCTTTGTTACATTTGGAGAAATTCCAGCCTCTCCAGTTTACTGGGATGTAGAGGGTGGGTCAGCTTCCAGTCAAAGAGTCATGTTTAATGCTTTATTTTTTGTTCTTGTTTTGCATAAATTATGCTAAAAAAATGAATTAAAAAAAAAGAAAAGATTTGGGCCTGCTTTTAGTATGTTTTTTTTTTTATTTTATGTAGTGTTTATTTTTAGGAGCATGTGCATCATGGTTTTTTTTTTTGTAATTCTGTCTTGTAATTTTTTTAAAAGTAGAATCAACCATATACATAGAACCAATATTTGACTATTACACAACATAGAACATCAACGTGTCCACCATATTGAACAGTCAATCACAGTAAAAAGAATAAAAGAGATTTCCAGGATGCCACAACTTTGTTTAAATTATTGGTAATTAAATGTACCAAGATTTGTACACTGGTCGAAATGTAGGCTTGCACGGATCGACTCAACTATTGATCCGGAGTGTCACAGGTGTCATTCGGGTCTAGGTACTTTAACCCATATGTTTTGGACATGCCCAGCTCTTTCCTCATTTTGGGGCTCAGTATTTCGCTCTCTTTCAACCATTACATCTATAGATATAGCACCATCACCCATTATTGGCCTGTTTGGGGTGATGCCTGATAATTATACATTACCCACTTCTTAAACTTTGTGGCCTTTCTTACTTTGCTTGCTAGGCATATAATTTTATTAAACTGGAAAAGCTCTCAGCCACCCACACATGTACAGTCGCTGAAAGATGTTTTGTATTTTGTAAAACTAGAGAAGATTAGATACTCCCTTCAAAGACATGATAACAGAACATTTGTCAAAATTTGGAATGCCCTTTTTTCTTATGTTAAAACTTTCCAGCTGGATCTAGACTGATCCTCCTTGCTTGCCCTTGACAATAATAATACATCAGTTTGTAATCTTTCATTACTCAAATTGTAACATTGGGATTATTGCATAAATATAGACATATACCCCGCATTATTTGTGTATTTGGTTTTACTTTATTTTATTATTATTTTCATTTATTTATGTATTTTTTTCTGTTATTATTTCTATGAGGGTTGTTTGATGTTTGCAAAATGGAAAAATGTTAAATAAATCGTAAACAAACAGAAAAATGTACCAGTATTGAGTTTTGTCTTTTCCTCATGTCATTTTGACACAGAATTAATTTTCTTTACGTGTAAAAAAACTGAGCATTCATTGTAGGCCTGTCATGATATCTATTTTTTGTTGTACGATATATTGCATCAAAATATATTGCGATAAACAATATTATTGTCATTTTAAGACCATTTTATGCCACTCATTATATAATGCCAGAATGACAATATAATATTACAATGCAAGTACCCTTTTAAAAAACACAATATTTTATTCTTAAGACTATTTAATTTAATTATAGTCATTTTAACAATTCAATAATTAGGCATTGGAATCAGAATGTGAAAGCGCATATCCTAAATGAATAATAATTAGTGTTAACAAAAAAGTGCATGGTGAAAAGTAATATATCTGCTACCAGATCTATTTTCAATTGCCAGACATCCATATGAAAATATAATATTGTAATTTATAGTAAATAAATACTATAGTGTTTTAACTATACTGACAACCCCAGTAGAGGTAGAGATGTTGCACAATCAGTTAAAATGTTGCTAGAATTGTTTTTATGTATGGGCGATATATATTGCATCACTAAAAATATTTGAATTGATGTCCATGTGTTATGCGATAAGTCGATATATTGATTATTGTGACAGGCCTAATTCATTGTATTAATACAAGACCATGTAACTTTTATGTGGCAATGGCTTACCATGTAACAAATTGAAATTTTTACACAAAGCAACATTTACCTGGATTCAAGAATCATTGTGTGTATGTGTGTGTGTGTGTGTGTGTGTGTGTGTGTGTATATATATATATATATACACCAGCCACTTTATTAGGTACACCAGTCCAACTACTCGTTAAAGCAAATTTCTAATTAGCCAATCACATGGCAGCAACTCGCATGTAGTCATGGTCAAGACGATCTGCTGCAGTTCAAACCCAGCATCAGAATGGGAAAAAAAGGGGATGTAAGACTCTGAACGTGATATGGTTGTTAGTGCCAGACAGGCTGGTTGGAGTATTTCAGAAACTGCTAATCTACTGGGATTTTCACGCACAACCATACAGAGAATGGTCAGAAAAAGAGAAAATATCCAGTGAGCGGCAGTTCTGTGAGTGCAAATGCCTCATTGATGCCAGAGGTCAGAGGAGCATGGCCAGACTGGTTCAAGCTGATAAAAAGGCAACAGTAACTCAAATACTCACTCGTTACATCCGAGGTCTGCAGAAGAGCATCTCTGAATGCACAACACGTCCAACCTTAAGGCAGATGGGCTAAAGCAGCGGAAGACCACCGGGTGCCACTCCTGTCAGCTAAAAACAGGAAACTAAGTACAGTTAGCACAGGCCCACCAAAATTGGAAAATAGAAGATTGAAAAAACGTTGTCTGGTCTGATAAATCTCGATTTCTGCTGTGACATTCAGATGGTAGGGTCAGAATTTGGCATCAACAACATGAAATCATGGATCCATCTTGCCTTGTATCAATGGTTCAGGCTGGTGGTGGTGATGTAATGGTATGAGAGATATTTTCTTGGTAAACTTTGAGCCCATTAGTACAAATTGATCATCATGTCATTGCCACAGCCTACCTGAGTATTGTTGCTGACCATGTCCATCCCTTTATGACCACAGTGTACCCATCTTCTGATGGCTACTTCCAGCAGGATAATGCACCATGTCATAAAGCGTCAGCTCATAAAGATCATCTCAGACTGTTTTCTTGAACAGGACATTAATTTCACTGTATTCAAATGGCCTCCACACTCACCAGATCTCAATCCAATAGAACACATTTGGGATGTGGTGGAACTGGAGATTCGCATCATGGATGTGCAGCCGACAGATCTGCAGAAACTGTGTGATGCTATCATGTCAATATGGACCAAAATCTCTGAGGAATATTTCCAGTACCTTGTCAAATCTATGCCACAAAGGATTAAGGCAGTTCTGAAGGTAAAAGGGGGTCCAACCTGGTATTAGTAAGGTGTACCTAATAAAGTGGCCAGTGAGTGAGTGTGTGTGTGTATAAATATAAGTATATATATTATAAGTATACAAGTATTTAAATTTGGATGATTTAGCTGCTAATGGGGCAGAATTTTTTGTGAATATATATTTATGTATTTATGCGTGTGTGTTAAGTATAAAAAGCTATAATTCAGTCGCTGGAGCAAGAATAAATGAAATAAAAACATTGTTTGCTATTTTATCTACAACATGCATATTCCAATTTAAAAACACTTTAGGTATTCCTGTTTGCTTCCTATCATTGAGAACTTTTTCATTCATATAAAAAGCATGAGACATCCAGGCTCTTTTACCTTCCAAAACCAAAACAAACCTTGATTTCATGGACTGGAGTTCTTCCAACTCTGTCTGGTAATTAAACCAATACCCGCTGTACGCACTAGTGTCGGAAGTGCCTTTTGAGTCCACCTACAGAAATCCCATTAAGGCATGACGTTGGGACTAATAAGGGGCATGTCCTTCATCTCTGAATAGCCTCCATCTCATGCCTTCAGAGTAAAAGTAGTGCAGCCATACAAAGCTGTAAAAACACAAGAACATCCTTTTCCCATGTGAGCTAGAAGTGCTGGAGGAAAAGAACAACTGGACTCAGCACAGCTAGTATTAGCCTTTAATGACACTACGTGGTTTTATTAAATCATTCATTTAAACACAAAGAAACAATGGAAAGCTGAAATGAAACAGTACAGTTTAAGTGTGACATAATCAGTTATATAAATTTTTGGTATTTAATTATTGGTATCTACACTTGTGCATTCCTCAAAAAAAACATGCTTTCTTACATCATCATGAATGAAATAAAAATATTTGAAACAGAACAAGAAAGGTTTTACACTGTCCACATTTTTTACTTTTGTTCTCTATTTCTGTAAGTGTGTGTAATAGTTTTATAGTGTTGTTATGATTCAGGTTGTGTGTTCTATACACTAAAAATGAAAGGTTCCTGGAGGCACCTTTTTGGGATTCTTCACATTGCCACACTGGTGGAACCCTCTATAGATTCTCTAGGCACTCTTTCAAAAGGGGCGGTTCTCTGAGGAACTTCAATCGTTCCTGAAGAAACCCTCTTATTAAGAATGTCCGGGAACCACCTTGAGTGCTTTGAAGCACTATTTCACAATAAAGAAATTTTAATGCTTGTTTTTTACCATCCCTCTTAATTTATTGTTTATGCAAACATGTTTAATCATACATTTAATAGACAAACTGAAAACATCTATCTGTCTTATTATTATTATAGTATTATTGTTATTATTGCAGCAGTTATTATTATTGTTTTAAATTATAAATTTCAAGGGTCTAATAAGGGCAAGTGACAGAAAATTGTATTAATCTCCTGTTATAATAATTATAATTTTCATAATTGTACATGCCTGTGCATCTTTTTGTCTCTTTTTTTCTCTGTTGTGGCTCATTTGTATTTTACCCTCTAAAATTACTTTAAAATGTTCATATTTTTTCACAATTTCCCAGTCAGTCTCCTAACTGCAAGCAAGTTAACATTTAGACTCTAATCAATGATATCCTTATGTATTTTTAGTGAGTGTCACAATAAAGAAAAACACACACCAAATTTCATATTCTAAAAGCACTAATTACTAAGTAAATATTAAGTAAATAAACATGCATCTCATTCTCTACAATTGTCCTTTTTAATTGTCACAAAATCTCTTGGTTCCTTTAAGTGCTAGCTTTTAGAAGACATATCAGATCTTACAGTAACTCTTTTTTGGAATTTGAGTTCCTCTGATAACTTTCAAAGTGCTCCAAGGTCTTAGTGTAAGGAAACTGTGACTCCAGAACCTCAGTATTGACAAAAAGTGCTTGAAGAATCCCAATTACTGCAAAAGGGTCCTGCAAGTACTGCGAAGAGTGTCAGTGGTTCCTCAAGAACCCTTTTTGGGAGAAAGAGCTTTGAGGCACTTAAAATACATTTGCACATACCTTGCATAGTCAACAGAGTATTTGAAGCACCTTTACTTTTTACAGTGTAGGGTTGTACAGTGTGTCACATCTGATACAGTATGTGTTATGTGGTATTTTGTTATAGCGAAAATCAATAAAAGGTATTTAAATATACATTGTCCACAAATATCTATTCTATGTATTTACAAAATTGACATGATCATAACATCACTGTCTTTTAATAAAGATTGACTAGATCAAATTCCCATGGCCAAAATCATTTTTGGACTTCGCCGTATGGTGAATGTATATATTGTTTTGTATTCTGCTTCTGATGAAGAATATTTCATATTCAACCAAAAGGTATTATAGTGTTATTTCTCTATTTCTTTTTTCAAGATAGACTTGTCTGTTAATAATGTTGATTATACAAAGTTGCTTTCTTATAACCTGGAACTGTGGAGCAGTGGTTAGTCCATATAAATGTGAAATAAGGATCAATAAAACATATTAACATATTTTTTTATTATTGTTAATAATTTATTATAATTAATTCAAAGGTGCTGTGTGTAGGTTTTTTTACTCTTTTAAAGCATTAGAATACCATAATATGTTTGCAGATATTTAAGAAACTTGCTCAGTGAACATACTTGTTTATCTGAAAAACAATGCTAAAGTCAGATATTCTGCTTTGAAAATGTGTTTTCCATGCCGAAACGCTGTCTTTGTTTTGGTCATTTTAACCACCCAATGCCAGTTTAGCCAATTATATTTCAGCACCAGTTGCCTTGGTGGAAAACCATGTATTTCATTCATTCATTCATTTAGAATGGCTCTGAAACCATGACGGAAATGCAACCTCCGGTGGAGTTCCACATGAGGTTATTAACTAGCTAATATTATAAATATTATGAACGTAAACATTAGGTGAGCAGGTTACATTGTAACCTCGTGTCCTAACAACATGCTACGTGACGAGATTTGCAGTGAAAAGCAATTTGGCTGTTTGCACCAGACCAAACACCACAGAAATTGAAATACAGCCATTCAGATGCACGGAATATGCACTCACTCGTGAAATGGTAAGGTCTATAATCTATTTAATACATAATAACCCTTTTTAACATTATTAAATGTACATGCATTGCTGAATCACTGATATGTGTTGTCTTGCACTGAGTCACAGTTCTAAAGTTTAATTTCAAACGGTTTATTTTATTTTCAAGATTTGAGGTAAACTATCTGCTGCTGTATTCAGTATGATAATAAATGTCATGTAAAATGGCATTCAAATTTACATTAACACTGAATAAAGCACACGAGGAGTGCCTAAGGTGATCAGTATCATAGTTTTCTGTTGTTCAACTGTTAGAAATAAAAGCTGTTTCTAATATATCAATTCGAGGTGTTGGTTAGGACAAAAACTCCTTTCAATATAGAAAATAATCCTTCTATTGTTTGTCGTTGCTTTTATTTAGAACATGGTTTAAATCACTCGCTCCTGTACTCAATCTGGAAACCTGCGCTTGCGTTTGTTTTGATCCAGGAGTTAAATACCTAGTTCAACCACTGGGTGTCAAACTTATATACTGCACCTTTAAGGTGACGTAGATGCAGTGGTGGAAAGAGTACTGAAAAATCATACTTAAGTAAAAGTACCATTACTTGCCTAAAAATGTAGTGTGAGTAGAGTAAAAGTACCTGTTGTAAATATTACTCAAATTATGAGTAAAATGTAGACCTTTCAAAAGTACTCATGAGAAGTGAGTATTATGCTGTTAAAAGCTGATGCTTTTACATGTCATTTGTTGATGTGTGTGTGTAAACGTAACATTCTGTAGTGCATTTAGTTATGGCCCAGCAGGCACACATCATAAGATGTTAATATTAGGTTAGATTTAGGTTGTGATGTCAGGTGACCAAAATTCAATGTCTAGCCAGCGTCTAAGGACAACGTTATTTTAATGTGCAATAATGAAGCCAAGTGACATTGATATTTGGTCGATTTTAGGTTGTTAGAAAGTGACCAAATCCAATGTCGAGCCAACATCTTAAACAGCATCATATTGACGTCAAATGCTGACATATATTCGTCAGGTCATAGTGATAACGTTGAACAATGTCAAGCTGTAACATCATTAGACGTTGATATTTGGTTGGTTTTAGCTTGGATGTTGGACATTGACGTTGAGTTCTGATGTCAACCTTATTTTCATTTACAAACAAAATGCAACATCCCCAACACGTTGACGTCTTGTTCCTGCTGGGTGTTTAAGGCCATTTCAGTCATCCTACAGTAAATATCCGTCATCTTCTCATCAGTGACATGAATTTAAACAGTTTCTAGGTCAATGCGTGTAAAGATTTTGACCATCTTCTTGGACACTTTTAGTGCTTTCAGTTTGCTGCAATGTAAAGCGCACATGTCTTGAGAGTTCATTATGATGCAAATTACCTTCAATGTGTGATTTGATTGGACAGGAATCACAGGGCTGATTTCTCTAATCTCCATAGACAAAGTTGAAGGAAAGTAGTGGAGTAAAAGCACAGATACTGCACTAAAAATGTACTCAAGGGAAAGTAAAAGTACACATTTATAAAACTACTCAGTAAATTACAATTTCTGAGAAAAACTACTTGATTACAATAATTTGAGTATTTGTAATTAGTTGCTTTACACCACTGCGTAGATACACACACTGCATACACTTACTATAGTAGTTACAATGAATTATGCAATGAATTATGAATTAACTACATTTAACTAACCCTAAGGCCTAACCCACATTCTAACCCTAACCATATAGTAAGTGTAATTATTTAATATTACTCAGTAGTTAAAAGAATATTTATACGGTAACTACGTCATCTTAAAATAAAGCGTAACCTTACATAA
>CAIGQZ010001336.1:14541582-14556640 GCA_903798205.1 Danio tinwini | reverse complement strand
TATATACACATATTTAATAAAAATATTGTGTTCTGCATTGAAAATTAATAATTGTGTCGCATATTGGCAGAAAATAAAGAATACAAATTTTTTGTTTGTTTAGCAGTGTTGGATCCAAATGTTCAGCGGCTCATGTGGAAGGTTTAATCCTTTTGCATATTCCAACTTCTTTCTCCCCTGGACTGTCTTTTCAAACTTTAATTGAGATTTCAAAAACATTCATTTCATTTGGCTTAATCCCTGATTCTATTATTATTATTTTATTTTTTTATCAGGGGTCACCACAGTGGAATGAATCACCAACTACTCTGCAATATGTTTTACGCAGCATATGCCCTTTCAACCAAAACCCAGCATCGTGCTTGGAAACACCCATACACTACTGTATCATACACTACAGCCAATTTAGTTTATTCAATTCACCTATAGCACATGTCTTTGGACTGTGGGGGAAACAGGAGCACCCGGAGAAAACCCACACACATGAACATGCAAACTCCACACAGACATGCCAATTGACCCAGCCGCGACTCAAACCAACGACCATCTTACTGTGAGGTGACAATTTTAACCACTGAGCTACCGTGCCACCCTCTTCCAAAAATGCAAACTCATTGTAAACTCTTCTTTTCGAATGTACATAAGCTATGAAGCGGACCCCATCCTGACCTTGGCCTCTTACGCTCTAGGATTAGTGCATCACCACTTTATCTTTCCACAGTCAATGGCTTCCAGACTAGGTTCTTTTAATACCTTTATTCCTTGTAATCGCCTCTGCGCTGTCGTGGAGGCAGTGGTTTGGATCTATACTTGATTGCTTAATCTGTTGTTAGAAAAGGTTTACACCGAAAGGCTTTTGGAAACACTTCCTGCCCACACAGGTCTTAGAATGGATGAGAGTCGGAGTAGCTCGAGACCGGCATCTTCCCAGTGCCATTCCCCTCCTCCAAGTCCCTGGAGAAACATGGTGGAATATTTCAAGAACATTGTCAAGAACTCTGTATCTCAAAAGATTCGTGAATGGGTGAAGGACTACTGCAAAAGGAACGGCCTGCTCACCTTATCAGTGCTAGCAGTGATGTCAGGCTGTGTGGTGGGATTCACATTGAGGAGCTTGAACTTGTCAACACAGGTAACATGGAATGGAGCTTTGAGTTTGTTAATACCTTTATGAAGAAAAAGTTATTACATGAAGTAGCTACATGTCTTTATAGTATGAGTAGATTGCTTATACTTGATGGTTCCTCCACAACTTTTCAAATACATCAACTTTTAAACTAAAAAAAAACTAAACAATTGGGTATCACTTCATTTTAATGGTCCCTTTAACACATTTTGCTGAACTTAAGTTACATTACATCTACATGCCAACTAATTCTCATTAGATTAGACTGTTAGGGTGGGGTTAGGGTTAGTGTAAGTTGACATGTACTTGCAAAGTTTCTTATAGTCAGTTAAATGTTGACGAGTAGAGTCAGCAGATATTAGGCAGACTAATAATACTCAAATGACAAATAATTGGCATGTAGTTGCAATGCAACTTTTAATCAACAAAATGTGCTATAGGGACCATCAAAATAAAATCTTACCAACAATTGTTCTTTGTTTGACCTTGATGCAGGCTTTAAAACATTATTCAAGAGTTCACACTTAGATATTGCTTGATGCTATTAGCAGGTTTGGCATGCTGTCCCGGGAGAGAACCCTGAGCTCGGAGATAATTGAGCCCAGGGCTCCCGCCTGGTCGATTGAGCATGTAAGAGGAGTACGAGATCAGGTAGTTCTCGAGATCCCCCTGTGATAAAGGAAGAAAGGCGGAGAAGGGGTGGATGGGGGGTTTCTTCAGAATACGAAGATAAGGGAGTAAATTTTGCTAGGCTACTTATAGTGAGTTTGGGTTCATCTGATTGGCTAACTAATGATTGTAGATGAGAGCCAGCTGCAGTCAATCATGTCACGTGCTTCTCTCGAAATTAGTTTGTGAAACTTCACTTAGAACCTTTACATTTCAAGGATGGTTCATTAAACTGGCAAAAGTTTTTTATTGCACTAATTTAAAGAACTAGTAATACATTACTAATACTCTTAGAGTTTGTTGGGCCATCTAGTTGCATAATTGCTTACAGTTAACAAACTATCTATAGGGGAACATCAAAATAAAGTGTAACCAAAGTTTTAAATCAGGGTTTTAAGTTACAGCATGCTTAAAAATTGAATGCAGGAAGAACCAAGAGGTGTTTTTTTCACAGTGATGCCACAGAAGAAGCTTTGTTGGTTCCTCAAAGAACATTTTGATTAAAAGATCTTTAAAGAACCATTTTTTTCATCGTATAAAGAGCCTTTTAATAATCTAAGAAAATGTTTTCACTGTAAAAAAATGTTTGATAGACATTAAAGGCTCTGATGTTAAAGGCATCTTTAACATTAATGTCAGTAAACACATCAGAATATCAGAAGTATACTGTTGTTACACATGAATTGAATTGAAAAAAATGACTGTAACTCAATTCAAGTGGAAATCTATGGTAGGAAGCATAAAAAATTTCCCTATAGCCACAAAACCTTAACATTATTCATGTCTGTTATGATAATCTCACTAATGTTCACTAATCTAATGTTACTAATCTTGTGTGTGCAAGGTTATATGCACTTTTCATCTAAAACCTTTGCAGGATATGCACAATGATACCAGGAAAACTGTTTACATGGAGAATGATTGATATTCAGAAGTGACATTGATGACAGGAAAAAAATATTTGGTTGCGTACCATTTTTGCTTTTAAAATTATTATTATTTTTAAATGATACATTTAGCAACTCGTTGTACATTTAGCAACGTTTTTAGCAACTCATTGATGACATAGACAAACCAAATATTGTCTACGCCACATACTGTAAGTGGTTAACTGAGATTAGCTTGTTTAAAAGCAGCACAGTTACTTTAAATAAAAGATATTGTTAATTACATTTCCATAAGATCAAAATGCCACGTATAAACATGTATTCCCATGCTTGAGAATATGGCATTCAGACATTATACACTTAGTTTTAGTTCTGCTTCAGCTTACAAGGTCAACTAAGAACAAACAGACTTAGAAAGTCAACTGACGTAATTCTCCAGGGACATTACTGAAATAGTAAACATTAAATGTAGGGAAGTGAATTTAAATATTTCAGCAGCAAAGTCGCTAAGAGTCATGTTTTCCCTTTTCGCCTCAGGCAAAAATCTACTTTTCTTTTCCTGGAGAACTTCTAATGAGAATGCTGAAAATGTTGATTCTTCCTCTCATCACATCCAGGTAACTACAAACCACGTCCGTCCTTCACATTCATTATAGATGTCAGCATTCCTGAGGCCAAACATCTTTTAGATAATTTTAACCCCTCTGAATGAATAGTAGATTCAGATTTTTTTGTATAAGGAATATATTATAGAGCCTAAAATGAATGCATACTTAAAAAAATAAACAATGAAATTACATTAGAAACTTTGTAGGAACTTGTTGTCGCCATATAAACTGTAGAAAAAAAAACATATACAAAACAATATATATACTTAAAGACACACTACATTTGAAAACATAAAGTTTTTACCTGCAGGATTTGGGAAATAATTAAGTTGGAATGCAGCAAATTAAGTTTGAATAATGTAAACACTTAGGTGTTACCAACTGAGGAATATTTTTAACTTGATCCTAGTGTTCACATCTAACAGAGTTGATAACATTTACAAGTTATGGAAATATCCTGCTGATTTTATGTGAAAAATAATGATTTTTGTGGATTTAAACTCTCTTTCAGTTTAATGTCTGGCTTGTCTGCTATGGATACCAAGGCCAGTGGACGCTTGGGCCTTCTCACCATCACGTATTACCTTTGGACTACCTTCATCGCTGTAATTGTGGGCATAATTCTAGTGCTCATCATTCATCCTGGAACCGGAACTGAAAAAGAGGGACATAAAGCTGCAGGAGGGCCAGTGATGACCTCTGCCGATGCCCTGCTCGACTTGATCAGGTGACTTTACATTAATATCAGCACCCTGGGTTTTTGCCGAAATAGTTCAAATAGAAGACCGAGCGTGTAATTAAATATGAACTAGAGATAATACAGCTCTGAATATGATTGCTGTAGCAAATGAACATGGTAAAATAACACGACTGGCTTTATCAGTAATGGTGGCACATTGGCTGCTTTCAAAATGGAGTCCATGTGTGTAGTATCAATGAAATTCTGATGTACATTTTGTCAGGGTTAAGTGTTTTACCAGAATCAGTTGGTGCTTTCCTGTCAATTTCTCATAGCATCATGATATTGCAATAAAGAATGTCCATCAGTAAATCACTGGAAGTAGTAGGTCATCCAGGTACTTTTTGAATACTCTTATCTTATATGTGTAATAAGCTGTGAATTCAGACTTACTAATGTTGGCACAAACGATTTTTACATATAACATACAGGTATAAGCTGCTTTCCAGAGGTAAATGTGGCATAGTTTTCCACATTATTGACATATTATTGACTCCGTTCCACAGATGAAACACTAATTCAGTGATTATAGGAGATGCGATACATTTCAGGAAGATGTTTTATGTCTTCTATTACTATCGCTAATTGCTTTTGTAATTCGTATACTACTTCAACTCCTTTCACTAACATTGAGACCAAAGTGTGATGCCAAATGGTGCAGGTCCCGCCTTCACTAACTGAAACTTAATCCATATAGAAATGTGATTAGATGGTAATTTCATTCTTTATCATTTCATTCATGCTGTGACATGATTGCCAATCATAGCTGGCCAATGAAGCTATTTTAAACAAGAAAGACATGTTCCTGGTTTAACATCTTGTTGATCCTGGAATATGATTTCCAGTTAAAAAATGTTATCCATACCCAATCCCTACCCCTAAATTTAACCCTAAGTGTAAATTATTCCCAAAATCATTAATAGTTAGTTAACAATGATATAGAAAATCATAACCCTAAGTGTAAATTTGTACTTGCTCAAAATCTTTTCCCATGCTAGAGGTATGTCTTCGTGGACGGTTGTTTGGTTGATAGTCGGGTTAGCTTCCTCGTTGCTGGCTGCTAACTGACCAGATCTTTTTTTAAGGCTTTCACGTGCTTTAAAGGCATTCTCTTGCATCAATATGTAGACTGCAATGCAAAAAATGCTTAGATTGTTTGGTATTTTTTCTAGTCCAAATATCTAAAAATTCTTTATTCAAGAAGAATTTTCTAGACAAGTAAAAAACATATTGTCTTGTTTTAAGAATTAATATGCTAAAATTAAGTGAGTTTTTCCCTTTGACATAAGATAATTTTGCTTACCCCATTGGCAGATAATTTAGCTTGTTTTATGGAAAAACTTCTTGATTTAATAATTTTTAGATATTTGGACTAGAACAAGACAAAAAATCTAAGAAAAGCATTTTTTTTGCAGTGTGAATAGTGAAAAAAAATTAAATAATATATTCAGAAAGTAAGGATATGAAATTAAAGTTGAAGACTGCTAATTTCTTTAATTTGTAAAGTTGGGTTGGAGGAGCTCAGTAAAACACGTCTACTCCATGCAATTCTCAATTGCACCCCTGTGTTAACCTATACCTTACATAAACTGTAAATTTATCCCTTAAATCTGATTGGCTGATTGAAATGTTGTATGTTTCATAGATGCCTTTGCAGGTCTTGGTGAAATCACACTAACCAATATGGGACCTGGATATTTGGTCACCATAAAAGTATAAAATTTCAGACACAGCCTTTGTCTTATATTACCCTGATAAATACATTTTCTGCATTTCAACTGTATGTGTTTCACTTCTAGACAGAAAATCTTCACTAACTGTGTTGTGTTGGGAAAAATGTACACAAAGAATCTCTTTACGTCTTATGTCGTCATCAGTTCAAGATGTAATCAAAATGGCCACTGTTTACATCCCTTGATTTTGTTCCAATAATTTCTTTTTTGGTCTTATTTATCAGTGTTTGTCTTCATAATGTTCGGAATGTTACACTGCTCACTATCTTCAACCTCACTTAGATAAAAAAATATTTTGAATATCGCTAACAAGTAGCCAAATAGCTATTTAGACATATTTTAGCATTTTAACTAGCATTAACATATATTTCGCACAATTTACAAAAACCAATCAATTAGCCATGACTAAAATCATCAAGTTCTGATTCAGTGATTATCTTAAAATTAAACTACGACTTCTATTGTATTTGAAATATTTACTATAAACAATAATTTTTAATTGTGAAACTAGTCATACCCAATTGAAAGTAACATCTTTTAAAATTCCTTATGTGTATTACAAGCAATGCCTATGGTACCAATCATCAAAAACAAAGTCATAGCTGTTCAATTTAGTTTTATTCATCCGTCTAAGTAATGCTTGAGGTTACATAACTGCTTTTGCGCAGCAAGGCTTAGCTTCACTTTTGCACCATCCCGTCACTGGACAGATTATAGGTATATTTAGAGCCACTCAAGAGGATGTGAATGGCATGGATTTCTGAAGTGCGAAAGATGCTCCTGAGCCCCGGACCAGATTTAATTGGATTGCAGTCAGCAACACGCCAATAGGACTTTATAAATAAAGCATTAGCCAGTAGCCTTTGCCCTTTGCTAGTCTTTAGGCTAAACTAAATCTAACCGGCTTTTTTTTGTGTGGAAACAGTCTTATACAAAACCCAAATCTCTTGATTCTAGAAAAACAAACAATGTTTAATTTTTGCATTCTTTGATGTCAAGAAACAAGCTAAAAGTATGTAATCAGCACGACTTGCTATTTTCTATGATTATAAATGATTAAAAAACAATATGTGTGACAAATGTTGTGTTTCTCCAACAGGAACATGATTCCATCCAACCTGATTGAGGCCACATTTCAGCAGGTGAGAGAAACTAATGAAAAACAGTGGCATTAACCATCTAACTGTGTTTGTATCTAATCCATCTTTGTTCTTCTGTTTCAGTATAAGACAGAGCTTGTGCCTAATTTTAAGAATAGTGCAAAATCCTCACAAGCCAACTTTGTGTACATCATGCCAGACTATGAAAACCCCAAGATGGGTCATCCAGTGTTTCTAGAACTCACTCCTCCTCCTGAAATCCACTACAAAATCGTACCAGGAAAAAGCAATGGCATGAATGTGCTCGGAATCGTCATCTTCTCTGCCACTATGGGTGTGTTTCGATGGAAAAATGTCACATATCTCCCTGTTACCCTGCTGAAAAGGTCTGCTTAGACCAACTAGTGGGTTCCTTGATCTCAAAACGACATCAAAAACATGTCAAAAATGATAATCGACTTGGTGTCAGCTGACTACTTTGGTGTCATTTTGACATCAAGTTATATTACATGCATTGTATAGTGATACAAAATCCTGTGTAGGAATTTGAAATTGAAGCTTTTCTTATATTACACAATAAAAACTTACATAAAACTATATATTACATAAAAACTTTTCTTATATTACACAAGTTATTTTGGTGTTTAAAATGACAATCAACGTGTGGATGCCAAATGACTTTTGATTTGTTCTTTTAACTATACTGACATAGCATAGTTTGCCCAAAAATTTTAATAAAAATTCACTTACCTTCAAATTGTTGTCAAACTGTATGTGTTTCTTTCTTCTGCTGAACACAAAAGACGATTTTGAGGAACATAACAGTAACCTAATAGTTGATGGTCCCATTGACATCCATACAAATATTCCTCAAAACATGTGTTTTAGTGTTCTGTGTAAGAAAGAAACTGAGATTAGGAACAAGTCGAGGTGGAGTAAATAATGATAACTTTAATTGTGTAACGTTAATCATTTCAACAGTGAATCACAGGTTTATTGTACAATAACTGTTTAAGTCAACAACAAAGAGTTTTTACTGCAGCAGGATATTTACTGGGAAAAAAGAAAGCATAAAAATAGCTTATTAAAGGATTATTTAATTAAGTGAATAAAAAATAAGATAATTTATATTAAATAAATAATCTGTGGCGTGTTAAAATGATTAGGATTTGTGCTTTTACTGCACTTTTAAGTCATGTTAAACAACTGTTTTCTATTTTAATATAATTTATGATGGTCATTACTTCAGTCTTCAATTTCTCATGGTCCTTGGTCTCTGGAATTGCTTATTATGGAAAAGTGACACATTTGTCAGGATTTTTTAATGTCATATAACTGGGTACTTGATAGGAGCAAGCATAAAAACTTAATGAAACGAAATTGTCATTCTTATTTCTTTTTGCTCCCCAGGTCTTCTGCTTGGCAGAATGGGATCCAGAGGGTCACCCCTAGTGAATGTGTGTCTTTGCATCAATGAATGTGTCATGAAGATCATCAATGCTGCTATGTGGTGAGTAGAAGTGAATCGGTTTGCCCAAAATGAATAGTTCGCTCATTAATTAATCACCCTCAAGTTCATACAACTTCAGGACACAAATGAAGAATTTGTAGTAAAATCTGAAAGATTGTTGTTACATTAAAGTAGTCCATGTGATTCCATTGGTTCAACCTTAATTTTATAAAAAGACAGGAATACTTTGTGTGGAAAAAATTAATAGCAACAATGACTTTATTCACCAATTTCTTTATTTCCGCATCAATCTGTGACATGCTTTCATGAGAACACCACAAAGTTGTGTTGATACATGAGCAATACAACCTGTCCTGTGAGCACTGCACTCAAACATCCAAATCAACAGCCATTTACTGGGAATGTGTGAAACAGAAACCTTCATCTGGCGATGTCTGTAAAGTTTCTCTCAGTTTTGGCATTGAAATAAAGTACATTTTAACACATAAAAAAAACCTAAAACACCATCAATGAGGAATTTAATCCACTATGCTGGCACATAGCATGTCCTATTTTTCAGCTTGCAAACAACATGCATCTGGAACAAGTACCATCAACATGCGGATGTAAAGAAATTGGTGAATAAAGCGTGATTTTTTTATGTTGAGCAGCGTTTGCTTGGTCACTGATCTGACATGGACTACTTGAATGCAGTCAGAAACCTTTCCAATTTCATTAAAAAGATCTTTATTTGTGTTCCAAGGATGACAACAATCATAGTAAAAGGTTTAGATGAACTGTTCTTTCATATCACATAAAAAACAAACAAACCTGTGAAAGCTCCAAGTGACGGTCAAAAAAGCAGAACCCCAGACCAAAACACATGGAAGAGTCTGCCGTCATTTTAATAGCCTCTAAAATAAGTCTGTGGAAAAGTTTAAAAGCAGCTCTAAGCCTCCTCCTCCATGATGTTGGCAGGTCAACTGAAAAGCTTATTTAGTCCGTCAGTAATGCATTTTAACTCTTGATCTACTGCATGCACCTTCAATATGCAAACTCTATTAAACACTTCATTGCTTTATACAGGTATTTCCCATTTGGAATCGTATTCCTGGTTGCTGGAAAGATCTTGGACATGCACGACCCTGCAGTCCTTGCGGAGAAGCTGGGCATGTACTTCATCACTGTTCTGGCAGGCCTGTTCGTCCACGGTGTGATTTTGCTGCCTCTGTTTTTCTTCGTGTTCACCAGGAAAAACCCTTTTAGCTACATTCGTGGCCTCCTCCAGGCGCTGGTTATCGCCTTGGCAACTTCATCCAGGTAAGGAAGCCAGTTTAACTTTTCATCCGTCTTTTATCCCATTGCAACATCAACTTTAATACGTGATCTATTTTAAGGAGTAGGCCAATTGAATCAAAGTAAATCAAGATAAATAGAGAGTTCATCAAATATGGTAATAGAGTTGGTCTTTTTTCTAGTCTAAATATCTTAAATCAAGAAGCATTTTCTTGACAAGCAAAAAAAAAGTTGTTTTTTTTTCCGAAATAATGTCCAAATTAAGTGGGCTTTTCTTTAAAACAAGCTAAATAATCTTATTCCAAAGCAAAAACAAGACTATTCTGCTTGTTTTAAGGAAATTTATAAATTTTAACATTACTTCTGAAAAAAAGACAATATTTTTGCTTGTCTATAAAATGCTTCTTGATTTAATTTTTAAAAAAATATTTGGACTAAAAACAAGTCAAAAACTCTACACTGTAAAAAGAAAAAATCCAGGTTGCCTTAAATGTTTTAAGCTGAATAAAATTAATCTTATGAGTCCATTGAACTTTTATTATGTTAAACTTATTTAAAACAGCTTGTGTAACTTATAAAATTAAGTTAGAACATGATTTATGTAGTTTAATAACTTACAAAGAAATAACAACATATGCTGTCATGACATTGTTCATATAATTTTTTTAATGTACACAAGAACAGTTTCTAATATTCTTCAAAATATCTTGTGTTAAAAAGGTCAACTATCTCTCTGAAATGAATCACAAACCAACTTAATTTCAGTCTTTGGATTTCCTATTGTTTCATTTGAAATATGACTAACATTTTTCATTGTTACAAACTGTATCTTATACTTAAGTGCTCATTCTTTCTCCAGTTCAGCTACTCTGCCTATTACCATGAAGTGCTTACTGGAAAACTGCCGCGTGGATCGTAAAATTGCTCGATTTGTTCTTCCTGTGGGTGCTACTATCAATATGGATGGCACAGCGCTTTATGAGGCAGTGGCAGCCATCTTTATTGCACAGGTCAACGAGTACGAGCTTGATTTTGGACAACTTGTAACTATTAGGTAAGTTTTTCAGTTATATAGGGGAGAGCGGGGCACAAAGTAACATTTTTTTGGTTTTGACCAAATAATGAACAAAGTAATGGGGTTAGACAAACCTTCTTTTTACCAGCAACACACAAGCCTCTCCTACAGATGAGCACTATATGATCGCCGGACCTATGGTTTCTGTGCAGTATTGCCAAAAGTGCCAGGAGTAAAAATGTTACTATTTACCCCACCTGTGGGGCACAGAGACAACAGACAGAGGGTTAGTTTTAACATACTTAAAACGGCAGATTTTACACAAATCATTCAAATTCTGTTTACTTTAAATAGTAGCTGTATTTCCTCAGTACAAAGCTCAAATTATTTTTTTTATTCTACATAGCACAGTATGTTTATTTATTTATCTATTGGATAAACACATTTGGATTTATTTGCATTATTAGTATTAAAAAAAATTCTATTTAAAATTTTTTTATATAAAGTTAACATTACACACAAACTTCCAAAGTTATTTTGTTTGTTTAATTGGTGTCTATCAGTGTGTGGCTTATTTGTAACACCCTGTTACAACTAACCCTGCTGTGTGATGTTTTCCTCAAAATTGGCTAGCACTCACTGTTTTTTTTACATCTTTCACAATGGTTCCATCTTTTAGCCTAGAAGACAGTAATCACAACAATATAAGATATTACTTACATTCACAGATTTTTTTTTTATAAAAAAAATCAACTATAATAAAAAATACTTTGATGCTATGCCGCAAAACTGATTTCTCCTGTGTTTCTCATCCAAATCACCAAACTTTTTCAATAATTGGCAGGAAGACATCTGCCGACACTGTGGTGAAAACCTTGGAATAATGCCATGGTTAACCCTGAGCAAATACCTTAAAACTTTGTGTTACATTTTACCCTGTGTTACATTGTGCCCCGCGCTGCCCTAAAGGACAAAACACAATACTAAAACATTGGAATAATGGCATTTTAAAAAAAAAAGTATCTTATGCTAAACAAAACTGCATTGATTGGATAAAAAAAACAATAATAGGTTACACTTTATTTGTGTTCTTGTTTTTTTTGTTGTTTTATTTTGTTAACTATACTGTAGTCAACATTTAAAGTGGTTTCAAAAATGTCCTAAGAGAAGAATGGGTGTTGTTCAATAGTTTTAGAACAACTGTGATGAATGATTTTGATACACTTCAGGAATAGTTCAGCCAAATATGTATTTATTTATAATTTACTCAACCTTGAGTGTTCAAAACCATTACGAGTTTTTCTTGAAGAATGCTGGTAACCATAAAAGCATAAGAGACTTCTTAAAGAAACATTTAAAAACTTTCAAACGTTTCAACATTTTTGAAAGAGTGTGCATTGGCATATAAAGCTGAAAGTACTTGACTTTGGTTGTCTTTTCTCAGTATCACAGCTACAGCAGCAAGCATCGGAGCAGCTGGAATCCCTCAGGCTGGTCTCGTCACGATGGTTATCGTCCTCACTTCGGTGGGTTTGCCTCCAGATGACATCTCACTCATTGTGGCCATCGACTGGATCCTGTAAGTGCAATTAATACATGTACACACTCCAGATCTACTACTGATTATATACCACAGCAGTAATAGCTGTCAATAATCTCATACATCTTTTTTTTTCCCTTTAGGGACCGATTTCGAACAATGATCAATGTGCTTGGAGATGCTTTAGCTGCAGGAATCATGGCTCATGTGTGCAGAAAAGACTTTGAGAAAAACATCCCATCATCAGGCAACTCTGAGAGAGTAAGATATATTCATCATGTGCTCATTTATGTATACAAAAGAAATCATGCATTGGTGGCTTACAATAGAGGTGTGCGATAGTGACAAAAATGATAACTTTGGGGATTTCAAGAATTGTCATTATTAAATATGATACTAAAACCAGCAGGTGGTGGGAGTCCCTATTTTAAGGAGTGACTTATTGAATCATTCATTCAAAATGGCTAATTAATTTAAAAGTTCAGCAAATGAGTATGGATCTAAATCATTTCAGGAACAAAGTACTCTTTTCTTTGGAACAAGTTTCTGCTATCTACAGTGTAATTAATTTAAGGCATGGGCAAAATGATACTACAGTATGGATATATATTGATATTGACAAGCTGTTTTTTGGTATTTATACCTTTAAAATGGGTATACATTTTAAAATGATGGTATTTACTAAGATGGGAGATGGTAAAAGGAGATAGTTAAAAAGGGATAGTTCACCCAAACCTTACAGTTCTGTTATCATTTACTCACTATTCACTTGTTTTCTTCTGTTGAACACAAATTAAGATACTATGACTTCCATAGCATTATATAGTATTCCATAGAACATTGACTTCCATAGTATTTGTTTTTCCTATGCATGTCAACTGTTAAGCTTCATCAGCTTTTGCCTATTTATAAATTTTGCCTATTTATAAGTCACAAAATGTCAAAAGAGAGGTATTGCCCATCATTATTCAGCATTCAAATTCTGATATTTGGAAAAAATCATCTTGCTTGTGTGGTATAAATTAACTTCACCACAATTAAAAAATAAAAAAAACACAATTATATATTTGGCTTGAATTATACATTCTAATAGCAGTAAATCCACTCTCAATTTTATTTATTTTTTTAAACAAAACATCAGCTCACATTTTTTAAATAATTACAATATTATTGTAAATACTGCACACTTCTACTTGACAAAGTCAGGAGTCACTTTTGACAACTGCATAACATTAGTGTTTTGTGTCTTACAGAGAGATACAATGATCTCCTTTGGAAACCAGAGTGTGCAGAGTTTTCCCACATCTGAGGTTCCACTGCTGGCCAACAGGGACTACATCTTAGAGGTAGTCGGCGATCAGGTGATCGAGAAGCCCACCGCCTGTTACAACCTCTGCCAAGTTTAAATACTGCTGTGTTACACTACTGATGGGCACTTTTTAGAGTGTGCTCAACACTTCAAAGGGCCCTTTAAAAATGGAGGACTTCATAGAGCACATGTGAAGCACTTTTAATTCAAGAATTGTTTGCGCAGGTTTATGACATAAGTGAGTTCCACGATACGGTTTAGTTTTTTTTTTTTTTTTTAAAGTCCCTTACAGCCATCAGAGTTCTGGAGGAAAAATCCTTCGAAAGTAACATGGCATAGGGATGAGCCCTTTAGAATGGAATACTGCCGCTGACAGATGACAACACACAGGAACAGAAGTTGCCTTGACTTCACTAAAACCTTCCCTCTTCATTCCACTTTTGTGCCATTCAGTATTTTTACATCACCAATGTTACCATTACCTTAAAGTCACCTTGGGTGAACTTGACAAATGAGGACATTTGGGTGCTTTTGACACCTTAATTTGGGGGTTTTGTAAAAAATATGTAATTTTTTTTTTTTTAAACGTTCATCTTCTATTGCCTTAAAATGCAATAGTTAATGACTGTCCAACTAAAAGAATTAGACCACAATATTATAAACTTTTCCAAATGAAAAACATTACACAACTAGTAGGTCGACTGGGGCTCAACTGGATCATCAGTTGCCTTGTCAGTGTGTATGGTGACAGTTATTTGTAATGACTGTACAAACAGGGGCAGTGTGTCTCTTCAGTATTTATATTGATTAGAGCATGCAGTCACTGTTTACTTTATTGGTAAAGTTATTAGTTTATAATTGTATACTGTAAGTGACTTGTTTATTTTTATAATAAAATCTCAAACAACATTGGACTACTGGTTTTGATTTTTTCCCAATACTGTAAAATAATTATATTATGGTTAGCTCATACAGCAAACATAAAATAAAATCACTTAAACAAAAAAAAGAGAAAAAAAGAATTCCTACATCTACTAAAGTTCACTAAAACCAAGACACAAATGTCAACATTTGCGATGATGCCCATTGTTTTATTTCACAACTACATGTTAGACAGCAGCTCATGACAGATGTTCACTGAAGAATCCAAGTATTTACTTAAAAAAATAAAAGACACTCAATATCAAAACACAGAACCATACACAATAAGCTAAATAAATAATTCCACCATTCAGAACTCTTCCATCTCTTCCTACTTAAATTAAGGCTTAAAACGAGCAACCATCCAGTAAATCCTACCTGATATTTCTTACAGCTGGCACCTCTTAAACATTGGCCAATTTAACCTTTCAGACATTAAAAAGATGCACAGGGAAAAAGATTGCTATATTTACTACTAGATACTAAGTGTAATCACTATTCAATATTGCACTTATGCCAAAATGTGCACAAGAGAATGCCAAGGTTAAAAGTGTTTAATATCAATGTGGTGTAACCAACAGTGTCTGTAAAGCTGCTAAAAGGTTTGCATAAACCATTAAGTAACAGATGATGCCGGTTGATCAGAGTATAGTAAACGGCTGCTT
>CAIGQZ010001336.1:14501315-14531582 GCA_903798205.1 Danio tinwini | reverse complement strand
AGGAAGGGGACAACAGAACATTTTTGAGGTTTTAAAAACCTTGGTTTTTTCAAACTGTGGTAAACCTTGAAACTGGTTATCGTCCCATGCCTATTTACAGACCTTTTTTTACCTGAATATTAGTCAATACCTTTCTATTGTTGTTTAATGGTGTTGAACGTAGGTATTGCTGAAATTTTTCTGCATCTTGTAGAATTCAGTTCATGCATAATTTACATAACACAATAAATAATTTACTCATTAATATTAAATTTCTATTCATTCTACAGACCTCTTCAGAATTAGAGATGGAACTCCTCCGCTTATTAATATAATCTTTAATAAGCACATAAATATTAACCAAACTGTATTTTTCCACACTTACAAACAGGAGAAGCACAATTTAAATAGAGGTTAACAGAAATAAATATGTAAATGTATAATACACTTATTTTCTCTCTTCAGAGCCATATTGTCATGGCATGAAATCTCACATTTTGTGAAACATTTTTGAAGTACACACTACGTTACACAACATTTTTTTATAAAGAAAATGTACAAACTTAATCACAAATTAAAGCAGACAACATAAGAAAACATTTCCCTCCAATTATTGAGTGAACACAAAGGTTCAAACAAAGCGGCTCCAGAAACAGTTCGGTATATTTCACTTATTCATTCACGACACAAATTATGCAACATTTAAGGCAGTGGATGTTATTAAACGAGCATTGGGGAAAAAAGCCCTCACTACACTATTCTGCCTTTCTTAGTTTCTCATACATCGAAACAAAGAGTTTTTGGAATTCAGTCTAGTCGTGGGGGCGTACATTTTACAAGCAGCCCGCAGCAGGACATCGCTCTTCCGGTCATGCTGGTGCAAGACTACCTCGCCATTGTTACGGTTTCGTCTCTTAGCTACAGAAAAACAACCTTGTAGCATTACACAGCATGCATAAAAGGTGAGTAAAGGCTGCAAAAATATATCTAACGTTAAAATAGCATCCAGCACGAGGCCTCATTCCCCACACACCGTCCCCTTATTTTCGCGATGACTCGCCCTGTAAATCCCATCCAACTCTCGAGTTCAAACTCGAGCAGGCTGCGCTAAGAGGCCTAACCCGCATAAAGCCAGGCCTCAAACACCGAACGGCTTATAACGTTACTAAACACTCATAAACACGATTAAGTGCAAGTTTAAATACATAAACACAGGTTACATGTATATTTGGAGCCTTACCGACTTCAACGTCTCTCCGAATCTGCAGATGAATGAACGCACGCGGAGCGTTAGCGGAACGTGGCTTTTTGGCGCTGCGCTCTTGTGACACAAAAAAACACGCCACAAGGGAACTCAGCAGAGGAAGCGGAAGTCTCGACCCCTCCCACTTTCGCAAGCCATTCAAATCAATGCAGATAAACAGTCGCTAATAATAAAACTAGATTTAAAAAAAAAATATTTCTCTTCTAGTGTCTCTTTCTTTACTTTTTGTTTGGGGGAAGAATTTACAGCAAAAGAAAATTAACACGAAGCTCACGGGTTCGAGTGGTTTGAAAGAATCACTCCTCAATGACAAAGGTCCATGCATGAGCTCATTTGTCCTATTTTGACTGCTACACCATCATAAACTCTGAAAATGACCCATTGAAACGGCTTTAAGACCAAGCCAAATACCTTGTTGACCATCACATCATCAGTGTGACTTCAGCTAATCAGTTTTGGCCAATGCTAACAATTATTTTTCATGAGTTCAACATCCAGCTGTGCAAGAAAACATACAATCGGATGCAAGTGAAGTCATATTTAGCTACTGTTTTTAAATAGTGAAAATATTTTACAAGTAACTTTTATTCTAAATCTTGGACATTATTCTTGAAACAAAAAACGACAGATAAAAAGGAGTGAAGCACCAAAAGAATGCCTTTCTCAAAACAATTAGTCATTTGTGCACATCATAGTAGCAGTTTCTCATTCCTTCCAGCAAATTGCAAATGCTTTTGGGCATGCATCAATTGCTTTCATACAACTCTCTGCTGTTTGTAACATTATCATTTGCTTATGTCATGTCAGACAAAATTAACTAAACTTGTGGATGCTGAATAGTCATTCCATATAAAACTAATAGTCCTCATTTCATTACTTGAGTCATTACATACAAAAATGTTGAACTAGTTGTCAAAATCTGTCAAAGTCATTTTATTTAAAAACTTAAAAAAATTTTTTTTTGAAAATGTCTTTTAAATTAAACAATTTCATGCATGATTTACAGAGTTGTATATGTTGTAGGTTCAGTTCCAGTTTTCAGTGAAAAGTAATACTTATTTCATAAACCTTATTTTTGATGGCCAAATTTCATATTCACAAAAGCAAGTTTTGTAAGTGTAAACCTTTTTTTTCAAAATTAAAAATTTAAATGAAAATGTATTTTGAGTCTATTGAGGGATCAACAAACTTAAAAGCAATACGAACAAGGACTTTGATGAAGGACTGGCACTTGTCTTGGACTAAATGAAACTCCATTGAAAATACTGGGGTAAAATAAATGTCCATATTTTAAAGACATGGCTGGGAGAAAAATAGAGTTTTAATGCAATGCTTCTTGTCTGGTCTGAGACCCACTTTATATTGTATATCTATCAGCAAGTGAAGATCACAGATTTTTCAGAGATTAACTGTTTTATTATCTCTCAGGCTAATTTTAGAATGGAATACAGAATACAACTCTGTAAAGAATCAACATTTTACCCTATTAACAAACCGAACGCAAGCTAATCCCTAACTACAACTTTAAGGTCCCGGCTTGGCTATAATTAAATACAGTTAAAGCCTCCATCTTTACATAATCAAGAGAAAATTTAAATAAAATACAATAAAAAAAATTAATAGTTAAGTTCAGTCAATAACATATAACATTTACACTATCACAATCAGTATATTTCTCACACATTTCTCAGTACTTGGACCATTTTTTTATAGTATAGGCTTACATTGTCCATTTGCTTAGAAGACGTTTTTTCAAATGCAGCCACTAAGTTTGTCTGCCAATCAGTAAACTGGTTTACGTTTTTATCTTTTATTTCTTTGTCTGTCCAATCAGCTAGTATAAACAGTCTAGGACATAGTGGAATATGAAAATCTAAAACCAACCAAATGTGTTCATTTTCACTCTTTTACAGAAATCCTGAATTTTTGTAGAAGATCATAGAGCATGAACTAGATCAAGAACGCTGATTTTTAAAGAAATCACATCTTAAATGCTGCAATTCTGTATGGGATGACAATTCACCGGAAGCCCTAGGGCTGGCTTACTGAAATCAAAAGTCTGTGTGCATATACCCCATTGTCTTCATTTTTACCAACAGCTAGCAATGCATTTGTAACCAACATTTAAAAACAAACACACTTTTTATTCAGTTGTATCTATTTTATTGTGCAAAGTAAAATGCCTTTGTGTGTAAATAGAAACATCTATAAAAAATATACATTGTAAATAGTCACGCCTTAGAAATTCAAGAAAACATGGAGTGCTTTATGTATTAGAACAGATAATGACAAGTGATAAATAAAGAGACAATAAAATGTAATATGCAGGAATTTGGGAGTATTGTTGGAAGAATATCTGGATGTTTTTAGTCTTGGTCCAGAATTCGATACTCTTGCGGGACTGGATATCTCATTAGCTGTCCCACTGTAATCCAAGACAATACCTGAAGAGGGAATGGTCAGAGTTGGCATCGAATTTATACACTGTAAATATATTATACACTTCAATGATAAATAAATGAATTATTACTCAAATCACAGAGCTCACCAGCAAAACAAGAACCACTAAAGATGTTATGTGGATGATGTGCACCACAAGTAGTAATAGCTCCTTAAGTTTAATCTGACAGGCCTAGAATAGAAAAACAAAACAAAATGTAATTGTTGATCATAACACTCATTCATTCATTCATTTTCCTTCAGCTTAGTCCCTTTATTCATCAGGGGTTGCCACAGCGGAATGAACCGCCAACTTAGCCAGGAAATGCTTTACACAACAGATGCCTTTTCAGCTGCAACCCAATACTGGAAAACACCCATACACACTCATTCACACACATACACTATGGCCAATTTAGTTTATTCAATTCACCTATAGCACATGTCTTTGGACTGTGGGGGAAACCGGAGCACCCGGAGGAAACCCATGCCAACACAGGAAGAACATGCAAACTCCACACAGAAAGGCCAACTGACACAGCCAGGACTCAAACCAGCGACCTTCTTGCTGTGAGGCGACAGTGCTAACCACTGTGTCACCCTTGATCATAACACTCATAACTAATTACTGAATAAAGGTTAAAAGGATGGTTCAGTTAAAGATTTTTTTTCAGTTAGTTTACTCACTCTCAGGCCATCCAGGATGTAGATGACTTTTTTCTTTAGCAACACATTACAGACCACAATGTACTGTCAAGGACCCCAGTTTTAAGCTAATACATTACTAATAAATTTTGTTTGCCTGTATATCATTTTTTAACTCTTACCAAGTGTCAGAAGCAGTTAACTTGCTTTTTTATTTTTACAAATCACGAAGGATCACAGGTTTAGCTAACATTACCTTCTTTAATGTTCTACTTAAGAAAAAAAAGTCACATATATGTTGGATGATCTGAGGGTGAAAAAATAACACAATATTTCTCTAAATATCACAATATTTAAACATTTTAAATACATTTTCCAGATTAAATACAATCGAAAGACATCTCCATTATGTATTTGTATTATTATGTGTGTAGTAATTCTACAGCTGCTCTTTTTTTCTGTGGTGTACTCACACTAGGTAAAGTTGCCTTGAACCATGCCGAAACGCAGCTGCCCCCCCCCCCCTTTCCCCCGACAGCCTGCACTCACACTGCATTTTGCTTCCGAGCCAGAGCACGCTTACGTCATGGATGTTGCGACTGTTCAGTTTAACAGGAAGAGAAGCACTCTCGCTCAGCACAGTGTACATTAATTATATCGTTTTGTAATACTTTTAGTCGTTTGGGATGCAGTGACATGCAGGTAAATATTTTGTGGAACAGATCCACAACTTTTGACGTTGATATATTATCATAAAAGTCAGAGAGGTTTGGGTCATTAATAAGCTATCACCTAGCTATCAAGTGATGTTGTGTCTTCGGTTTCGGGCTCAGGCACGCTTTGCACTTACACTACAAGCGTACCAGGCCAACCGAACCTTGACACAACTCTTCCAATCGTGCCAGGGCTGGCCAACTGAACCGTGCCTGGATCGGATTCGGAGCACTCACACTTGTCAAACAAACCAGAAAAACATGCCCGGGCACAGTTCTGATACCCTAGTGTGATAGCACCCTTAATTAAAAATAGGTATATTCGGATTTAACATTATATACTATTATAAACTCCTAATGAAACTGGATAAGTGTCTTTTCATCTTTTAACAGACATTCTTAATTTTCCTTTGTTTTATTTCCTTTTTTATCAGGGGTCGCCACAGAAAAATGAACCGCCAACTATTCGCCATATGTTTTACACAGTGAATGAAATCATCAAAAACACAAAATATACAGCAATGTATGGTATAGTAGTTATAGTGCAGTAGTTATAGTAGTAGTTATAACAAAAAAATTATTACAAAATACATAAATGAATTATTCAAATAACATTCCTCCAGAAAATAGATAGGGTGAATTTTATTGCAATATTACAACCTTAGCTAAAAGTCATGAAATCATATATGAAAATATTTTTTACGGGGTAGCTCAAAAAAATTAGTGACTGTACCTCATTATAGAGAAGCATGGGTGCATTTAAAGTCCCATTGCACGAGTGAAAGGTTTTGTTGCAGCAGCTTTGAGGAACTTCGTATTTCCCACTGTGATTAAACCAGGGCGTTTGCAACCAATCCGTGTAGTTCATGACACCACAACACTGCAACTGTAACAGAAAATCATCACAATCTTATTCTGCCAAACAAAAATGATGAAATAATGAAATGCCATAACGCAAATACCTCACTCTGGAGGCCATCCACTGCTTTGGTATCAGGATCTTGACTGTTATTACTGTAGTTCTGAAACACGTCTTTAAGGGGAGCCAACTCTGCATCAAGCTTGAATACAAATAACGTGTAAAATATTGTAAAAACACTGTAGTGAAATACACTTGACTCTTGTATAGCTAAATAATCTAAAACTCTAATTACCTTTCCTTGATTAAAGTATGCCAATGCAGCAGTGGTACCCACAACGCAAAACACAATAATGAGGAAATAAACAAACTGAAAGACAAGAAACATACAAATCTGAAAATCACAGTGCGTCCTTATGAGTACAGCATTATACTTCACTTAATAAAAGGACATGTTTCTCCATCTTACCAGTCCGTGTCCACATGAAGGTTTTTTGCTGGACACCAGACAGCCAATGCTTCCAGTGATAAAGAGAACGGCTCCACTGACAACAGCCAGCAGTGCAGGGAAAATTATATAAAAGTTGCTAAAAAACAGGCCGTAAACTCTGTATTTATGCAGCAAGAATGAACCACCAAGACCTGTAATGCCAGTCAGCTGGACGAAGAGAACAAAGGAGTTAAAAACAACAGGAAACACTTCATGTATTTCCCAATACCTTCTTGTCATGTGCCGTACACATGATATAAGTCATTCTTACTGAAAAACACTTCTATTAATATACACAAAATCATATTTCGTTGAATACACAAACCAGATAATCCTATTTAATAGTTATGTCTGGGTCTATTTGTAACATTAATCTGCATTTATATGACTATTTATTAATATTTTGGTCTGGCAAATAGTACAAATTGAAGTGTTGTTTAACACTTCAATACATACTAAATAATTTTAAATCAACAGAAGCACTTCATTACAGCTGAACTTTCCCTGTATGCTAAACTGAAGGTGTTGTTTATTTGCATACCAAACATTACAAAATATGATACTGAACTTCAGCTTGGTTTGCATTCTTAAAAGGAAATGTATCATAGAGCTGCCTGAATGTGTTTCAAGCAAACATAGAATGTAACTTTGATTAAAAACATGCAATATTATAAGTAATTATGACAAATGCATAATAAAGACCAAACTCACCAATAAAAGTAGACAAGAAATCTTTAGGAAAAATCCAATAGCTCCTCTATTTAGAGCCATGGCTTTAATCGATATTAATGAATCGATTAGACACACTCATATCCCATGTCAAGGTCCAGATCAACATAAGTAGTGACAACCAAACACTGACATGAAAGCGGGTGGACTTTAAAACCGAAACCTCATAAGAATGTGCGGAAGCGAGCAAATTGCGAACGAGTAAACAAGAAGGGGGCACTGTTTCAAAAAAAGGAATTACCAACCGTGAAAACCATATAGTGAAGAATGTAAAATGATGTAAATTGTTTTTACCCTAACGTAAACCGTGTATAAAATCATGTACGTTAAACATGCATACTTTAAAATAACGTTTTGTTTATTATAACTTGTATGAAAGACAAAAATTCATAAATTTAAATTTATTACTGTCGTTCCTTATAAAACAATTATTTGTTAAATGCAAATGCCAGAGCGAAAATAACAAACGTATAAAAACTGTGTATATCTGACGTCATATTTTGGCGACAAATTTGCTTGGCTTGTCATTGAGGAGCAAGATGGCGTCAGCATCAGAGCACCAGGGGGCTCCAGACAGCGAACTGGACGAATTATTAGACAGTAAGCTTTGGCGATTCTTTAAATATTAAAACTGTTTAAATGTTCGAGCTTGTATAATAACTTTACCATCCGCTGAACTACAGCTTAGATAGCAGTTGTCACGTGTTGTGAGTTGTTCTCACGCTCGCATCAGCGATTGTAATGTTTTCCACTGTAACTCATTAGATGTGCATTTGTTAGTTAATTCGGAACTCGTAAGTTATATGTGCAACCAGATTTAGCATCTGAACGGAGTTTGTTATCAGAGCTGTCATATTTATTTAGCACCAACTTTGCCGTTCAAGTCGTGTAATTGGATGAAATCAGTCACATGATAATTTTCCATCAGAAAAATGTAATACATCATAATACATATATACTAATGACAGTGTTTCCTCAACCCCAGGTGCTCTTGATGATTTTGACAAAACCAGTGTGCCACCTGTGGCCCCTGAAGCCCCCTCTGATCCTGATGCCGGTGCTAAGAGTAACGAGAAGGTAATAAACGTTCTCATTTTAAAATGAAGCCAGTTTATTCATCGTATTTTCTAACTTTTTAGTCTTAACTTGCAGTTCCGCTGTGGGTTTGTTGATGCATCGTTACTGCTGGATAATATTTTTTCCCTCTCTTTCTCTTCTACTTCAGCCTCCGCTACTGGAGGACAGTAAGTTCTTTGAGTCTCTTTTTGAGGGTGAGATGGCCAATCAAGCACGTGAGGAGTGGGAAAAAGCCATGGCTGAGCTAGCACAAGAAGAACCTGATCTTCTACAGCATTTTCATAAGCTGTCTGAGGCAGCAGGAAAAGTTGGTGAGTTACCAGGAATGGAGTACTTATGGATGAAGGATATGCAAGTTCATGGTGAATTGTGTTGACGATGTTTCTCAAATGTAGGCACAGATGTAGCTTCACAACAAGAGTTCACCTCCTGTCTTAAAGAGACCCTTAATGGCTTGGCGAAAAATGCAGACAACTTGCAGGTAATCCCAGTTGGCATTTTTTAATGTATACTGAAATGTGGTGTGAAAGAAATGGTGTGCATTTTCGGATCAGAAAGTTTTGTTAATGTTTTGAAGGAAGTCTCATTAAATAAACACTGAAAACAGTAATGTTGAAAAATATCAATACATATATTGTAATTTTTATTAATGTTTTATATTAGTGTCACATATTTCCATGATCACAACATTGAATTTTTAGTAGGCATCACTCCAGTGTTCAGTGCCTTATGATTCTTCAGAAATATTTCTAATATGCTGCTTTGATTTCAATGTTGAGCTTGCTTAATATTTTTTATGGAAATTAAAATATAATTTTCACCAATCTCTGGTGCAGTTAAAAAAAATATAACTTGTATAACTTAATCTAACTTTTTTGACATTGTCATTGTCTTTACTACCAATTTTGATTAATTTAAAGCATCCCTGCTGAATACATATATGAACTTCTTTCAAAAAGCTAATTTTTCTGACCCCAAACTTGAAATGCATAAAGTTATATTATGTAAAGAAAAATAATGAGCAGAGGTCAACTCTAAATGCAGAGTGCAGGACTGGCTGGAGATGATCTGGTAAAAACCCTGGAGAACATGGGATTGAATGAAAATGGGGAGGCAGGAGGAGAAGATGGCAATATTCTGCCAATTATGCAGTCCATCATGCAGAACCTTTTGTCCAAAGAAGTTCTGTACCCCTCTCTTAAAGAGATAACAGACAAGGTGAGTTGTCTACAGCATCTGCCTGATTGTCTGACCATTTTATGCATGCCATTTATTAAATATGTTCTTTCAGAATATGTTAAATATTTGATAAAATAATCCAATTTGCATTTAGTACCCTGAATGGTTAGAGAGCAACCGGCAGTCCCTTCCTTCTGACCAGTTCACGCGGTATGAGCAGCAATACAAGATAATGGGAGAGATATGCAACCAGTTTGAGAAAGATGAAGACAAAGACAGCGCATTTGAAAACATTCTGGAACTCATGCAAAAGGTAAAAAAACTCTATTAACATTCATTCATTTTCTTTTCAGCTTAGTCCATTTATTAATCCGGAGTCGCCACAGCAGAATGAACCACCAACTTATCCAGCATATGTTTTACGCAGCGGATGCCCTTTCAGCCGCAACCCAACACTGGGAAACACGCATACACTCTTGCATTCACACACATCCACTACGACCAATTTAGCTTATTCAATTCACCTATAGCACATGTGTTTGGACTGCCAACACGGGGAGAACATGCAAACTCCACACAGAAATGTCAACTGACCCAGCCGAGGCTTGAAACAGCGACCTTCTTGCTGTGAGGCCATCATGCTACCCACTGCACCACCATACCACCAGACTTGATTAACATATTTATTTTATTTACAAATGCATTATTTTATGCTTTTTGTAAAAATTTTACTCCATGTAGTTCATAATGTTGCTGCTTGAACATTACAACGTGAGTAAAATGCTCAAAGTGAGAAAGTTCACTCCTAAAAGAGTTACTCTGAGCTACCCTGGGTGGCATTTACACTAACATTGTTTTAATTTTAAAGCAATTAACTTCTGCTGTAATTATGCCTGGAGTTTGCACTACTCCTGCATCTTTAACTCATGAAAATGGAGTGTATTGAAAGGCTAAAGACTTGCCTGTCCACAATTGCTCAATGTTTGGGTTTTGTGGACTATTGTGTAGCATTCCTTAATTTGTTGAGCTGCTCTCATATTACCATTACGCTGTATGTAGATGACAAGAACAGATGCCAGTAAGATGCAAGCATGCCCTGAGAGCGTGACTGGTTATGTATCATGCATTTTAGATATACATTAAATTTGAATAAATGTTTTTAGGGCTATTTAACCTTTAATGAATAGGAAAGTAGAGAGTATTGACAGGAAATTGTGGGGAGCAGTAAGAGAGGGGAAGGAGCAGCAACGGACCTCAAGCCAGTAATCGAACTCAGGTCGCCGTGAGCGCCTCAGTGCAATGTGTTGATGCACTAACCACTAGGCTAGCTGTTGCACCCCTGTTTCCCAGTTCATTTGACAAATGTGGGTGCTCTGAATCGGACCTAGGCGCAGTTCAGTTGCCCTGGCCCCATTGAAAGAGGTTCATTTGCAGTTCAGTTGCCCTGGCCCAGTTGGAAGAGGTGTGCAAGAGCGCGGTTCAGTTGTGCTTTGGCGTGGTACTCTTATAGTGTAAGTGCAAAGTGCGCCAAATGCAAAACCAAAGACGTAACGTCAATTTTAAGGGACTGTTTCATATGGATTTCTTAATCATTATTTTTCAATCAACGTGAACTGTCATAGTTTTAAAAACATGCAAACCCCCTCTGCCACCTTCAGCAAACCTCCTAACGTGTAACCCGATGACTTGCATGAATATTTATGAGCGTTAAAGTTGTGGACCTGTTTAGCAAAAGATTTGACTGTGTGTCGCTGCATATCAAACGACTTAAAATAACACAAAATAATAAAACTAAAGCAATCTCCATTGTACAGAGCGAGAGCGCTTTTCTTATGTTAAACTAAACAGTCGCATCATCCATGACATAAGCATGCTCGGGCTCAGAAGGCAAAAAATGCAACGTGAGTGCAGGCCGAGGGGGAGAGGGGAGTGAGGGACAGTCGCGGCTGGACTTGTGAAAGTACACCCAAACAGACACTTTTAAAAACTGTTTTTGTTTCCACTCCAAATGGCCATTTACAGCATGGTGTATATAAAGGATCCATGGGGATTTTGATTGGAATTTCAGTGACATTCTGGGAACACATGAGAATTATATTGCGTAATATGAAATGAACACAGTAGAACCCTTTAAATAATTATTTGAATAATTGTGTACCATCTTTTCTGTGTTTCTTTTTGTGGTGGTGTGGTGTTTTTGTACTTATTTTACTTATGTTTTTTAAGTATAAGCACAGTTAATATTGTTTGTTCATGGAAATATTGTCTTCCTCTTAGCTGCAAGACTTAGGTCAACCTCCAAAAGAGCTTGCTGGAGAGGCTGTAAGTGTTTACCTTTCTTTTTGCCCTAAACAATAATGTCTATGTCATATTTACATGATCAAATGTTCTTTTTTTTTGCCTTTCTCTTTCAGCCTCCTGGCTTGAATTTTGACCCAGAAGCTCTGCACCTTCCTGGAGCACAAGGGCTTCCCGGAGCAGATCAGTGCTCGGTCATGTGATCTCAGTGAGGTCAAGATTAATGTACGTTTAAAAACGATACAACTTGGAGCTAATTATCTGAACCTGATTTGGACACAGTTGATCGTGCTCCCCTTTTAAAGGAGTTTGTGTCTGAAACTGAAACTGTGAACGCTTACTACTTTAATTTTACCCTGTAGTTGTTGTCCACAGAGGTTCTTTTCATATCCACCCCTTATCCGTTCACTAACTGTTCTTACAGCAGAGCAGCTCTTATTGTTTTGAGTGAAGCTTGATGTTTCAAAGTGATGGCAGATGGTAAAGTGCTGGCTTGAATTGAAATCTGATTTACACCTTTACTTCAAGCACATTTTTTATGGTTGTAAGGTGGAATTTATTTAGGAAGAAGTACAGACAAATGTATAGAGTAACAGGAACAGCAAATGTATTTCCTTTGATTAGTTTCATTTTGTGACTTGATCTCAGAGGTATGGTTGATGTTCACATATGCTCATCCATTTTCACACTTTTAACATCTGTAATTAGTCAGTGACCAAATGGATTTATTCGAAAAGACACTTAAGATTCAGGATTATAATCACAATATAATTTTATTGACCCATAGACTGCATTTGTGATTAGAACAATTCTCTCTCCTTTTGTCTTCTAACGGTTACTGTATTTGTCTGAATGTGAGCATTATGAAGTGTTGAATTGCCATGTAGATTTCAATAATTCTCATTATTCGTGTGATGGTGCCTCTGTGTGATGTGCTATTGTCAGAATAGTCCTAATTTTCCTTGATTTAAAAGAGTGTTTCATAGTTTCAAAATGACACATTGTATTAACATTGAAGAAACAAAAAGTAACTAAAGTTTGCAGTCATTCGGTTTTGAGGGGATGTTTATATAATTATGTTGTGCAAACCTGTCAATTCATTGAAATAGAATGCTTAAGCAAGTTAAAATGTGGACCTGGTCATCAATTTGCTTTCCTGACACATGCAATTGGAAGTTGGTTGATGTGGTGTTATGTAGTTATTAATAAAGAATATTTTAAGGAGGAAAGAATAAGGATGAACAGGACAAGAAAAAGTAACAGCTTAAACACTCAGGGGTTGCTCGCACCCTAGCACTTAAATCAGCACATCCATTCTGTATCCCAATCAATGTTCGGTTGATCTTATCATACCCGATATGAAAGAACTGCAATTCTCAAAAATGTAAATAAATCTTTAACCATGCCTTGTTTTATATTATTTACCTGCCTGATTTTATTCCTGTTACATACTGTATCAAATTAAACTATCACCACTGTACACACAGTTGTTTGATATTTTTTTGTACATTTTACATTTAATCATGTAGCAAATTATTTTATTATTAATAGTTAAAGTGAGAGCAAAAAGAAACAAATGAACAAACAAGAAGGTGAAGAATCTAAGTAAGGATCTGAGAATCCTTGTTGCAAACTTATATGTGTGTTGTTTTAAGAAAGCAACCATTCATTTGTGTTGTGTTTTATTTTGATTTGTTTTTATTAATTTATTCTTCCTTTAATTATTTTATTTAATCATATGATCATTAGTCATTTATATAATTATCATATCATTTTATTAGTCAGTAGTTAATGATTTGATTATTATTTGTCCTTTTATTATATTTTTTATAATTTTATTATTACTATTTTAATATAATTATTGCTTTATTATTATTTCCATTTTTCCATATTGTTATAATCTTATGACTGTGGATTCAAGCAAAACTTGTTTTCATGAGTAAGAGATAAGAGAATGTCCCCATTTCAAGGTCGGTATTGTCTCTGGGCAATGTTGTGAAGCATTAATTTTCTATTGCTGTTGCTTGTGGTATAATAACACTTGTTGGATTTATCCTGGTCAGACAAAGTCTGACCACTGAATCACATGCAACTAAGATTATTCAATAAACTTTGCTCTTTCTTTATCATCATTACTTCGTCTCCTGCTTCTGCTATCTGCTGTTAATTCAGTTGAATACTGGTTAACAGGTTTAGGTATTGGTAACTTTGCTGACTTGTTGTCCATGTACCTGGAGAAACAGACATTTCCTGACAAGATCTGGCATCCGGGGCTGGATCGTATTTATCTGGCGGAGATGGTGGTCTAACAAAGGCAACAATATTGATTAGATTGAATAGACAGATGGATACAGTTCATTACTGTGTTGTAGTTCTATACTCCCAGCAAAATAGCTACTGCACATTAATGGTATAACATATATAGTTATTTACTAAAATGAATCAGTATTTTTAACTGTTATTAAAAACAGAAAGCATATCAATTCTTTAGACAAATGTATTTTATTGTTTTAGCAGCAAACAAATTCAGTATAAAACAGAAAATGTCTAGCAAAATTAAACAAATCAGAATACATTTTATATTTACAATGAAACAAAGTTAAAATTAATGAAGAACACATGCAGTGTACATAGGACTTGTGTTGAAGTAGTAGTAGTAGTAGTAGTAGTAGTAGTAGTAGTAGTAGGGTGGGAACTCCACAGAGTTTGACACAATGGTATACAGTGTTGAGGGTAACGCATTTCAAGTAGTGTAATAATATTACTTTTCTAAGTAAAAATTTAGTAAAAAAATTAAAATTAAGTAATATTTGAGTCATTGTTTAAAAAATTTAATGCAAGTTGCTTTTTAGTTTAATTAATTAACTTTTAAAAACTGCTGAATTAAAATGAACGTTTTACCCCACTTAATGAGAAAATTTCCTCCCAGCAGAAACAAACTGAAACCAAGATGGCCTTACATTTGTACTCTGGAAGTATTCTTATTTTTCTGAACACATGGAAGACAAGTAAAAAGGGATTGTTTGTCTCAATGCTCATTTTACTTTAATAATAAGACAAGAAATACAAAAGCATCAAACACATTGCTTTAATCTGTCATTAATCTGTATATACGTCATGTAAAGCTCTGGGCTCTGGAAGTTCTCAGAAGATAACATTATCCTAAATTATTATCATTAGAGTTTTTTTTAAAAGGTAAATAAAGATTATACAGTGTGTTGTTAATTGCAGAGCTTCTCTATTAAGAAAAGAAGAAAAACAGATCAGGCCTCAGGCAGGTAAGAAAAAGTTACGTAACACATTACTTATAATAAAAAGTAACTAAGTCATGCAACTAGTTACTTTTTTGGGGTGTAACTCAACATTGTAATACCTTACTTTCTAAAGTAACTTTCCCCAACACTAATGGTATAGCATATTTTCAAAGCAACTGGCAACATTTATCACATATCCAATAATAATAAAAACAAAAATAAATTACTTCATTTGTTAAGTTTTCCAGTAAAAATCATTGAGCCTCTGCAAAAATGTACACAAGTGCTGTTTAACAGATTTTTAATCACATTTTTCTAGTTATTTTGCAAGTCATTCAAATATACTAATATCAACTTAAAAGTGCAATTTAATGGCTTGACTAGATTAAACTAGGCAAGTCAGGTTAATTATAAGATAAGTAAACAAAGTTAAAAGAAATACTGTGACAAATTTGCTCTGTTAAACTTAGGATATATTTTAAAAAGAATTAACATTTCAGAAGAGGGTGAATAATTTTGCCTTCAAATGTATCTGTCCATGTATAATAGGATCTAGTGTGGCATTGATTGACACACACACACACACACACACACACACACACACACACACACACACATATATATATAATTTCAAAAATAAAGACGGCAATATTTATTTACTTAAAAAAGCTCAAGACAACATTGTCCCTAATATGAATTCATAAAAAATCCAAGTAACAATTCCACATCCTGTGTCCATAGTAACTTACTATTTATTAACACAGTTACTACCTGTAATGGCTACATAACGTAAATTACTGTCATTTCGTCTTTGCACTACACAAATTCCTACATGTCCTATATTGTTGAACAGTAAAATATTGTTTCCTTTTATTACAGCAAAACACTGGATATTTTAGGGTTGTTTACCTCATAATCTACAGCAAGAGTTAACAGTGTAAAATTTTATTAACTACCACAGAGAAGACATCTAACTATCTAAGCCCACCTCCACCCCCTTCCTCTTGGAAGGACATCTTTTTATCATTCATTCATCCACCCATCCATTCAGGAAATACCTAACCAGACCATCAGTTTCCAGTCATTGCTGAGGTGTGTGATTCCTATTTGTCTCCACATGCTGCACTCAGGACTAACAGAGTTCTACATGTCTGCTGAGCTCCAGCAATGCACAAGATGTTCTCCAGTGTTCTTCAAGCAAATCTCCACCGATGCTCTTGTGAGTCTCCTTCTTCTGCTAGCTGTGTGTCCATTACTTGAAACAGAAACACCTGCCACAAACAAGACATCTATCTAACTATCTAAGCCCACCTCCACCCCCTTCCTCTTGGAAGGACATCTATTTATCATTTATTCATCCACCCATCCATTCAGGAAATGCCTAACCAGAGGTGCGTTTTTCAAACAACAACGTAACTCGAGGCTGAACTATCATAGTACGATGCATCGTTTGGGAAAAGAACGATGTAGTGACGAGTGTTTCCCATAACCCGTAGTTTCTCTGTTGCAGATCCATCATTTGAACCACGTTAAAACACCCACAATGATGCTCTAAACGGGGTGGAGTAACAACTTCTTTAGAGAAGAACCCCATAATTTCTTTGTGCAAATGATATTGTTTTACACGCAAATGCATAAAAAAAAAATCCAATATTAGTTTTGGTATAACATGCACTTGTTTTCGATGTTAACTGAAATATTTGTACATGGCACATATAGAGCCGAATGTTTCCTTTACAAATATTATTAAGAACATTACATATTCTATTCTAAAACATAAAATCACTTACAAAAGCTAACACGAATTCAAATATTATATATAAATCATATAAATAAATAAATAAATAAATAATGAGGCTATTTATTAAGAAATGAAATTGAATAGTAGGAAATAAAAAAATCATACTTTAATAATAATAATAGTAATGAATATAATGATGATGATGATTATTATTATTATTATTATTAAGTGGGATATTGTTTATTTTTTGAAAACTCTACTTTTATAATTTGACACATTCAAACCACTGCAGAAATGTCCTAACCAACAGGCCCATGTCATATACAGTACAGATACTTAATAAATAACCTACTATAAATTTAAAAGATTAACATATGTTATGTTTTATTTTCACAAGCTTTGGAGACATAACGCAAATTCCGCTTTTAAATAATAGGTCACCTATAGCTTTCATCATGAGCCACTGCTGTGTTCAAAATGACATCAACGTTTTTAAAGTGCACTATGAAGGGAGCACAATTGTAAACATGAAGATCGCTAAAACTGAACTTTAAAAATGCTTTGAGAGCAAATTACACCCAAGAGAGATGACTTTAATGCTTTTTTTAAAAAATCATTCCAAGTGTAAATGTTAGAATGTTCTAAACAAATAGGGCATAGGGGGGATAACTGGAAATAGAATGCAGCCAGGAATTATGTTTCTAACTACAGCTCCAGAAGTGTAGTTGCAAGCATACAAGTTTGCAACGCAATTTGAGAATATTTGTAGGAACTACGGATTTGGGAAACGCCAAATCAACAAACTATGTTTGTAACGACACAACTCGCGATCTTAGTTGGCTAACGATGGTTTTCGGAAACGCACCCCAGACCATCAGTTTCCAGTCATTGCTGAGATGTGTGATTCCTATTTGTCTCCACATGCTGCACTCCAGTCTGTAAAAGACAAAGACAGGACTAACAGAGTTCTACATGTCTGCTGAGCTCCATCCAGCAATGCACAAGATGTTCTTCAGTGTTCTTCAGATAAATCTCCATTGATGCTCCTGTGAGTCTCCTTCTTCTGCTAGCTGTGTGTCTATTACTTGAAAGAGAAACACCTGCCACAAACAAGACATCTATCTAACTATCTAAGCCCACCTCCACCCCCTTCCTCTTGGAAGGACATCTATTTATCATTCATTCATCCACCCATCCATTCAGGAAATACCTAACCAGACTATCAGTTTCCAGTCATTGCTGAGGTGTGTGATTCCTATTTGTCTCCACATGCTGCACTCCAGTCTGTAAAAGAGTGTTCTTCAGAAAAATCTTCACCAATGCTACTGTGAGTCTCCTTCTTCTGCATGTTTTGTGTGCATTACCTGAAAAAGAAACACCTGCCGCAGACAAGACATCTAGAGCCGGGCTCAGATTACAGGAGATTTAGCCCAATTTATTTTTACCTCCCGAATATCGGAGATGAAATCGTGTCAAGGACTTTGATCGATTCTTATTCTCACTGCAGATTACCTGATAATGTGCGGCGTTTAAAGATAGAATCTCACACGTCATGATCTTTGAACACAATTTGCTTCCCTGATCATATCAAACATGTTTGATATCCAGGATTTTAAACAGCTGTTCCAACCTATTCTGTATTAACAAAGCCATGAGCTGGGGAGAATCGTGTTGCTTTCAATAAATAAATAAATATAGATTTTTTGAATAAGCTTGAATTATCATTTATTATTAGCCATATTTAACGTTATTCTTATACTAGTGTGTAGATATTTATGACACGTGTAGCCGCTAGCCAGGAACTAAAATGTTGCCAGTTATCTTCATAACCAAAAATGATTAAACATATTAAACTGTGATATTTTTTTATGTGATGGGGATAGAATTAGTTCAATAGCCTATCAAAATCATTAGGCCTTATATAGCTTAGTCCCGTAAACTGAGAAAGAGTAGGCTAAATCTATAAGACAATATTTTAATCTATGAAAACATTTTGACAGAGCAATAACTGAAGACCAGGGGTGTTGCATAGAGTGAATTATTTAATTTTTCTACACTACTGGGCTTATTAAATGTGCAACAGGTACAATTTCACTTTTGAGGAGGCTAAAAGCCGAGCTATTGCCAGTCAAACAGCACAGCCATCGCAGCAAGATAGAGAGATTTAAATTATTGTCATGAATATTCATATTATTGGACATTCGTTTAGACATTGCGCAAATCAACAAGCAATATTTCTTCATTCTGCAGTCCACTCCCTGCATGTCATAACCTGATAAACATCCAAAATGCCTATAATTATTAGTTATATATTATACGCATTTATGAAACAAATGTTTGTGTGAAAGAGAGAATTTAACAGACACTTGCGGCTCACCTTGCATGTGTTTAATTATTTTTATAGGCTAACTGCATGAACAGCTTTGCAAACTGAGACATAATGTAGCCGGTTTTGAGTGCAGGCTATTAGTGTTTTCCTATAGTGGCAGTTGGTCAAATATTACTAACATAATAAAAATTAATAAAAAAAGATAATTATTCAGTTCGTGGCTGTGACAATGGCCTCGAAGCATCACTCAAGAGAAGAGCTAAGGAGAATCGTGTCCATTTTACAAAATAAATAAATATCGGTTAATTTATAATAAGCTTATATGATTATTTTTCATTAGCCATATACTGTCAGGCTCTGTCTTGTGTTCCATGTGCTCTTGTGTTTTCCCATTTGCTTCTGTTGCGATCATGTGCTCCTTTGTTCTGTTTCCTGCCGTTACTTGATGTTTATTAGTTTCACCTGTGTTCCTCCCCTATGTGTTGTCAGTATTACAAATGTTTCTTTTCTGTGAGGGCTTTGTTTAGGATAGGGGATGGAATAGTATGTAAAGTATAAACATTATTAGACCTGCGTCTAGTCCCATAAACTGAGAAAGAGTTATTTTATGTGCGAACAGATTTTTTTTCAGAAATAGATAACTGCAGACCAGGTTTTACGTTGCATTCAGTGAATTATTATATTTTTCCACACTATACACAGTACAACAGGTAACAATTTTGCTTTTGAACTAGAAAGCGCAGCGCATCGCGGCATGATGGAGAGATAATAAGACGGCATTATGGAGAGATTATAAGCCTATTATTATTATTAGACATTTGTCTGGACATTTTTCCTATTGGTCACTATTTATTAAACTTTGTTTATTAAACTTTTATCTAATGTATTTTGAGTGCATAAGAGTGTTTTGCCAGTAGTGGAAGTTGGTCTAATATTACTATAATTATAAATGGTAATTATTGATAAAGAAAGTGATGTGCTCCATCGGTCACGATAATCTTAATAATATCTTGTGTGTGCAGCGATATTTATATCTTGTAGTGTGCAGACGTTTAAGATTTGAGGTAGGCTAATATATTCGCCGAAGATTCTCCTCATGTCTGTGCTGCAACCAGATTTCACTATCGATTCAGAATTTAAATCTCCTGTAGTCTGAGCCCGACTTAACACCACCCCCCCTTCCTCTTGGACATCTGTCGTTGATAGGTGATACCTGACCCTCAGTTTCTTATCACTGCTGAGAAGTGTGATTCCCTAGTTTCTCCACTCCACTCTGTAAAAGACAAAGAAAACATCAATAGAGCCTGTTGTTCAATTCTATCTATCTATCTATCTATCTATCTATCTATCTATCTATCTATCTATCTATCTATCTATCTATCTATCTATCTATCTATAAAGCTCAACAGAGGCTGTACTTTCTTCGTCAGCTGAGGAAGTTCAACCTCCCAAAGGAGCTGCTGAAAACAACTCCATCATTGAATCAGTCCTCTGCACTTCGATAACTGTCTGGTTTAGCTCCGCTACCAAATCCAAACTCCGAAGACTACGTTGAATATTTCGGACTGCTGAGCGAACTGGTACAACCATTGTTACAACCCTCCCTACCCTCCAAGAACTGTACTTATCCAGAGCGAGCAGAAGGGCTGCCAAAATCACTCTGGACCGCTCACACCCAGCACACTGCCTCTTTGAACTTTTACCTTCTGGTCGACGCTACAGAGCACTGCGCACCAGAACAGCCCGACACAGAAACAGTTTCTTCCCTCAGGCAATCCATCTCATGAACACTTGATGATAATAATTGTGGAACCAACATCACTACCTGCTATACACTTTTTTTATACACACATATACACATATACACATGCCAATTTGCACATAACACCTGCACATATTATATTGTATATAGTATTGTATATATTATATTGTATATAGTAATACACCTGTACATACACTTGACATCTATCTATCTATCTAACGGAAAACCTGACCATTACTTACTTCGTAAAAATTAAAATATATAATTTTAAATGTTAATTTGATTCAACTTAAAAAATGAAGGCATTACCTAAATTATTATGATGTACTTGTCATTAATGAGGTGTGTTTCCCTGTTTCTTCAGATGCTCCATGCCAGTCTGCCAAAGAGAAAGATATTAAGTATTTAATTATTCTTACAGTTTTTCTCAGTCGCTTTGGTGCATTTCTCACAACACTATTTACATTTACACCACAGTTGATGCATTTCTCAAAACAATTAGTACAAACTGCAAAACCTAGGGGATAACCTGCAAAAGCGTGTCACTTGCTCAAAATGGATAGCTCATTCCTCAAAAGCAAGTATTCATGTCAATGAAAGTGTCAGTGTCATCAAAATGCAAAGTCCTGCCACCATTGTTTATGAACAAGACAGTCAAATGGCTTTGTCATGTTTTCATTAGGACCAATGCATAAAAGTCAGATTTTGGTGACACTTTCTGAAAAGGCTCAAGACCGCACTATACTATTTGCACAGCCATTTAAAAACTACAGTAAAGTTAGACATCACTGCATTTAGTGAGGTATCTGAGTACAAGACACTGAATGTGTATGTTTTACATTTTTAATGCAGATGCTCTTTACAATTCAAATTTATTCACAGCATTGTGCAAAAGAATAAATACACCCTTTTTTACAACAAACAAGCTTCCTTTGAGTAGAGCTGCGCACAATTGTAAACAATATTGCAGTACATATTGGAACTAAACCTACAACATACACAGGTCTGTGAATCCTTTATGAAATTGTTCAATTTAGAAAACATTTTTCGGAAAAAAAAAGATTTTAAGTTTTTTAATAAAATGAGCTTGACAGATTTTGACAACTAGTTCAACATTTTTGTATGTAATGACTGAAGTAATGAAATGAGGATTATTAGTTTTATTTGGAATGACTATTTAGCATCCACAAGTTTAGTTAATTTTGACTGACATGACATAAGCAAATGATATTGTGCCTGCTCTCCAATCGCTGAAAAAAAAAAACCTAACACAGACAAGGCCTATATCTAACTATTGATACCAGTGGTTTCTTAAAGTGTGGTACTTCCTTCTAGTGGTAAGCGGAGGAATCACTAAATATAAAAAAATAAAAACACCCTTTAAATAAACCATGACGTTTGAGCAAACTGTGCACCCGACCACTGTTTTCAGGCCGACCTGGGTAAGATTCGCGGGTGATCGGTCTGTGCACACTAACTTTAAATTCAAACAATTTGCTTGAGTCTATGTTCTGTGCCCCACGCCATTTGAATCACATCAAGATTCTTTTAAATCTGAGGTAACAAACTTAATTGAAAGCCACACCACTAGGCTATTTACAAAACAACGAACACTCATTTTAACACATTTGTAACATAAACTGTAAAAGATATGGATGTAGTATCCGTGACATCACCCATAAAGATATGGATGTAGTATCCATGATGTCACCCATAGGTTTCTGAAGAACACAAAAAAAAAACTACAAGTAGGTGTGGCCAACCGTCGCCATTTTGTTTGCATGTTACCGCACTGACCGGGGGATACCAAACAAGGGCAAAGAGGTGGACCGTAAGCAGAGCTACAGACGCCTGCTAGCATTTTGCTTAGACAGACTTTTCTTTAGGAGAAACACTTAATACTTTATTACATGTGACTCGTTTGTGTTCTGACCACTTGTGCTTGTTTGTACACTATACCAATAAAGTGTTTAGACACTGTTGTAACACATTGAGCAACTAAGCATTGTTCTTATGACGTTTTTCTACAGGAGAAAAATGCAAATTACTTCCAAATACTTCAAATATAGGCTGTGTTAGGAAATGCAAGGCTATTTATGAAATCCAGACATAACACAACGTTTCAGATGACTGTTCTAGAGCCCACAGCTAATCAATCTGTCAGATTCTGGAGTGCATTACAGGTCTAAAGAAAATTATTAATTATATTAAATAAAACAATTACATTTATAGATATGGTATATAAGTATATAATTTCACTCACCTGGGAAATGGAGGCCACGTGAATGGTTTGTGAGCACAATTAAGTGCACACAGCATGGCAGATCATCTGATAATTGTAGGAAATAATTCCAAAAAGCAACTGACTATGTAAAGCCACATAAAACAAAACAAAAATATGATGTATATATGAGTTTAGCGGCTAATCAGCCGGAATCCGAAGTGACAGCAACCAGCAAGACCTGGCTGTCACTCAAGTGGCCATGCCCTTAATTATGCAGACTTAATATAACTTAATATAAAGGAAACGGATGAGTTATAAAAAAATTCACCCTCCTCACAGTTGTCATGAAGGGTAATATTAGCTATATGAACCAAAATTGTTCTTTGTACCAGGCTGTAAACACCTTTTCTTCTGCTGTAAAGTTGGCCATTTTAACAGTGGGCTCAATAGAAATTTGCTCTATTATGGAGCTAGAACCTTCCGTACTTACTTCATGAGGGAGAGCGGGACGTTGCTGCTTGGTTTATAAAAATAATTTTACCAATGAAATAATTGAAATTTTTTTTAAAGGTACCACTCCAGCGACAGCTCTCGTACCTTTATTTCTGAGAGTGAACGGTGTGATTATACAGTACAGGGAACAGCAAATGCTGATCAAATCAGTGTTATTGTGCGCATCAAAGGGTTTAGATATGATCTCAATTTCACCAAATAATGGAAATGCTGCACATATGAATTGATAAATCACATATCAATTGGTCAAACTGTGTATTTATAATTACTCGTTTTCAAATACATGTTGTGTTTAGATTTCAAGGGGGGGGGGGGGGGTAGTTGTAACACTTCCAATCTCTACAACCGGGAACTAGTTGCAAATCACACATGCTCATATTAGTCCTCATACCACATATGAAAAGAGTCCTGTGACAGACACAGCAGATATTAGACTGGAAAAACATTTCAGCTAAGAAAGTATTATTTTTTACTTTAATTATTTTTGAGATAGCAATGCTTGATTTGTAGTTAAACCCATGTAATTTGTATGTCTGTGTGTGAATATATTTAATCCACATTGTTGGTGATAATGTTTTAGCTGTTAGCTGTAAGGAGCACAGATTCATGGCCACATAACGCTGGGTCAGTTGTTACAACAAAATCTAGTAACTTACTAGTAACATCACGGAAATGTTACCACCAACGCCAAGCAGATTTAAAACTGTATTTATATGATTTATTTCGGTATTCCTACAGCTCCTAAAAGAGAAAGAAGTCAAAGTAGTTTTGAGTTCAGTGTTTGACCTCTGTGGGCTCATGAAGCCTTCAATTGCTGAAGCTGATGCATATTTGCACATTTTATTCAGCTTTGTAACACAGACACACAAATTATACTGAATGCTCAATATTGAATAAAAAGCTTTCAAATCTATTTTCGGGTCATAATTATTATTTTATAATGTTACATCTAACCCCAGTGGAAATCATTATTTACATCTCACCACAGGTTGTGTTACAACTAACCCAGACTGTGGGGTGAATCGTAACCTTTCACTCCTCCTGTCTGAAACTAAAAAGTGTTCACATTTACAGTTTGTGCTGCAAAAAATTACTTATATGCCATTTAATAGCACATCTGTAACTCAAGATCTCAAAGATATATAGAGAAATATAATAGAAGTACAACTATCCCTGGTCTCCCCCATACAAATATGTCATATGAACATGCAACATATATTTCAAAATGTATCAAAAATGGTTTATATATGATATGAAGCTGATGACATATAAATGTATGAGGTATATTAATTTATAAGCTAATACTTTAGCTTTAAGTACAGCATTTTATTTATTTATTGTTTTTTTATTTATTACGAACAGTAGCGATTTTAATTAACTTTTAAACACATTTTTACTTAAACGTAAGCACAGTACAGGGTTAATGTTCAAGCTATTTATAATGTTAATAGCTTAAAATAAGTGGCTGACATTATTTTAATGAATAAATCTGCCTTGTTTTTGAACTGTGCAGAGCTGTAGCTGATTAATTAGGTCTTTTACGCTATTATATTTCGATGCTAGTCATTAGGTAGTACTTGGAGAGATAACTTCTGTCTGAGGTGAAAAAGTTTAAGATCCACTGATCTTTCATCTTGGAAGGACGTCCATCGATGCACCCGTACATCTGGTTTTTAAAAAAATAAATTCCTGACCATATATTTCCAGTCGTTGCTGAGGTGTGCGATTCCCTTTTTTCTCCATGTGGTCCGTTCCAATCTGTAAAATCCAATAGTAAGACATCAAGTCAATAATTAAACTTAATACCATTCTTCACAGACAGTCTGGTTCTGTTCTAACACTAACAAATAATATTTCCCAGCTATAAATAAATACTCTACAAGATGACAATCTATACACTTAGCATAGATAAATGTGCTACAATAATTAGTAAAACTGTAAATAGAACAAATAACAATCAAAATCTACAATTGTTGAACCGGCCGACAGCATAAATTTCAAATAAATAATACAACAGTAATATGGAATATGTGTTAAAGCTGACAGCATACAAATACATAACAGATCAATTTATTTGATTATATAACAAATAACAATCTGCAAATGTTAAACAAGATAGCAATATACAAAATTAAGCTTACAAACAAAAATATTGTATCTACCGGTCTACCAACCTGACAACATAACAAATGGCATTCTACGATTATAAACAGGCTACTAGATAACAGAATACACAAACTAGAATATACAGTATAACGTTATATATATTCACTTCCAACCAACATTCAATACAATGTACAGTCTAACCGAAAAAAGACGTGGAAAAACTAATGTAATAATCTGAAACGATATGACAGAGAGAAATAGTAAAATCTGTTCTTCATCAAAAGCACGTCGAAACAACCAAATATAATAAGCTAAAATTATACTTTTAGAAAGATCTTTACATACCGCTAATGTCAGCGATGGTCAGACACTTAATGAAGGTCACACTAGTTTCTCAACGTCATCGACGGTTTTTCGAACACATTCTTTTTTAGAACTATGGTAACCACAGCAACCACCGCGCAGCCATATTCAATGCACTGCGCGATTTCCGTGAAGCACTGTAGAATGTAATAATAATAATAATAATAATAATAATAATAATAATTATGTTAAAGATTTCGGTCCCTGTAACGCTATCTTTTGAGTATATAAATAATAGCAACTTTTATTCTCCGTTTAACTAACTTTTGTTATTCTATTTTGCATGTATATACGTCTTATTTTTTAGGAATATAGTAAATTAATCTGTATCTAACCTGTATGTAATCTCTAAAAAAATAAAATATAGTTCAGTTTAAGCCACTAGAGAGCAATGTAGTCAACGCAGCCGCCATCTTAATCCGATATAAAATACAATAACGCTTATATTTATTGTATATAAATGATTATCATTTTAAGGTGTATAAAAAACTCCAGTTACCAAGAAGTAATAAAACTCAAACTTGTAATCTATATTTTAGAGTATAAAGAGAGATGTATTATCAATAAATGTATTTCCTTTATCAAAAATAGTGCTGGAATCCTCTTTTTTCTTAGTTTTATAACAAAAACCGTTAATGAAAAGTAATGAATCACACAATATTAGAATAGTACAAATTCTATACAATAATGTAGAATAAAATAATACATTATATATAAAAAGATGAATTAATAATAGCAAATTGAATATGAAATAATATGCTACGTATAATCATAACTATAATTTGAGATGGCTAAAACGTATAAAAGGTCATTTATTTCATTGGCACTGACTGTTTTGCAGGTTTGGGTGTGCATTGGTGTAAAAATACAAAGACTATTTCATACATTTATATAAGGTGTAATATATAAGAGTAATATATAAAGTGAAGTAATATGTATTAAAATATATGTAAGTGTATGCTGTACTTTATATTATGCCACTGTCAAATATGAATTTTGGCTCAGAACCTCTGTGCAGGCAATAAAGTAAATTAAAAGTACATTATCATAATAGTACTGGAAATACACCAAATGAAAACATAGGATAGACAGCAATATGAAAGCAGAATACAGACAATAACAAAAATGTGTGTGTAATGTGTAATAATATATTACAATGGCTACAATATGCAGGTAGCAAGCTGTATAATAATAATAATAACAATTATATAATATGTTATATAATAATATGATAATATAATACATCAATCAATGTATCAGTTATTAAATATAAACCATTTAAACACAAAGTTTGTGTGTTTAGTTTGGTGATGTGGTGCATCATTATTTTGTGAAAGATAGACACTAATAATAAGAAAGAAAAATATATAATTGATAACGCCAACCAAAATATTGATTTAATTTAGTTTATGCAAGTTCACTGATAAAGAAAAGGTATTCATGTATTTTTGAAACTGAAACTGAAGTTTGCAGGCAGGTTTCTTGAAGTGTCTTGGAGATGTTCTTCAGTTCTCCTGAATTATCTGATCACTGAGCATCGGCTGCTGTCAAACACCTTTTACAAACAAAACTCACACTGCATTATTACAATTCATAGCAAAGTGAAATGTAAACTGATATTTCCTAATGGCTCACTACAATATAGAAACAACTGATTAATTAGCTGGTAAAAATACTAAGGTTCTAATATTTTGGGTACTCCCACATGAAACAATACTATAGTAATTTATAGCAAATATTATAGTATTTTTAAACCATACTATAATGAATTGAATTAATCTGTTGTGATTCTATAGTTGCTATGGTAACACCATACATTTCTACAGGCCTGCTGGTATTGCATCAATTACAAAACTATATTATCTGGAGGCACTGGAAAACTGAACTTCTCTAGAAATTTAATATAAGTCAGTAAATATCCTTCATCATTTAATAACTGTGAGACCAATAGAATATATTTTTTAACGCAATTATCATACACAATTATTTTGTTCTTATATCTGACAGTTTTATTATTCTATATTATTTGTTTATGGGGTAAAAAATTGTGTTATAATAATATAATAATAATATATAATAATCCAACATAAAAAAGCCTGCCTATGAATACGACCAATAAATTTGTTTTATTTTTACATTTTTTGTGCATTAGTTATTTACAAATACAGCAAAAACAGGCACCAAACTAAATTCCAAAGATAAAAAACACAAAACAAAACAAAAACAAATGCAAGACATTCACAAGACGCCAAAAACAGATTCATAATAGCTTATGATAGACAGAGCTTTTACTTTTTTTTACAGCTTTGAGAGACTTCATCAACAGAAGAAGTTCACTTTGTATAAAGGAGGAGATTTTGAATGTCTACATGTGTGGACAAAGAATTTACCATTTAAAATAATAAAATTAACAAACCTGTTAATTTGTTTAAGACCATTTTCAAATTAACAAATAATTTATTTTGCATTCAATGTTATCAACATATTATTTTTAGCAGAATAATCAGAAAAACAGTATTTTCAAAATAATTGCACACTCTGACAATCAACAAATAAGTGACATAAGGATTTCTCACTGTTTTTACAAAATCAATATTGTTTCTCAATATATGAAAATTTGGAAAGTAACACATTGGTTGGGTATATTGTATGTAAAATCTTTAAATGAATTTCTCTTACTTTATTTTAAATGCAAAATTTGTATGGTAGCAGCCTTTTCTCCAATTAACCCAATAAAGAATTCCAATAAAATTTCCCTCTTGGAATAACTCTATTTTTATCATTAAATACTTGCCTTATGTCTTTGTTAGTACATTTTTGTCAAATATATTTTTACCATTTATTTTACCATTTATCAGGAAATTACATGCTTTATTTTCTATTTTATAATAGGTCAAATGACTGCACATTAAATTAATGAGTCCAGAGGGGATAGCTTTGATCACTGTCGAAAATTCTTTAAATTTAACAGGAAATTTGAACTTAAAGATCTTAAAGATGAATCAAATAAATAACTTACATATTTTAACCCATGTTCTAATCATTTCTCCAAATATAAACTCTTTCCTTCAACAGTAATCAATTCAAATTTTCATTCTGTGAGGAGAAAAAAATATGCACAAAGCAAAGTTTAAGCCAAGAATGCTTGCTCATGAAATGTAGATAATTTTTACTGGTTATTTTGATGGTGAAAATTTGCAAGTCACAAGAAACAAGCCCACCCACCTTCTTAAAGATACTGTGTGGAAAAAAAAAACCCATAAAGAATCAGGGTCAATTGCACATTTTTTCATCTAATTAATTTTAGATGTATTGTTCATCGAATATCTCAAAACCTCCATTGCATTTCTTCACGGCCAATACTGAATTTTTGAGCTGGTGATGTTATTTTTTTTATTTTTTTTTATTGCATAACAAGAACAATAGCATACAAAAATGAGGAATGCAATGCTTACATTTTTTTTCATATTACAGGAACAAATCAGTACAAAGTAAAAAAAAGACTTCTCTGTCAAAGTAATTAAAAATAAATAAAATTACAGGGGATATATATATAAATTACAAACAATTTGCATACGAAAAGGATTCCAAAATTGCATACATCCTTATAGCTTTTTATTTTTTGTGTCTTTTAGGGTTTCGACATAATGCTTAAGATCAATTTTAAACAAATAAATATTAGGCTTATCATTAGATCATTTTTGTTTGTGTACATGGTACTTCCCATATATTATCATTAAATTAATAAACAAATTTTGCTCCAAAGGAGCTGGTGATGTTTAAACGACCAATAAATGTAAAGGGTGACGAGGACTCTGTGACGTGGAGCTTGCGATGCTGGCATTTGAATCGTAAAAACTTTATTTGTTCGCGCAGGAGAACAAGGCCCGTGTTGAGTGGATTGAGTAGACGTGTCAGCTACGGAAGTGGAGCTGCAGAATCATACACGCAAAATCCTACCGGGGGATGATTTTAGGCTTCAAATTCGCATAAACGGATCTGTATCTTCACACATAACGCATTCCTGATCATATAACATTATCAGTGGAGATGTTGACCAAATTTGAAACAAAGTCGGCCCGAGTGAAAGGTATGATAACTGCTCTTGCTAACTTCACTTTATTTCTGTGTGGTGTAATTCTTGAGGCCTATTGTTTTGTATATTTTTTGACTGTATTCTATTCATAATGTGTGTATGATATAATCTATTGTATTTTTCAGCAATTATTTGGTTTCGATCATTTTGAACACTCTATGGCATGTTAGCAAAGCGCTAATATTCGTTAGCCGTCCAGACGCCGCA
>CAIGQZ010001336.1:14469093-14488414 GCA_903798205.1 Danio tinwini | reverse complement strand
TATGATTGATGATTACCGCCCTGTATGCTAGTATGCTAAAATCTCTCAGGATGGCGCCGCGGATGGATGCCTCGGTGTGGAGCTCTTCAGTGTTTACACTAGTTCTGTTAGTCTGTCCTGTTTTATGTTTATCAAACACGATCAGTTATACCAGGTATGAGCTGCTGAACATTCGGCAGTGCACACCAACTAATCACCAACTGGATTTTGATTTCTCTGGTGTTTTGCGGAACATTGTCATCGGCAGAGCAGCTGCTTTGTGGAAGAAATACAAGACCCGGCGGCGTGGAAAAAGAGCTGGTGCGTTCGTCAGGCTGAGACCGCGCGGCTTCAGAACAGCGCTGCCTAGCATCCATCTAGCGAATCTCCGCTCGCTTCCTAACAAAATGGACGAACTACTTCTGCTCTCACGCGAAAACAAGAACTTTAACAACTCTGCTGCGCTGTGTTTCACAGAAACCTGGCTGAACGAAGCCATTCCGGACAGCGCATTACACTTACCGGACTTTCAGCTGTACAGAGCAGATCGTGATACGGAGTCACTGGGCAAAACACGCGGTGGTGGGACATGCTTTTACATCAACAGGAGATGGTGTACGGATGTAACTGTGTTAAAGAAGATGGGCTGTCCTGATGTGGAAGCGCTTTTCATTAACTGTAAGCCGTTTTATTATTGCTGTGGCACCTCGTCCACAGCCAGGTAAACACAGCGTCTTTATGAGCGTCTTGCTGCTGTGTTAGTGGGCGGGGCCGCAGATTTGAATGTTGCCGGGTCTGCACGCACAACCATTATGTTTCGCGATGACGTAACGCCGAAACGGCTGAAGATTTGTTATCAAGATGATTCATTTAAACCACTATGAGTCGACTTTTTTATAGATGAATCAATAGTTTTAAAAACTGTCCACTTTCAGATTTAAGCTTTAGCTGGATATTATAAGAGCTGTGTTACACACTACATGGAAGGTCATTTTCAAAAACCCATAATAGGGGCTCTTTAACTGCAGTTTGGCACTTTCATTCAGGAACATTTCATGCATCCCCCCGTGACAAACAAGATATTGGTTGCGAGGAACTGCTGGAAGAGTGTCGTTTTAATGGATTTTTTGATACCACACGCTGTACGAGAAAAAAAAAAACTTAGCATTTCTCTGTGTTTAAATGCACTCGGTAGGTGCAGATAATAACTTCAAACAATTGTGCGTATAGACTATCCTGTCATGAAATGTGGCGAAAGTCCTACACAACGGTAATAGTTCGATTGTGGTGTTTACATTCGGAAAGCAGCATTTGTAGCGAATCTTTCAGTCCGTAATATTGTAGTGATATTAAAGTATTGTAAACTTAGTAACTAAATCATTTTGACTAAGGTATGTCTTTAAAAACTGAAAGAGTACTGCTGACAATTCTAACTAACTTTGCCTCTGAATAAACATAAACAGAGAACATTGATCGCACACTTACCAAATCCCTAGAGACAGGGCAATCAACCATTTCCAGATGCGAAAAGCTCTCGGGTAAAAAATGTTCCTTACAAACATATTTGTGTCGCGTGTTAGCAGAGCACGGTAATCCACACATGCGAATCCAGCTGTACTACCATAGCAGGGAAATGGAAACAAAACCTTCGTTGCACCACATTTATAAACGCAACACCGACGACCCGTGTCTCCAAACAATTCTTCTTTCACTTGTTTTAATTGCGGTTGGCAACACAACGTGGCGTCTCTCTGCCGTCTAAACACTGTAACAATGTTGTTCTTCATGTGTGTTATTATAAAGAAGAATAAAAATCCAAACAACAAACTCTGAAAAAATGCAAAGAATTTAAAAACTAAAAAGAAAATGCAGAAATTGAATAATCAAGTGTAAAAATGATAGCATGCATAGTCTTTAATGTATTAATTAGAAATTAATCTATTAAAGCTAGAATAATTAGTCAAGATCAAAGAGTAAACCCTTGTTTTTTTATCACATTAGCATTATAAAATAGTATATTCTACAGCTCTGTCTAAAGTTTTAAACATCTTTATTTTCTTTAAAACAGGTTATCCTGTCATACATTGTGTCCAACAAACTCACTCTATTAGTAGAATTAATTTATTTTTTTGTTTATTATCCCCTCTAGAGTCTAAAGCATGGGAGTTGGACACCTGTCGGGGACACTACAACAATGTGTCCTGTGCTGTGTTTCACCCCCGTCAGGAGCTCATCCTGTCCAACTCTGAGGACAAGAGTATTCGTGTGTGGGACATGTCCAAGAGAACAGGCGTCCAGACCTTCCGCAGAGATCACGACCGCTTCTGGGTTCTGGGTGCTCACCCCAACCTAAACCTGTTTGCTGCTGGTAGGTTACTAATTATGTTGACCTACATGTTTTATTGAGCGATTACATGTGCCACATTTGACTGTTTTTATGTAACTTCTTAGGCCATGACAGTGGGATGCTGGTGTTTAAACTAGAAAGGGAACGTCCTGCTTATGCAGTCTATGGTAACATGCTGTACTATGTAAAGGATCGCTTCCTGCGTCAGCTCGATTTTAACAGCAGTAAAGATACAGCTGTGATGCAGCTACGCAGGTATGTGCAGTTTTGTCCATTTTCTGATTCTGCTTTGAGTTTAAAGACCCTAAAAGTGTATCTAAAATTGATAGTGTCCGATTGAACTCTTCAGTTGTTTCTTTTATCTTCACAGTGGATCCAAATTCCCAGTGTTCAGCATGTCCTACAACCCAGCGGAAAATGCTGTGCTGTTGTGCACTGTGAGTAATCTGCTCAAGTACTGTCATTAAAGGGATAGTTCACCCAAAAATGAAAATTCTGTCATCATTTACTGACTCTGTCATAAGTTTTACTTCTGCTGAACACAAAAGAATATATTTTGAAGAAAGCTGGAAACCTATAACATTGACTACCATAGTATTTATTTTTTTCTACTATGGAAGTGACAATGGTTTCAGGTTTTCCTCAAAGTAGCTTCTTTTTATTTTCAGCAGAAGAAAGAAACTCCTAAAGATTTAGAAATACTTGATAGCGAGTATATAGTTAGTACGTTTTCATTTTTGGGCCCCCAAAATCAAGATTGATTTGTGTATTTTTTTCTACTTGTTCTCCAGAGAGCTACTAATTTGGAAAACAGCACTTACGATCTGTACTCCATTCCCAGAGAGAGTGACTCCCAGAATCCTGATGGTAATATTTGGACTTTTCTCTTCGGAACTCTTTATGTTTTATGTGCAAAATGTGATCTTTCATTATTTCTGCATGTTTTCAGCTCCTGAGGGAAAACGCTCCTCTGGTCTGACTGCAGTTTGGGTGGCCAGGAACCGGTTTGCTGTACTCGACCGCATGCACTCTGTAAGCCAAGAGAAAACGTGTATATATAACCGTATTTTTTTTTAGGCTGATCTGTATGAAATTAGCATCACCTTGACGGACTAAATAAGTGTTAGTTTTTTTTTTGTTTTTTTTCAAATGTTTAAACTACAATTGAATTTTAAATACTTAAAGTACAACAACTTTGAGTCTTACTTAACATTTTCCCTGAAAGTTTGAGTTATGCTGAGTTCATACTGCACGATTTTCAAAATAGTCGTGTCACATGTTTTCATACTGCATGATTATCTGGGGTAGTGTTTCATCACTGCTTTGTTTACACTGCAAGATGAATCAGCGACAGAGGGTTTCATACTGCATGACTTTCAAATAGGAAGAATCGCAGACAACTTTGTTTAAACTACGTCTCACAACCAAACCCGCGAAAAGTGGCATGGAAACAACACAATTCATGTTTTATATCTTTTGTTATTAACTACATAATGAGAAAGAAACCTTTAGTGGGGCAGAAAATATATTTAGTTTGCTCACCTGGGTTTGAAGAGGATTAGCAATTTCTCCTCAACTTTTTTTCTTTATCGACCCGGTTGTGATATTGCTCAGATGACACGTCAAACAAGTGTTTGTGTCAAATTTCCACTAGTTTTACTCCAATTCTTGGGTCCAAATAAACTGAAAATAAGCGCTTAACTTTCACATGGCATGATTTGAATTGCCGACAGCTCCCGATATTTCGCATGCCAAATATCTCACGTGTCTCTGCGACTCATCTGTGATTCTCTCAGATCGTGTCTTTGATAGTTCACATTGTGTGATTGTTGCTCACATGCACGAGCACCAATTTGCCAGTGATTTCAGGCATTTGTCTGCAATTTCTTAACCTGTTAGTGAGTCAAAATCAAGGCTAAAATCATGCAGCCTGAACTCGGCATTAGTTGTTGGCGTTGGAGTCTCAGGTTCAGTGTGACATTTTATTATGTGTGACAACCTTTGTAGTCTATCAACTTGTTAGCAATCTCATAGTTCAAGACTAGTGAAAGTTAAAATCAAGATGTGTATCAAGAGTCAGGTTGTTTGAGTTAGCCATGATTTCTGAAGTTATTTGTTGAGAACAATGTTTAGATCATTATGCAAATCTATAATGCATGCTTGTTCTAGCAGTATTGATGTTTTCACCAACTCTACAATTCAGTACTCTAGTTAAGTTCACTTTGTTTAATGATATTACACTTCATATAAAGTAGATTGTTTACATGTACAGTGGTAGCTATACACATCAACCATGGCAAAAACATTGCTATGTTTTAAATCTTAAAGCAACATCTAAGAATATATACAGTCTGTACATAAAGTTATTTGCGCTATATAAAATTAGTTTACATTAATAATTCTGCAGGGACTTTTTCCTTTTCTTATATTGCTCAAATATTTGTCTTTTATGAAGTTGTACATATTAGAGAGTAATAAATGGTTTATGATAGATTAAAAAAAATCTACTTAGTTACTATATTGCTTTTCTTACAGTATTTCAATGTATTGTTTCATAACTCTTGCCAATACAATACATAGCCCTAGTATACACTCTAAAACATCAAGGCTCATCCTGACTCTCCTAAACCACTACAGCTCCTGATAAAGAACCTGAAGAATGAGATTGTGAAGAAGGTTCAGGTCCCAAGTTGTGAGGAGATCTTTTATGCTGGAACCGGCTCGCTGCTCCTGCGGGATGCTGAAGGAGTCACTCTATTTGATGTCCAGCAGAAGCGCTCTCTGGCCACGGTCAAAATAGCCAAAGTCAAATATGTGGTGTGGAGCTCCGACGCCAACCACGTGGCCCTCTTGGCCAAACACGGTACTCAGAACTCACTAATTTCTTGCATAGGCTTCAACATTCTGTTTTTTCGACCTAAAATGTCATTATACAAGTGTTTTTTTAACTTGTATTTTTTATGTGTAGTACTTAATGTTTGAAGTGGATTAAAATTGTCCTAAGACAAGAATCGGTGTTGCTTAATATTTAAAAGACAACTTTAAAAGTTTTTGCTCCACTCCAATGTTGAATATTATATTTATTTTATTATCACACATATTCAACCCTTTACTCTTGATTTTTCAGCCATCATGATCTGCAACAAGAAGTTGGAGAGTCTGTGCAACATCCATGAGAACATCAGGGTGAAGAGTGGAGCCTGGGCTGAGAATGAAGTCTTCATCTACACCACCTCCAACCATATCAAATATGCTCTGACCTCTGGGTACTGCCCTCAACAGCATTTTGATTGTGAAAACACTGCTGCTTGGTTGATAAATTAGGTTGTTGATATCTAATTGAATTTTTTTCATAGCGATCATGGTATAATCCGTACATTGGATCTGCCCATCTATGTGACAAGAGTGAGGGGTAACAGTGTTTATTGCCTGGATAGAGAGTGCAGACCACGAGTGCTTAACATTGACCCCACCGAGTACCGCTTTAAACTGGCTCTGGTCAACCGCAAATATGAAGAGGTTTGTGTTCAGCGATCAGATTTGCACCTTTTTTGTTTTTAAATTCACTTTTTATTTTATAGTTTTTTATTTGTTTCATAAATTCTTTTTTCAGTTTGCACATTTAAGTTTAGCTTTATTTTTTGTACATATTACAATTATTTACATGTACAGGGAGTGCAGAACTCATGGAAGGTGTATTTTTGAGGATTAATTTTTTTATTGAACAACCATGTTCTCAATGAACCCAGAAAACTCATTAATATCAAAGCTGAATATTTTTGCAAGTAGTTTTTAGTATGTTTTTAGTTTTAGCTATTTTAGGAGGATATCTGTGTGTGCAGGTGACTATTACTGTGCATAATTATTAGGCGACTTAACAAAAAACAATTATATACCCATTTCATTTATTTATTTTCACCAGTGAAACCAATATAACATCTCAACATTCACAAATATACATTTCTGACATTCAAAAACAAATCAGTGACCAATATAGTCACCTTTCTTTGCAAGGACACTCAAAAGCCAGCCATCCATGGATTCTTTCAGTGTTTTGATCTGTTCACCATCAACATTGCATGCAGCAGCAACCAAAGCCTCCCAGACACTGTTCAGAGAGGTGTACTGTTTTCCCTCCTTGTAAATCTCACATTTGATGATGGACCACAGGTTCTCTATGGGGTTCAGATCAGGTGAACAAGGAGGCCATGTCATTAGTTTTTTTTCTTTTAGACCCTTTCTTGCCAGCCACGCTGTGGAGTACTTGGACGCGTGTGATGGAGCAATGTCCTGCATGAAAATCATGTTTTTCTTGAAGGATGCAGACTTCTTCCTGTACCACTGCTTGAAGAAGGTGTCTTACAGAAACTGGCAGTAGGACTGGGAGTTGAGCTTGACTCCATCCTCAACCCGAAAAGGCCCCACAAGCTCATCTTTGATACCAGCCCAAACCAGTACTCCACCTCCACCTTGCTGATGTCTGAGTCGGACTGGAGCTCTCTGTTCTTTACCCATCCAGCCACTGGCTCATCCATCTGGCCCATCAAGACTCACTCTCATTTCATCAGTCCATAAAACCTTAGAAAAATCAGTCTTGAGATATTTCTTGGCCCAGTCTTGACGTTTCAGCTTGTGTGTCTTGTTCAGTGGTGGTCGTTTTTCAGCCTTTCTTACCTTGGCCATGTCTCTGAGTATTGCACACCTTGTGCTTTTGGGCACCCCAGTGATGTTGCAGCTCTGAAATATGGCAAAACTGGTGGCAAGTGGCATCTTGGCAGCTGCACGCTTGACTTTTCTCAGTTCATGGGCAGTTATTTTGCGCCTTGGTTTTTCCACACACTTCTTGTGACCCTGTTGACTATTTTGAATGAAACGCTTAATTGTTCGATGATCACGCTTCAGAAGCTTGGCAATTTTAAGAGTGCTGCATCCCTCTGCAAGATATCTCACTATTTTTGACTTTTCGGAGCCTGTCAAGTCCTTCTTTTGACCCATTTTGCCAAAGGAAAGGAAGTTGCCTAATAATTAGGCACACCTGATATAGGGTGTTGATGTCATTAGACCACACCCCTTCTCATTATAGAGATGCACATCACCTAATATGCTTAATTGGTAGTAGGCTTTCGAGCCTATACAGCTTGGAGTAAGACAACATGCATAAAGAGGATGATGTGCTCAAAATACTCATTTGCCTAATAATTCTGCACTCCCTGTATATTAAAATATTGCATACATTAAGTACAGTTATGATGTATTTAATTTCAGCTGTTTTTTTTTAATATTTTGTATTAATTTTATTTTATTGTTTAGTTATTGTTTTAATCAATTTAGTTGTGATTTTTAATTACAATTTTAATAGTTTTGTTATTAATTTGGTTTTATTATTGTTTTAAGTATTTGATTTATTTCTGTTTTATTTTAACTTGATTTCAGTTTAACAACCATCATTTTTTCGAATAGTTTTAGTTTAGTTAAGAATATCTACGCTGTTAATGACCCATTATTTTCTGCCCAACACTGTCAGGTTCTTCACATGGTGCGTAATGCTAAACTAGTAGGCCAGTCCATTATTGCCTACCTGCAGAAGAAGGGCTACCCAGAGGTCGCGCTGCACTTCGTCAAAGATGAGAAGACCCGTTTTAGTTTGGCACTGGAGTGTGGAAACATTGAGGTACAAAGAATTGACATTTTTGGATGTTGAAGCCTTGAACATTACCTCTTATTACCTGCTTATTCTGTTTTTTTCTATTCCTGCAGGTGGCGCTGGAGGCTGCAAAAGCCCTGGATGAGCGAAGCTGCTGGGAGCGTCTTGGTGAGGCTGCACTTCTGCAGGGCCATCACCAAGTGGTGGAGATGTGCTACCAGAGAACCAAGAACTTTGACAAGCTCACGTTCCTGTACCTCATCACTGGCAACCTGACAAAGCTCAGGAAGATGATGAAGATCGGTGAGTGACGAGGAAAAATGACTCTCTTTAGGAGAAATTATTCTAACATACTGATTAATGCTCTGGAAACATTAGATTATTAGTAATATTAAAAACAGATGTGCTGCTTAATATTTTTGTGAAAACATTGATGCGTGATATTGATTTATTTTTTGGGGATTCTGCGGCCCAAGTGGGATTAATATGTTTTCAGATATCTGGGGTCTCATTTATTAAACTTTGCATAGAAGTCTTTCTAAAAGTGATCGTACTAGAGCAGGGATGGGCAAACTTGATCCTAGAGGGCCTGTGTCCCTGCAGACTTTTGCTCCAACCCTAATCAAACACACCTGCCTGCAGCTTTCTAGTGATCTTGAAGACACTGATTTGTGTGTTTGACTAGTGTTGGAGCAAAAGTCTGCAGGGACACCGGCCCTCCAGGATCAAGTTAGCCTATCCCTGTACTAGAGAATAAATTTAAATAGATTTATTGTGGATCTTGGCTCATAAGATGATTTAAAGTGGTTAAATTTAGTCAATATTTAAGGTAAATGTTTACTTGGTTGTGCACATTTTCCTGTCAAGTTTTTTTTTTTTTTTTTATCAATCACAAGTTTTTGTGCGGGGAAGTGGTGTAAGTTCATTTCCACCCCCATTTTGTTTATATGGCACATTTATAAATGAGACCCCTAATCACAAGTGCTCAGGTGAGATGCATTCTGGATCGTGGCTTTTTTATTTAATTTTTTTTTTAACTTGCTGATTTTTTGCAAAGTTTGACTAATGTAGAGCAAATGACAGTTTTTATCTATTTCTTCTTTAAGTAGTCTAGTAATTTTGTTTCTTAACAAGTTGATGTGAATGTTCATGTGAATAGGGCATGCTAATCCAGTTAGTGGAACAAATAAACTTTAAAAGCTTCTGACACTATTCATGTCTGATGGTAGCATGTTGGCTTCCCCCTAAAATATAACGATGACAGATCCAAATTTTGCATGTGTCCTTTAGAAGGAAAGTGCCTGATCTTTAGGTTTTTATGATATTTACATGAATAAAAGTGCATAATGCACCTGATTTTAAAAATGATCATAAGCAATTCACAAATAATTCTCTAATCTGATGGTTGTATGCCAACCACATGAGCAATTATACTATAAAATACAAAAAAATCAGATTTTTCTGACTACCTACTTCAAAAGTGAATAAGCTTAAACACATTATTCACCCCATTTACGTTTTAATTAGTGTAGTCCACTTGTGCTTGAAGTAACAAAAAAAGTGTACCAATTACCAAGAGCAAATTAAGCCTATTATGAGAAATAGAAATATCAATTGTTTTTTAAAATACTGTCTGGTTTGTCTTCACAGCTGAAGAATCTAATTTATGAATTCATTTGTTTTTGTTTTTTAATTGTATATTTGTTAATTAAATGTTTTTGCCATGAAAATAGCCATTGTTGCTGACATGGCATTAAATCAAAATATATGATATGTCTTTACAGCTGAGATAAGAAAGGACATGAGTGGACACTATCAGGGCGCTCTGTACCTGGGTGATGTCAGTGAGCGTGTGCGGATCCTCAAGAACTGTGGGCAGAGTGAGTTTTGTCACTGTTTTTATTTAAATGATCAATTAAATGCTGATTATACTGTATTATACAAATGGCATCATCTGTACCACATACCTTTTCAGAGTCTCTGGCTTACCTGACTGCTGCCACTCACGGGATGGATGAGGAAGCTGAAGCCCTGAAAGAGACTTTTGACCTAGAAAAAGAAATGGTATGATCTGTCCTCATTATATTAATAGACGAGTGTTTGATCAGAATTATTGAGCTGTGGGTTACATTTCTGAACAGGTGCCAGAGGTGGACCCTAATGCTCAACTGCTGCAGCCTCCACCTCCCATTAACCCCCTGGACACAAACTGGCCTCTGCTCACTGTCTCCAAGGGCTTCTTTGAGGGAGCCATCTCTGCCAAAGGTGATCTGCTGTTTTTGTGTTGCTCAGAGATGGCTGTCAAGATTTCAGAGGTTAAATGCATCTCATTTTGATTAGTAACGTGTGTATTTTTCTTTATGTCTCTGTAGGACGAGCAGGGCAGATAGTTGCTGATCTGGACATGGATGCTCCAGGAGGAGAAGGCTGGGGAGAAGATGCAGAACTTCATTTGGATGAAGGTATTTACTATTGTGTTTTATAGGAAAACACCAAATCAAATTATTCCTTTCATTCATGGAACGATGAGGTTATTTATACAATATGTGATATTGGACACACTAGACTTACTCAGGGGCGTGTATTTGAAAGAAAAGTTGCTCAAAATGTATTGCAATAACATCCTAAATGTAAAACACATACTTTTGCAATGCCCTATTTTTCTGGTGGGTCTTAGAAGGAATTATTTATAAATGTGAAATTTTTATCAAATACATTTTACTTTTTTAGATTTTTATATGTATAAATTATTGTTGTTTTTTATATATTGTTGTTAATGTTATAAACCTATGTGTTATAGAAAAGTGTTAATTATAAACAGTTTGTCCATTAGCTTTATAAAGTTATTGGTGCCTAAATGCTGCTTGAGCCAATATATAAAAAAATAACCTTAAAACGATGTAGTGACATTTTAAAGTGTATTTTCTTCTCTTTAAAGTTTATTTAAAGGACAGTAAATATAAAACACAATTAGTTTGCATAACAAATTCACAATATAACCTAGGCCACCTAAGCCAACTGCAATAATTTAACTAGCAGTACTAATAGTTTGTATTCATGGTATGCTACAAACCCCCTTTATTTGTCATTCAAAGCACTCATCCAAGCTGATGATGGGCAGGGATGATTTGGTAAAACATCTAGTCAGTAAAAATGTCCTGCCTGTCGATGAGGTAAACTCATTGAACTGTAATGTAACCTACAGATCTACCTGGTAAATTTAAGCAAATCTCTATTTTCCCGTGAAATTTAAATAAAGATTTTAGATGGTAGTTTTAAGGATATCTATTAGCTAATGTGCTTCAAAACAATGACAGAATTCACATTTAGAAAATATAAAACTGATACAAACATCCAAAGCTTGTAGTTTGTCACTTCTGCCTGAATGGATCAACAATTTTTTTTTTTCGTCAACTCATACTTGAGTTTCTCATCAAATCTTGACCGATCAAATGCACTTTAGCATCTGACATGTTCCACCCCCTTCAGGACGCTTCACATTTGGTTTACCTTCACAAGATACTGGCGCCAAATGGAGCTTGAACCAATGTTAAAAAATTCTTAATTCAAAACTAGTGACATTTTTTTAAATCTTGAGTTTAAAATAGTTTAAAATAAATGGAAATAAAAAAAATTGTAAATACAACACAACAAATTTTACATATAGTGCAACCTAGGCCACCTAAGCCAACAACAATAATTTAACGTTAAATATCACTAGCGGTACTAATAGTTTGTATTCATGGTATGCTACAATCCCCCTTTATTTGTCCCCAAATATTTGCCACCAAAATGACAGCTCTCTTGACTTAAACAAAAACAAAGATGTGCATAGAGTAAGCAGTTTAACAATAATCACATTTAGTCTGTGTTCTGATTCAGGACATATGGCATATTTCACAACCCTTCTCAACCTGCATTATTGACCAAAATAGCACTTTTTGACTTCCACTAGCAGCTATGTTTTCTTTTCTAACCCAACACTGATTTCTGATGCTCTGCTCAGATGGCTTCATGGATGCTCAAGAGGGATTGGGTGATGAGGGAGCCATTGGGAAAGAGGACGGAGGAGGCTGGGATGTTGAGGAAGATCTGGATCTCCCACCAGAGCTGGTGCGAATGGTGTAAAACTGAACTAAGCCACTTCCATCTATAACTGGATTTATTCTCAATCTTAAGTTACTGTTATGTTTTGTCTTTCCTTTTAACAAAGGATGTACCTTCTGTTGGTGGAAGCGGTGCAGAGGGTGAAGGCTTCTTTGTGCCACCCACTAAGGGCACAAGCCCAACCCAGATGTGGTGCAACAACTCTCAGCTGTCAGTGGATCACATACTGGCTGGCTCTTTTGAGACTGCTATGAGGGTAATGAGATCTTGCTCCACTACAGATTAGGACTTGTTGTTGTTGTTGTTGTTGTTGTTGTTGTTGTTGTTGTTGTTGTTGTTGTTAATATATTCTTTTATCTTCTAATAATACATTTTAATTGTATTGTTTAAAGTACATTTCCTTTGCTTATTTGTAGGACTAAAAATTATTCTACAAATAATAATAATAATAATACTATAAAATATAAATATAATAAATAATAAATTTTAAATAATATTACAACTATATAATTTGTAGTAAGTAGTACAAAATAATGCGCTATTGTAGTCACACTAAAAGTATTAGAAATGTATTGTTATTTATTATTATTATTATTATTATTATTATTATTGTTATTGATTTGGTAATTGATATTACTTTAGAGTTCTTGGTCCTGTTTGTAGTATTTTTGCCACTGAAATATTAAAATAAGAAATTACTTTTTACTCTACTCTTAAATTGCTCTTTTAATCTGACTTGCTAATATTTAATTATTTTATATTAATATTGATATTGAATAACTATTAATTAGAGGTGTGAACCTACACTGGTCTCACAGTTCAGTTACGATTATCATGCCATCGATTCAGTTCAATTTGATATCTCGGTGCATTGACGATGCTTTCCATACACAATTTTATATTTTACTTCACAGCCAAGAAATTTTGTATCAAAATATATAATTTTAAAATACATTTTATATGTAATTGTAATACAATCTTGTTCTTTAATACAAGCAGTCAGATATATGAACTGTACCTTTAATTTTACCTGCTCAAAACACTCTGCATCAAGCTTAAAACTCAAGTACATGCACAGAACAACATGAGCGTTTATAGCAAATAAACAAATGTAAATATTATCCCGCTTGCTTTTTCATCATTGTTGAGCGAGTTGTTAAACGCCTATGATTAGTCATGCACTCAACAGGAAGGGCTGCAATTGACTCTAATGCACTGGCGCTGTTCACTGATAAGTGACACTGATAAAGGGATGTGGCGATCACAGCGGATCCATGATAGACGCGGTGGAGAAAACTTGCTCTGCAGACACTCTCCTGTCTGGATCCACAAGTATTACTATAACAGCCAAGAGGAGAGGAAACATCACGCCAGCAGGTCAAAAGGGCCACAGTGAGAGAGAGAAATGGAGTTTACTTTTATTTTTCCATAGCAGTAAAATAGGGGCTTCTGCTGTAACTTCAGTCTCAGTGAATGACTGTCCAGCAAACGCACGCAGTGAATTGTGCAGAGTTTCTGCGTTTTAATTACTCACGCTCGCCTCCCTCACCATAGTTATCTACCGCGACATAGCGCATATGAGATAAATGGCATCAGTACAAAAGAACCGGTTAGGATCTATTACTGAACCGATACCGAATTGTCTGTATCTGCATTGCGGTGCTCTGAAAAAAACAATAAATTTTGACATCTTTACTATTTATGATGATTATTATGATGATGATGATGATTATTATTATTATTATTATTATTATATGATTATTATTTTATATTGTAAAAAAAAATCTAAATCATAACAAGAATTTAAGTATTTATTATTGTTATTATTATTATTATTATTATTGGAATATTTCACTATATAATTTTTTTAACAGTTTTATTTACAATACTTAAAATAATTACACCAAACCTTATCCTGATTTTGGTTTTATTTTAATTAATCCCTACTTCAGATGGCTGTGAAAAACTTTGAACTTTAGTTATCTAATGAGATAGATTTGAGGCTAAAGGTTTTATTTAATTATCAAGTTAATGGGCCTAAAGTAAAAATTTCATAGTCAAATTATTTATGATTATTATTGTTTTGGCTCTTACTAATTTTATTTTGATTCTTCTCTTCAACAGTTACTACATGACCAGGTTGGCGTTGTTCAGTTTGGGCCGTATAAGCAGCTCTTCATGCAGACTCTTTCCCGTGGCCGCACCTGTTACCTGGGCCTGCCGTCTTTGCCCTGCCTGCACAGTTTTCCTCTGAGGAACTGGAAGGACAGCGGGCCTAAAGGAGGTCTGCCAGCGGTGGGTCTGCGTCTCGCTGACCTCATCTCTCGCCTGCAGCAGTGCTATCAGCTGACCACCTCAGGCCGATTCGAGGATGCCGTGGAACGCTTTAGAGCCATTCTCCTCTCCGTACCTCTGCTCGTGGTCGACAACAAACAAGAGATTGCAGAGGTGCGTTGCTATTCACTTGACAGATCTGTAGGTTATGAGTCGCAAACATTACTCCAGTGTCATTTTTGTTAGAAATTTTCATACCGTTTTCGCAGCTTCATTTTAAATGACAGAAATGAGACCATAAATAAATAAAAACAAGTTTTGAATGACCAAAGCTATAATGAAAATGTATAGTCATCAACAAATAAAGTCTGAAGAACATGTTAGGCAGGGATGATTTGGTAAAAGATCTAGTCAGTAAAAATCTAACCTACAGTTCTACCTGGTAAATTTAAGCAAATCTATTTTTCCATGAAATTTAAATTAAAGATTTTTAGATGTTAGTTTTAAGGTTATCTATTAGCTAATGTGCTCCAAAACAATGACAATTCGCATTCAGAAAATATAAAACTGATATAAACATCCAAAGCTTGTTTGTCACTTCTGCCCATAGACTGTAAAAATGGACACAGTATCCGTGACCTAATTAGTTTTCCTAATTAGTGACCCAATAGTTTTCTGAAGAGCACAAATGAAGCTACAAGTAGGAGTGGCCAACTGGAGCCATTTTGTTCGTGCGTGATTGCTCCAACCAGAGCTTACCAAACAAGGCCAAAGAGGCGGAGTGTCAGTGGAGCTACAGATGCCTGCTAGCATTTTGCTTAGACATGCTTTTCTTTGGGAGAAACGCTTAATACTTCATTACCTGCGACTTGTTTGTGTTCTGACCAAATGTGCTTGGTTGTGTACTATATCAATAAAAACACTGTTGTAATACATTGAGCCACTAAGCATTGCTCTTATAAGGTTTTTCTACAGGAGAAAAACGTGAATTACATCCAAATACTTCAAATATAGTCTGTCTTCAGTAAATGCAAGGCTATTTATGAAATCCAGGCATAACACTGTATGGCAACATTTTAGACGACTATTCTAAAGCCTACAGCTAATCAATCTGTCAGATTCTAGAGTGCATTACAGTTCTAAAGAAAATTATAAATAATAAGTTATCTTAAATAAAACAAATACATTTTATAGAGATGGTATATAAGTATATAATTTTACTCACCTGTGAAATGGAGGCAACTTTAATGGTTCGTGAGTATTGGCAAGGACCTCATGATACGATACATATCACGATACATGTGTCACGATACAATACATCACAATATATTGCGTTACAATAAATATTGTGATATATTGTAATAGTTTGTATTAGTATGTGTCACATTATATTGACAACTTGATAAAGTCGGCAGACAAATTAAAATTCCAATTCCAATTGATTTTCCATCCATTCCAATTCATTAGAACTGCACAGTGTGATTGAACAGAGAACTATATATATTGCAAAGCTTACAAATGGCATTTTTCAGTACAAATGGCAATTCAGTACTTCCTGGTATAGCGTTAAAACCAATGTGCAGACACACGTCAGCTCTAAAAGCTGGAGGCACCTTTATATTTTCCTCCATGCTCACTCTTGCTTGCTTCTGATATCGTACTACTTGGCGTTTTGTTGATCGCGAGTTAGCGACATCTACAGGAGCGGAGGAGGAGGTCGTTTGGCACAACTTGAATCGATACTTGAGATTGGACTATCGATAAACTATCATAAAAGAAATTATCGCGATAGTTAGAAGTATCGATATTTTGCACAGCCCTACACAGCATGACATATCATCTGATAATTGTAGGAAATAATTCTAAAAGGCAATTTACTGTGTAAAGCCACATAAAACAAAACAAAAAAACGATGTAATCACCTCATTCTCTGCGGACGAGCAGGCGCAGCCGTTTGAATAATTTTGGTTCAAGACTTGCTGTCTCGTTCACATTCATTTATTTTTATATGTTAAAAACAGCTCGTTTTGCTGCTTGATGTTGCAAACTGATATTTTCTTATCTTATTCTTCTTTGTCTGTATAGTCATGCAAACACTTGTTTGTAGAGCAAGTAGTTTGACTGTTTTCTGTTAATTATTATTCCTAGTCATTTCTTCCATAAGCATCGGAAGTTCTAAAACAATCGTAAAAACGAGCGCACTTCTGCATTGAAGAATAAGGTCAATATGCCGAGTTCAGAGGCTAATCAGGGGATGTGACTGCGACCAGCGAGACCTAGCTGTCACTCAAGTGGCCACGCCCTTAATTATGCAGATTTATTATAACCTAATATAAAGGAAATGGATGAGTTATAAAAACATTCACCCCCTCACAGTTGTCATGAAGGGTAATATTAGCTATATAAACCAAAATCGTTCTTTTTACCAAGCTGTAAACACCTTTTTTTTCCTGCTGTGAAGTTCACAAATTTAAGAGTGGGCTCAATAGAAATGTGCTCTATTATAGAGCCAGGGCTAGCAGAATTTCGATGTATTGCAGTTTCAGTTACTTTTGTATTAGCTTCACAAAGAAGAGCGTTCACCTTAAACATTGAATAAAAAATGCACATTTCAAAACGCTTAAATGTTTGAAAATGTTCTTATCTAGGAGAAGAGGAAGATAAGAAAGTGGATTGCCTGAATTGCAGATTTAAATCTGTGTTGGTTTTATTAAAACATTAATATTATTTATGTTTCTAAATGTTTTCCCCCATTTGAATGAGCTTAGAAATTTTGGATACACTTTTAATATTTGATTATTTACCTGTTTGTTTTTAATCAATTATATTTAAGTCAACGTAAAATAAACTTAAAACAAAAATTATTCAGATAACTGAAACAAAAGGAAATTTTTGTCAAAGAATTTGTGTTTTTTTGTTTAAAAATGTGTTGACTTGGAATGGTTTTTAATCAAGCATCTCTTCCGCCATGTTGACCTCTAAAACAGTGTAAACAGAAGCTGGCCGCTCTGAGTTCTTCTGATTGGTCCACTACTTGGAACTTGCATTAAGCCGCGCTGCATGTAAACGTTGAAATTTTTACTTGAATTGCATTTAAAAAACATGGTAGATTTGTGTGAGGCACTGCTAAAGATGCGAGACACAAGCGTAATAGACAAGCTCATTTACATAGAAAAACTTTAGAAAAGTAGCACATTAGAATAGACAAAAAATGCACCGTGAATGAAGCCTGACTATAACCATCAAAATTAACACTACTTTACTATCACTCAGGCCCAGCAGCTGATCACTATTTGTAAGGAGTATATTATTGGCCTCACGATGGAGACGGAGAGGAAGAAACTTCCTAAAGACAGTCTTGATGAGCAAAAGAGAATTTGTGAGGTACGTGCTTTCTAAAGTGTTGCTTTTTTATCATCTGAAATTTGCTGCAACTTATGAACTAAATTAATGTTTATATCTCTTCTGTGTGTTTCAGATGGCGGCGTATTTCACACACTGCAGTCTGCAGCCTGTCCACATGGTGTTGGTTTTGAGAACAGCACTCAATCTTTTCTTCAAACTGCGCAACTTCAAAACAGCAGCAGGTTTTGCTCGACGTCTGCTTGAGCTGGGCCCCAAACCTGAAGTGGCACAACAGGTGACCTAATAATAGTTTTGTTTTGTTTTTTTAGGACAGTGTAATGCAGCGGTGTCCAAACTCGGTCCTCGAAGACCGGTGTCCTGCATAGCTTAGCTTGAAACTACCAGGCAGGTGTGTTGAAGGAAATTGCAGTATACCTGTCTGATTCAGGTGTGTTTAATTGGGGTTGGAACTAGGCATGGGTATACCACAGGTTTGGGTTTGGGTAAGACAAAGTTTAAAACCACCAAAATGTTCTGCTGTACTGTTCCTATGGTATATGTAAGATTTTTATTTTACTATTATTTTTTGTTTAGGACAACAGTATCTCCAGCATAAAAGATATTCAAAGATGCCTTTTGTAAAGAATCATAGAGAAATGTGTGTTTTAGAAACTAATGAAGACAGCAGAAGTTAATGATTCAATTCATTAATTTAGCCTGACATGTTTTCTGCTTCAAAATATTTTAAATGTCTCTCGAAATATTATAAGATCTATTGTGTTAACAGGGGAATAAATATTTTAGTTTTTTACCCAGACCTTTAAAAAGAATATATTTTAGAGCAGTAATCCCAATACCATGACACCGTCAGAATCGTATACTGGCCCATGCTTAGTTGGAACAAAAATATGCAGTACACCATTCCTCCAGGACCGAGTTTGGACACCCCTGGTGTAATGTATCTTGTAGCCTAATGTTATTCACACATTAAAGGTTAATTTTGAACAGCAGATTATCTTATTGGAGTGTCTGTAATACGTTTCTATTGAAAAACAGTTGTACAGTAATAAAATAAATCCTTTTATTAACATACAAAAAAAACATATAAAGTAGAAAAGTTTTTGTTGAAAGTTTAAATTATTGTTTCATTTTAGAAATGACCATAAAATGTGGTTTTTAATGCAGGCTTTATCATTTTTAAAGGTGATAATATATTTATGCCATTTTAAGCATGTGCTGTTGTATCATGCATCTATTAGTTTTTATTAATTGTTTTAATTAATTTGTTGTTTTTGGTCATTTTGCACTTATAGTTGTGTCTATAGTTTTCATTTATTTATTTATTTATTTAAATTATTTTAGTTTGTATATGTAGTTGCATTCATTTTATACCTATAGTAGTCTATGGGACTGATCACACCGAATGTGCTTTTACGTTCCAAAAACACGTGGCACACCGCAATGCTTTTTTTGTTGACAAGAAAAAAAAGAAGTGCAGTGCGCTTTGTGTCACTAGGCAATGACTGAATCAGCTGCCTATTGTGAGCGAGTGCTGTTGATGTTGGTATATTTAATAATCATATTTAAGATTCATATATATATGTATATGTATGTGTGTATATATA
>CAIGQZ010001336.1:14454420-14468693 GCA_903798205.1 Danio tinwini | reverse complement strand
TTATTATTATTATTATTATTATTATTATTATTATTATTATTATTATTTAGTTTGTAGATTTATTTGCATTTAATTGTATGCCTGTAGTCTTTAATAATAACTACTAAAACCTAAACTGTAACCTACATATTATCTGAAAGCAATTAATAGTTGGACATAATTAAATTATGTAAATCTCAGTAAATAATACATTTTGTCTCAAGTGTTTACATTTTTGTCCCTCTTGTGTAAAACATCCCTCAATAATAATCTGATGTTCTCCATCTTTCCTCAACAGACACGTAAAATTCTCGCAGCCTGTGAGAAGAGTCTGACAGATGCTCACCAGCTAAACTATGATCCCCACAATCCCTTTGACATCTGCGCAGCCTCTTACATTCCTCTGTACCGTGGGCGGCCCGTAGAGAAATGTCCCCTGTCTGGAGCCTGCTACTGCCCTAAATACAAAGGAGAGGTCTGCAGGGTCACGCAGGTCAGTTCTCAGCTATTATTTAATTAGTGAATGCAGAAAGTCTAATATTTTCCATATGTGGACTGTGGAGAATGGGTTTTGATTGTCTGTGTCTCTCCTGTTTTCCAGGTAACTGAGATTGGAAAAGATGTGATTGGGTTGCGTGTCAGTCCACTGCAGTTCCGCTAAACACACATGCTGTACAAACGTGGATAAAAATAGATATGCTTCTCCTCACATATGCTTTTCCTTTATAAGATGAAGTAATGAATCTTTTAAGATCAGAACAATATTAAAAAATTACCTTGTGTGACTAATCGCTCTGTGACTGTACTTTCTGTTACTACAGTATATCTGAGCTCTCAACTGTCTGTATGCTTGCATTCATATGAATATTATAATAATAATAATTGTTCATCTGTCACTCAGTGCAAAACAAGTTTCCTTTTTTTGTGAACTCTAAATATTGAAATAAATTTCTGGTAAACAAATGTTTGACTGCTTATTTGTCATTGAATTATTGCCATTAGCTTAAAATAAAACCTTCAACTGTTTGATTTATTTGTTTAGAAGAAGATAATTTATTTGCACTAGTTATCAAAAAAACATTTCTCCTTTTTGTAACTTATAACTATAACTGAAATAAAAATATAATCACATTTATAAGACCCGGATGGGACGTGATGGTGGGGAAATATAAAGTTGCATATGAAGGGTGATGATCGAGCCTTTAGGAATTTAATGGAAAAGAAAGTGAATGCAGACATTTTTATATTAATTTCCTTTCAAGATTAAAAACGTATGAGAAATATTGAAAATACTTAGTTAGGCCGATAGTGGGATAAAATATGGAAAAATAGTTTACAGGAGAATTCCGGCAAAAACGGGAGGGTTGACCTGTATGAAGTGAATAGGAAGTGTTTGTGGTCAAACTTTTTTATACTTTTAAAATTTATTTTCCTATCTCTCTGGGGGGGTTTTCTCCCACCCAGTATTTTTTTCTTCCACCCATTTTTTTCCCTTCCAGGTCTCCGTACAGTGCTGAATATGCTAGTCAAGCAAAATCTGCCTTGATTTGCTCACTAAAGTTTTTGCATTATCCTCGATCCGTCAGCTGGCCGTATTTACATTTTAAACTAAATTACAGCATTTCAATTTAAACATTTAATTTCCAATTTTTGTAGTTTAACAATAAAGCAAACAAAATGACTTAACCTTACCTGACCCTAACTTAACCTTAAGCCTTTAAATTGCACTAGTAGTATCCAGTTGAAAAATATCTAGTAAAATATTATGTTCTTTCATCATGGCAAAGACAAAATAAAACGGCTATTAAAAATTTGTTATTAAAACTCCTGTTTAAAATGTTGAAAAAAATCTTCAACAGAAATTGGAAAAAAATATACAAGGGGGCTAATATTTCACACTTCAAATGTTTATTAAATCCAAAGTCATGATCACATTGTTTCATGTATTGCAAAAAATGTAGTCCGTATTCAATAGTTATTTGGTTTACGTAGTGCATGATGTGTTCATGAATGTAAATGTAAATTTAGTTGAGCAATCAAATCAAAGATGTTTTAGTTCACCCAGAGTTCATCGAGACCCGTTGAAAGATGCTATCGACACCAAACGTCACACACACTTCAGTTAACCTCGAAGGAGTGAGGTAAAGCGGTAAGCAAGTTTATGTAACTGTTTAACGATGTAAATGTAAAACAATCAATTCTGAGACGGTCAAATTTCGCCACTTGAATCTGAAAAATTGAACAAATCATATTTGTAATCTAAAACATGGTTACTTCAGGCTTTTTATAATAATTCAGTCGTGTTTTGTTGTTTTTTGCGGCCACGAGGAGCTGCTGAATGTACCACAAAGTCAGACTCGAGGCAAGCGTGTTCACATGGTTTTGGTTAATGCTCTAATTTATTTTGATCAATTGGAAACTTGTGCTTTCAATCCTATAGGTACAAAATCTCCCAAAACAGATGGAGAACATTTACTATTTGCTAACATTTTTTATAACAGTATACTCTAAAATTTCTATATTGAACCATTTTTAAGTATGCTTAATAATAAGAAGAATAATATAATACTTTAACAGTCCACAAAACATTTTAAACATTTCAGTTTACAGTCATTCAAAGTTTTTGGTCGCATCCCTGCTGCCTGCTCAAGATCATCCGGCTCACATCAATGTTGTTACTGGTAAAAACCTCTTTTCCATGTTCGATGGTGGCAGCGGGAAGGGATCGGGTGCGTCCCAAAACCCAAGCAAAGTCTACATGGAAGAGTCTCAAGACATCAGTGCAGGAATAGACCAGCGCCGAATTCTCATAGTCAGTGGACAAAATCCAGTATGGCGTGTAGGGCAAAACTGTCAAATAAAGAAGACATGAAATATGATTTAGGCAAGATGTTTCCTATGCAATGTGACAGAAGTATGTAACTACTCATCATTTGATTTTCAAAGGAAAAGCAGATTCCTACCATAGGAGAAACTAATTCCAAGCTTTGCCGGGTTTCTTTTATCTTCCACCACAGCCGTTCCATCAATTGTTTTTAGCTCTCCTTTTCTAATACACAGTAAATCTGTTATACAAAGCTTATACATATTACTCGTCCTCTAAGTATCCATTGACTTGATACTCACAGAATTTCAGAGCTCACTACATGAGCCGTTCCGTCCAGCTTGAGAGTAAAGTTGGTCTCAATGCATCTCCCCCGCTCAAACTGTGCTGGAAGTTTAGCAATCTCAAACCACCGGCCCATAAACTACATTGAGATACAAGCATGGAGATTGTGATTGAATGTAAGAGCAGATTGTAAGATGTGATCATTTCTCATGTTGAGATGCAGTATGTTACTTTTTGAAGATTGAAGGCAGGTTGAGTTGCAGGCTCCGGGCACGGACCCCAGTGAGGCACCTGGGCACTTATGAGGGGCAGAAAGAGGGCCAATGCAACCAGAAACACCTTCATTTTACCCCTTACCAAAAAAAAAAGGAAAGAATAGTGTTTTAAGTCTGCTGCTTAAAACATATGCCAAAGTAGTTGGTGGTTCATTCTGCTGTGGGAAGCTTGATAAATCAGGGACTAAGCCAAAGAAAAATAATTATTTGCATATGCTATTAACAGCATTATTACTAACAAACAAAACAAAGAATTTGTGTACATTTAAAGGTCAAGAGATTTAAAACAAAATGTATTTACATTATATTAATTTACAATATATATTTTAATGCACTTTTGCTGTATATAAAGACTAACTTTCAAATTATTAGGACCAGTATAAAAATAAGGCTTATATTCACAAATGCTACAATTATTTATCCAAAACCTGAAACAGTAATAATTTATAATAAATAATTACAGTTCATAAAAACTGTTGGCAGTTTTAATATTAAACGGGTATAAAAAGGTAACAATTTACAATAACAGTAATGAATAATGATGTATTAACATGTAAATTACTTTATTATGAAATAATGACGAGTTAAGGCGCACACTAATCATGAACTAACTTTAACTACAACATGAGTCACAAGAGTTCATGTGTGAATAACGGCTTCCTTAATTGCTTGCTAGTACATGTTGTCAATTAATTTATTTTAAGCTAAATGTAACAAACATGAACTAATAAGCTGTTAATGTATAATTAAGTCATAGGGCCAGACGAAATCTGTGGACGTTTTTAACCATTTTTGCAGAGAATTTTGGTCAAAATCTGTGCATTTATGCAGAATTATTGAGTATCATAACTAAAACCTTAATATGTGAAATAAAAAATACCCTTTTAACTTTTATTTAATATTTAAAATGCATTTCCAATTAGATTAACTTTATTTACTAAACAAAGTAAGTTTCTCATATAATATATCTACTAAAAGACAGAAAATATTACTTTACAAACTGCATTGTACATATTAGTCAATAATATTACTGTAATTAATTTAAAAACGGAATAAATTTAGATTTACACACATTTACTCAAGTAAATAAACAGAATTTATGATGAGCTAAAAATATGCGGAATTCTGTGGAAATTCTGCAGAATTCTGCGCACACAGATTTTTTGTGGGCCTAGTCATGACTTTACTTGGAGGGGCACATCATCACTTATGAACTCCTGTGTTTAAATTGTTCATGTTAATGTTGACTGAACACTTTACTATTGTTATTCAGTAAAGGCACTAGACTGACGTGCATAAGGAGTTAATGATGATGTGCCCTTACAAGTAAAGTTACAATATAATTATACATTAACATATCATGAGTTCATGATAGTTAAATTAAGCATAGACTATAATGTGGTAATTAATACATTAATTAACAAACAATCATATACTAACAAGTAAAAAGGTAGCCGTTTTACACACATGAACGGATGTGACTCATGTTGTAGTTAATGTTAGTTCATGATTAGCCCATGCATTAACTCATCATTAGTTCATAATTAAAATAATGTTTAGTTTACATATTAACACATCATTATTAATGTACTGTTATTGTAATGTGTTACCTAAAAAAATATATATTTCAAAATGTAATTTAATTAACAGGTCAAAATTCAGCATCATTACTCAAGTCTTCAGTCTCACACGATCCTTCAAAAATCATTCCAATATCCCAATTTGATTCTAATAAAAATAAATATGATTATCAGTGTTGAAAATCTTTGTGATGGTTATTATTTTTTACATTCTTTTGCTGATCTTTAATAAAAAGGAACTTCACCAAAACACAGAAATTATTTATTTAATATATCAATCTTGTAACATTACAAATTTCTGCACTGCAAATGTTTTGATCAATTTAATGCAGGCTTGCAGAATAAAAGTATTAACTGATAAAATTATTATCTTGCTGAATAAATTATTATTATTATTATTATTATTTTATCTCTAAGAAAACAGTATTGACCCCAGACCTTTGATTTCTATTGAGAAGTATACACGATTCAATTTCTTGTAAAGCAATCATCAAAAGTTTGACCCCCAAAAAATTGACAAACTCTTACCTCCTAAAGTCGTGCTGAATATGCGATGGACTGGAGAAAGCAAAGTATTTATTTGAATCATGTGACTGTCCCAAGACATCTTTGTGAGTTTATTCCCAACATGAAGCAAGCTATTAAGCAAATTGAAGTCATGAGGTAATGTACCATAATGGATGAATATCTCAACTAAACTAACGCTGATATGTCTTTTAAACAAATCTTTTTTCTTTTAAGTTGAACTAAAAGTAAAGTTCAAGTTTAGTGCACGATTGTGTAAGGAAAAGTAACACAGAAAGCTTCTAAATCATAGGTCTCAAACTCAGTTCCTGGAGGGCCGCAGCTCTGCACAGTTTTGCTCCAACCCTAATCAAACACAGCTGATTTAGTAGTGTCTAGTAGTCTTAAAGACCTTGATTATTTTAATCAGCTGTGTTTGATTAGGGTTGGAGCAAAACTGTGCAGAGCTGCGGCCCTCCAGGAATTGAGTTTGAAACCTACAGTTGAAGTCAGAATTATTAGCCCCTTTAATTATTAGCCCCCTGTTAATTTTTTTCCCCCAATTGCTGTTTAACGGAGACATTTTTTTTCAACATATTTCTAAACATAATAGTTTTCATAACTAATTTTTATTAACGGATTTATTTTATCTTTGCCATATTGTCAGTAAATATTATTTTACTAGATATTTTAGGACACTTCTATAAAGCTTAGAGTGCCATTTAAATGCTTAACTAAGTTAATTAGGTTAGCTAGGCACGTTAGTGTAATTAGGCAAGTTATTGTATAACGATGGTTTGTTCTGTAGACTATTGAAAAAATATATAGCTTAAATTGGGCTAGTAATTTTGACCTTAAAAGTTTTTTAAAAATTAAAAACTGCTTTTATTCTATCCAAAATGAAACAAATAAGACTTTCTCCAGAAGAATAAATATTATCAGACATACTGTGAAAATTTCCTTGTTCTGTTAAACATAATTTGGGAAATATTTAAAAAAGAAAGAGGGGCTAAAAATTCTCTCTTTGACTATGTTCTAAATCAACAGCGTTATGGTTGTCTGTAATGGTGATGCTGACAGATAGAGGGCGCTATAACGAGGAGGCTGCTCATAGAGGCCCACACCAAAAACTGTGGAAAAAAAAGGTTTTTATGCAACATATTTTTTCATTACACAAGGACCGTATGCTCACGTGTAGCTGTGTGTTTTGCATGTTGCAAGTGTTTGTGATAAGTCCAAAAACACTGGTGTGTTTGGGAAGGATTCACATGTGTCTCGACCTCCAGCTGAGGGCACCACTTTACACACACCTTTCATAACAATGAATGGAAAAAACATTGTATAACAATAAAAAGTTAGGAGAACCATTTCAAAAGTAAGATAGGAATGTAAATACCAAAAACATCATAATTATTAATAAAAAAACTCAATATCCATACTTGATACTAAAATAACACTGGCTTAAATGGCATAATTACGAAAATCATTGGAAGTTATGGATCGTGCATTAAAAATATATAATGTAGGGGGCTATATCTTTTCGGCTTAGTCCCTTTATTAATCAGGGCTCGCCACAGCGGAATGAACCGCCAACTTATCCAGCATATGTTTTACACAGCAGATGTCTTTCCAGCCACAACCCAACACTGGGAAACACCCATACACTCTTGCATTCACAGACATACACTATGGCCAATTTAGCTTATTCAATTCACCTATACCACATGTCTTTGGACAGTGGGGGAAACCGGAGCACCCGGAGGAAACCTACACAAACACAGGGAGAACATACAGAAGTCCACACAGAAATGCCAACTGACCCAGCTGGAGCTCGAACCATCGACCTTCTTGCTGTGAGGCAATTGTGCTACCCACTGCACCACCTTGATGCCCAGGGGCTATATTCTTTTTGCCAATTTGTTTATGCGTATATATAAATAAAAAATTAACCTTCCTGAGTCCAAATATGTGTAGACACATGGTGCAACATTTAAAGAAAAAAAGAATTCACATTGAAGTTTACAAGGTACAATATATTTGAACAAATTCATGGGCTAATAAATCAAAGTTTTTTAGACTTAAAAAAATTGCTTAGTCGCAAAACATGAACACTAACAGTGATACTTACTGATAATACACAAAAAAAGTCCAAATACACATGTCCAAAAAAGACAAACTTTAATTCACCATGGCTACACTGTAAAAACCCAAAAGTTAAGGTAACTCAAGTTATTTGAGTAAACCGATTGCAACAAACCATTTAAGTTCAAAAACTAATCATAATGAGTACTGTGAAACCCAATAAATGAAGAACTTAAACCAAATGGGTACTGTAAACCCAATAAGTTAAGACAACTCAAATAATTTAAGGAAACTAATAGCTACAAACCATTTGAGTTAAAAAAACAAATCTATATGAGTACTGCAAACTTACTCCATTTAAGTTGAAGTAATGAGGTATTTAATTAACTTATTACCTTCAACACTGAGTTCAAAACTCTTTTCAAATGAGTAGTAATAACTTTCTGCAAATTTTGAGTTAACTACACTCATTTCATTTGATAAAGTTGACTGTTGGGTTTTACAGTGCAGTAAAATTAAATTATTATCCTCTGTCAGGTGTGGTGGAATATGGCATCAAACATCACTGTTAAAAACAATTAGATTCTTCAGTAAAAATACAGTTTTTTGAGCCAGAGATGAGTTATACATCAGACTTGACTATTTTTTTATGTACCATTGTGCCTGAGAAGTTAACGCTGCGCTGTGATAAGAACATTGTGAAAGATTCATGTGTGACGCGACCTTCAGTTGAGAATACAACTTCATGCACCATTTTCATAACAAAAGGATAAATGGAAAACATTGTATAACATTTTAGATGCTAGAAGAACTTTGACGTTCAAAATTCGTGTGAACTACAGCTTCATGATTACTGCTTAAATTAAATTCACCCAGACTGTCCATGCAAGATGCAGTGTTACAAAACTTCAGAATTTAAGTTACTTCAAATAATGAGATCAATGCAGTTCTCAGACCTGTAAGCAAAAAGAGTTTACAACTAAATGAGACATGACATAATGAACATCCTCAGCAGAAATTGTTCTCATTAAAAATAATGCTAAGCTGACAGATATGGGACATGTGTTCTTTCTCATTAAGTGTATATCAACTGTTACAGTTCAATTAACAGAACTTCATATTTTCTCACAGAAAAGTAAATTGTATAATTATTAAATAATAAAAATAAAAGAAAAATAATAATAAAGGAAAATTAATTCCAAAAATTGATGATTTGAAAAACATGATTTATGCATCTAACAGAACTTTAGTTTTATGGATGTGGAAAGCTACAGTCAGTCGTCACTCTATTCTTCATTCAAAACACCTTCTTCTCAAGGTGTGTTTATTTAACCTTCAACATCTGTTTGAGCAGATGCCCCGGTTCCCCAAACCTTTACTAATGAGGTTATGTCAGTTGAGGAGGTGGAGCTAGTGATATAACAAATCAATCGTCTATAAATACAGAAATTGGTCACTGTTTGTCACAGTTCTCCACCTTGAACACAAGCTTCACTCGTGAGTCCAAACAGGTAAGATGATGCTTGGGTTTTCAGTCTCAATTTCCAGCAAACTATTAGCAGCAAAATTTCTGTCTCTGGTTTTTAAATCTGACTGTTTTCCAGGTTGAAACAGGTAGAATGCAGGCTCTTCAGGTTGTGTCTCTGACTCTGCTGGCAGTGCTGGCGGTCAGCGCTCAGTCCATCGGCTCTGGAAAATGTCCACAGCCCCCAGTTCAGAAAGACTTTGATCCGACTAGGGTAAACTTTTGCTCAAAAAATATTTTTGAAACCTACTTATTAATATGTATAGCTTCAAACATATGTGTTTTATCAAATGAAATGATCCTGTTGCATAAATTGTTGTGTATTTTGCTAGTATATGGGCAGATGGCATGAGATCATGAAGTTCCCTTCACCGTTCCAGTTGGGCGAGTGCTGCCAGGCCACTTACACCCTGAGTGACGGCATCGTCCTGGTCCGAAATGATGAGATTCTGTGAGTTCTGATCCGCATGTAAAATAAAATGATAAAATGGTCACATATCTTTAACATACCCTCTAAATGTATAAATGAATAAATAAAAAAATTGGTTTGTGATTACTCATAATAGTCCTGCACTTACTTCTGAAACCTAATATATTTGATCTGAATCTCTTCAGCTCTAATGGCACTATCAACTTCATTGAGGGAACTGCCAAGATAGTAGATGCATCAGAGCCTGCCAAACTTGAAGTCAGCTTCTTTGAAGGTGAGTCTGAATAAATCATTCTTGGCATTTGGTTTATTTATTGGAAGAGTCGCTGATTTGGGATTCTCCCTCTGCAGATGCTCCTCCTTCACCATACTGGGTTCTGGCTACTGATTATGATGACTACACCCTGGTTTACTCCTGCACTGATTTCGACAATCTCTTCCATGCTGAGTATTCCTGGATCATGAGTCGGAGCCGCACACTTGCTAAGGAGACCATCTCTGAGCTGCTGGACATCCTCAAATCCCATGGCATCGGTACTGAGGCTTTCACTGAGACCGACCAGAGGCCGGAGCTGTGCAGCGGCATGCCTTAAAACAGCTGCATTCAACTACTCTAAATGTGCTGTGATTTGTATATACTGTACTCACACAGCAGGAGAATATGAAGAAAATATGAATGATGTCTACCTAATCCTATATGAGGTACTAAAGCTGTTCCTTAATCAGCATGAATCATTTTGAATAAAGAACTAAATGATCAAAACTGTTTTTTGTCTTTTGTTCTTATTTGCACAAAACATTTTTTTAAAACATTTTTAAGTCATTTTAGATACAGGGTTGTAAACATATACACATATAATACATGACAAATTGCGTGATCATATTTATATATTTAATAAGCTAAGAATGAATGTTTGTTCTCTTCCTCGCAAAATAAAACACTCTTTATAGCTGCAGTCTTACGGTGAGACTTGAAACTCCTGTATCAAACACACTAGAAGTGCAATAAATCGTGTTAATTGGTGTGCTTTCTCATGGTAAAAACATGCTAGCAGTATGTTAAAATATACTAGCAATGTGCTAAAATTCCACTACCTGTGTGATAAATTATCCCATGCTGCTTTCTAATTCGCATAGTTCCCTACTATATAGTATGTTAAAAGAATGTATGTAAGCCGAGTATATCAGATTCATAGTATTAAAAAAAAATAGGTCAGAAGTAACTTCTGCTGAAAATCTGAAGTGTCTCTGCGCTAGACACTTTACTTTCCATGAGGCCACATGAGAGAATAGAATTGAACTACCGTAACAATAACAACATATAGCAGAATTTCCAATTTTCACTCATAAAACCCATAATCATACTTTATAAGCTACTTTTTTTAGGTGCCATATACTGCATTGATTCAATAAATGAACTTGTTCCCTGATATCCACATAGTATGTTTGGGACTCAAAAATTATCCAGAAATGGTTTTATATCCTCGTTTATTACTCCATAAAATACCTCTAGATTTAGAAGGTCCTTATTGACCATATTTGAAATGATCGTGAATATTATTAAGCTCAGCTTGCTCTTTTTCTCATACACACACACGTGATAATATTAACCTCTGCAAAGACAGTTTATGTTTAATAAAGTGTATTGCAGGTATTGCAGACATTCTAAGTCTCCCGGAAGCTCTCACAGCAAAAAATCAGTGTACATTTAACTCAATTTGAGTTTAACTTAACACTCCTTGGGTGTACATATGACTCCTTCCATTTTGGAGTTAAAATAACACTTTCTAAAGTGTGAAATTTTTACATTACTCTCAGAGTTCATGCTACACAGTAAGAGTTTATTCTACACAGTAAGAGTTTATTCTTACATCGAATTGGAGTGTGTTACTCTTCAAATAGTTAATATATTACCTTTTTTTCTATATTATCAATTGGTGTGTGTAACATAACAGTGATCAAATATGTTGAAAATAGTTTTAATTTATTAAATGTTCATTAATCTTTTCAGAAATAATTTCAACACATTCAACTCTTTGCATTTTAAAATGCAACAAGACATATTTAGTTTATTTAAAACATACCGGTTTGATCACAGTTTGTCCGAAAGAACAAAAAAGTAAAAAAACTGGACTTCCCATCACTAATGGGAAATGCACTGCATATTGGGTTAAAAGTTTAACATGGGGAAAAAAACCTCTTAAATATATGCTCTTTCACACTCGTGGATTAAAATGTACTCCAGTTTTAACACTGAACAACACCCAAAAAATCACACTGTATATTTAGCACTGGAATTTTTGCTGAGCTGGGAGTCTACCCGCATATTCATATGACATTTGTAAGACAGCTGTCAAATATTAAATAAGTATATGTATTTGTTGATGTCAAGTAAAATAAAAATCTTTGCAATGGATTTGAATTATACACTGGACTGTGGGGGATATATAAAAAATATACACTCAATGGTGTGAACGAATAGTGAATAAAAAAGATACATATGTGACTCAAACATCCTGTTCAAGAGAAAACCAGCATAAGGAAAAAATATAGGAATAAAGAAACACAATATAACTAACTAAACAAATGTAGCTACAGAGTATGCATCAGAATAGCACAAGCTGACAGAGGAAATGACAAGTCAATAAACAGACATCCAATAACGCTCATAACTACTTTTAACCATGCTATAACCACCAAAGACTGTAAAGAAGGAAATAGTAAAGCATTTATTATTCTTTATTTATTTTAATTAAGACTAAATGTTAGCTAATCCGTCATTATCATCAATAGTGTGACATCTGGTGGTGTGAAGTAGAAATACAGAACAACAAGAGTCTGAAGGTGAGATGTACACACTAGGTAATGTTAAACTGTCCATGTCTAAATTTTAATTCTAAATCTGAAAACCACATGGGCAAATCAATTGTTAATGGTAACAATTTAATTTAATCAAAATACTTGAAATACCTTTCAATAACATTAAAATAACTTATTTTTCTTCTTTTTTTTGTTACTACTGAAATCAAATGTTTGATTTTCAGGATCCAGGTAGCTATTTTGATGTTAAAAACTAAAACAATCAGAATAAAAAAAATTTAATAAAAAAACATTTCACATATAATAATAATAATAATAATAATAATAATAATAATAATAATAATAATAATAATAATATTCTATGATCTTACAAATTCCTTTTGTAACTTTTTGTTGGACTCAATTATATAGAGATAAGGGCATGAGTCTTGCAAGCCAGAAAAGTTACATATTATTTTTGTTACACAACATGCAAAAAAAAAACATTTTATGTAATTTACAATTATGTAAATGTTTTTATAAACAGAGTTTTATCAAAAGAAGAATTTTATTGCAAATAGATTTATTTAGATAAGTGTATTCATTTATTCTATGATGCCAGTTATACATATACATTATCTAAAATATTTTTCACTAAGTCTGTAAGATTTCATGAAGACATTTGATTAATGTTATACTGTTTGCATTTGGTCACATTCAAATTCATTTAACCAGTTCTTTAATACCATTTAGAGTTCATTAGTGCCCTTATTAGTGTAGAGAAGGATCAAAGGTAGAGAATGACCTTTGTTTGACACAATGCCTTGTTTGAACAGATGTAAAGAGCCTCAACCTTCCCCATGAAACAGATCATGTTAGTATATTTCAGGGGCAGGGCTTACTGACATAATTCACAGAAAATGACTAAATGCCCTATTGGTTTTGCCCCAAAAAGCCGATTTGGCTGATACTTCACGCTCTGAAATAACAGTTCAAAAGCTGTCACCTTTTCATGACGTACATTTTTGTACCTTAAGAGTCCACAATGTTATATTAAACTTAGTAAGCCTATCTTTAAAGAATAACTTAAAAAAGAAGAAAAAAAAGAAAATGTTGTCATCAATTACTCAGCCACCACTTGTTGCAAACTTGTTTTGTCTTCAGTTGAACACAGAATAAGACTGTTGACTTCCATATATTGCTTTTTCTTGCAGGTCAATCTGTGTCCAACATTCTTCTGAATATCTTGAGTTCAAAAGAAAACTCAGGTTTGGAATCACTTAAAGGTAAGTACATTTGTTTTAATAGTACATTTTTGGATAAATTATATCTTTAATCTACCACCTTTGTACATTTAGTACTAATGTGTAGACTAATAATAAGGAATAATGTACATCTAGGCAGTTGTTTTTGCAAAATTAAATCAAAGGGCTTATCAGATGTTGCTTGAGTCTAAAAAGCTGTATTCTGTGAAAAAAAACATCTTTGTAAATTATTCTGCTTATTACACAATTACTTGTGACAAAACGAAAAAAATAAGAAACAAAACAACTGAACTGTAATAATTTTTTAACTCTTCAATTTAACTTAAAGCTGACAAACAAAAGCAAATGTAGCCTAGACTACTTGCTCATTTGCAAAATGCACCATAAATATATAAATATAGACATGAATGTGTTAACTAATTGCCAAGATGCTTCGAAGTACCTGTGTGGGTCTATGTTATTGGTTTAATTTGTTATCTGGGAATGTCATGATTGACCTAACACTATCATTATGAGATGGACATTTTCAAAGGTTTGGTATTTTGATATTTAAAGTGTTTTTCTTTAAGTATAAAATGTAAATCTTTACAATAGTACAGTATTTATATTTGCTTTAAGTGCATATTTTAAAGGCTAAATTAACTTTATGAAAAAACACACACATAAACACACACAAATACACACACACACACACACACACACACACACACACACACACACACACA
>CAIGQZ010001336.1:14442016-14453578 GCA_903798205.1 Danio tinwini | reverse complement strand
TGAGCGGTGCCTGGTTTTCTCCAAACGTAATGCCTGGCATTCACTCCAAAGAGTTAAATTTTAGTCTAGGTTTCAAACATCTTCCACTTACGGATGATGGAGGCCACTGTGCTCATTGGAATTTTCAGAGCAGCAGAAGTTTTTCTGTAACCTTCCCCAGCCTTGTGCCTCGAGACAATCCAGTCTCTGAGGTCTACAGGCAATTCCTTTGTCTTCATGCTTGGCTTGTGCTTTGACATGCACTGTCAACCCTGGGACCTTATATAGACAGGTGTATGCCTTTTCAAATCATGTCCAATCAACTGAATTTACCACAGGTCAACTCCAGTTAAGCTGCTGAAACATCTCAAGAATGATCAGTGGAAACAGAATGTACCTGAGCTCAATTTAGAGCTTTATGGCAAAAGCTGCGAATTCATATGCACATGTGATTTTTCAGGGTTTTTTCAGTTTTTCTTTTATAAATTTGCAACAATTTCAAAAAATATTTTTTTCACATTGTCATTATGGGGTATTGTGTGTAGAATTTGAGGAAATAATTGAATTTAATTCATTTTGGAATAAGGCTGTAACAAAAAAATTTTGGAAAAATTGAAGCGCTATGAATACTTTCCGGATGCACTGTAGATATATATTTATATTTGCTATTTGATATATACAGAGCTGCCAAATTAAGATTATGTGTTAAAGGGCACCTATTTTACCCCTTTAAGATAAGTCTTTTGTGTCCCCAGAATGTGTCTGTAAAGTTTCAGCTCAAAACACTCATCAGATTATTTATTATACCTTTCTGAATATTGGATTTTCTGCTCTGAACAACCATGTAACTGTTTTGGTGGCCTGTGCCTTTAATGCTGGTTCTCCTTGCCCACCGTTCCCACGTGCCTGTCAGAGTGTGCCTCCATCTCCGCCTCAGCTGCATCAGATAACAGACAGACATGAAGGAAGCAGATCTCACAAAACGTTTGTGAGAAATACTACAGTAGGAACTTTCCCAATGATTATTTGATGTATTTGCTGTGGAGTTAATTCAAGCCTTTCTGCGATGAGTCACACACAGTGTCGTTACAAAGTTCACACACACACACACACACACACACACACATACAGCGGAGACACACACACGCAGAAACACAAACACAGCATGCACGTTTAATTTTGCACAGTTTTTGCACGCAAATGTGACAGTATACATGTTAATATCCACTGCTGCATGGATATTCGTTATGTTAATGTACAAGATAACCCTGATTTAACGTCCACAAAGTCTTCTTTGATAATTGTACCGACACTGTGGCTTTGGTGATAAAGTAAAGATGGTAAAATCACTGTAATTCATTACAAACATGCACTGTTTTAAAAACGTTTTAAACTTGTAAAACTCATTCTTGCTCACATTTGATGATGATTGATGATCACAGCAAGCTCATCAGATCTTGTAATCCCAGTTGCTTTGCGCACATCCTGTCTTGTTGATATGATTATACATGTTACTACGGAGACATTTTAATTTAATTTCAATTCAGCCCATATAAATTGTTTGCAACCACTTACCTTATAAAAACTTTGTGAATCTTATGATTTTTTTTTTCAGTGTAGGTGACACACTCTTTTCCTCTCCATATGCAACAGACACCTTCTTATGACCATACTATATGACCTGAAACGTCACAGCATTTATATACTGGTTCTCTCTGATATTTTGAAGTACTTTAGATTAAAGCATATGACAAAATGTAAACAATGGTCAATTTCAAGTTATTTTTTTTCATCAGAAACTTTAATACCTAAAAAAATATTGGAAATACACAGTTAATGACGAAAGTGGTAGCCATTGACATTTAAAATGAAATGTTCACCTTGTTTTCATACACTAAGGTTGACTAAAGTTTTAAATGTTTTGGATAGAAGAGTTTTTATGCTCACCAAGGCTGCATTTATTTTACCAAATATACAGTAAAATGAATACTGTGGAAATATTATAATTCCAATTTAATATAAGTAATTATTCATTCATTCATTCATTCATTTTCTTTTCAGCTTAGTCCCTTTATTAATCAGGGGTCGCCACAGCAGAATGAACCACCAACTTATCCAGCATATGTTTTACGCAGCCTTCCAGCTGCAACCCATCACCGGGAAACATCCATACACACTCACACACAAACACTACGGACAATTTTATCTTACCCAATTCACTTATAGCACATGTCTTTGGACTTGTGGGGGGAAACCGGAACACCTGGAGGAAACCCATGCGAACACGGAGGGAACATGCAAACTCCACACAGAAACGCCAACTGGCCCAGCCGAGACTCGAACCAGCGACCTGCTTGCTGTGAAGCAATCGTGCTACCCACTGCGCCACCGTGCAGCCCATAAGTAATTATATTCTAACATATTTTAGATTTACTCTACACTGCAGTGCCACGTGATCTTTCAGAATTCTAATATGCAGACTTGCTTATAAAACATTTTTAAAAATGGTTGTTTCCAATGTCCTGCACTTGTCCTGCTTCATATTTGGGAACCATAATAGATTTTGACATGATTTTTGATGAATAGAAAGTTCAAAAGAACAAAATGCACACAAAATAGGAATATTTTAATCAGTTTAATGCCCCAAAAATATAATTGATCATTCTGCCTGTTATAGCATACTGTCATTTCCACAGCCTCAGTTGTAAAGCTATTGTGATAGAGAGTTTATGTCATGAGCGGGTGCATAAAAATTCCTACGTCTTCACCAACATTTGTTTGCTTATTTTTTACAAAGCTTGGCATCGCGCAGGAGGTGGTTGCATAGGGCCCATTTATAATAATCAGCAAAACAGCTTTATTAGCCCTCTGTCAGCTTATCCCTGCGGGAGGTGAGCGCTTGGCCGCCAATCTCTGTGTCTCCTCTAGAATCTGTTTTCCAGCAAAATGCTCATATGCCGCCCAATTGTGTGCACACCTATCCCTGTACTAATTCTCCCTGATCCTCTCAGTGTTAAAAAATATAAGTCTGGGAAGTGCAGACGATGCTGTAAGCGGGTGGTGAGCGCAAACTGTCAGATTAACAAGTCTGAGCACATGATCCTCCACAACATAGTCAGGAGGGCAATCACCCGGCAAGACCTGTTATGGAGAATCATTACTATAAAGTACATGCATAAAAAAAAAACAAGCAATCAATGGAGATGTGCGTGCACGTTCTGCTTGATTTCAATCGACACTGTCTTTTCTGTGGAAAAGGAAGTTGAGCATTTAGGTGTCTTATTCGCGGTCTTAAAGTACTAACAGTGGATTACTGAGGTAAATGTTGAAAGAGGTTTAGCCACTGTGCTTAGGCAGTGCTCTTAATTACATTTCAGCAGAGTGTCCCGCGTGCAGTTGGGCGAGAGATCATAGTGATGTCAGGTAAGGGGGGGCTTAAGTAGGCAGATAAAGCCTAGCTAATAGAGATAACATGAATCTGTAATTAAAGGTCTTTTTTAGTTAAGACAAGGAGCTGGCACTTGTTGGCCAAGCAGTCTGCGGCAGGACCCAAGACCTGAGCATCCCGGAGAGTGTGTGCTTTCTCGCTGGAGCTTTTGGCTTCTTTTTGGAGTCATTTGGAATGAATTTATGAATATTTCCATCCTGACTGAGAGCTTGGACTGATTCCCGCTTCTCTGGCAGACATTCAGAGGTGAGTCTAATATATCATCAGTCTGTCAGTTTGGCTTTACTTTACCTTGCACTGTTCTGATGCATTTTTATAGACTCAATTCAACATGTTCATTTTTGATGTGTAATTTTGTGAGTCATACACAATGCATGAAATAATATTTAATTTTGAGCTTTTACATGTGCTTTTAAGAGTTTTTTGTAACTAAAAAATATCAAGGTTCACACATATAGTCACTTCAATTCATTCTTGTCCCAGATTTCGTTGTCTACCATTGGAATTATCTTATGCCCTGAAGGAAGACATTAGACCAGATAATGAATATGACCTACCCTAACACAATGCTTGATTTAAGTCGTCAGCAGTTTTCCCTTAATTTATTCCTTTAATGAGATTATCCACATGCAAATCCATCCAGTTCAAGTCTGAGACTTGGATATGGCATCACCTATCATACACATGCCAAAAAGTGCACTTGGCTTGGAAATATGCCCAATGTTTGTTTTATAAACAAAGTTTAAGCCTCATATGATATTGTTCTGTCTGCAAATCACCAAATGGCTTTGAATGCATGCTCTTAATCGTATGAGCAGCAATGTTAGGATGCCTACGCTGTAATGCTTGCTAGCAGACTGTATACAGTTAGAAAGAAATGAAAATAATTGTAGATTTTGTGTCATTGCTATAATTTTTTTAAGATACTCTCTGAAATAGGTTTTATTTTTAAAAGTTTAAAATGTAGTATTTATTATTATTAATGTAGTTTTATTAATTTCATTTCTGTGTTTAGTAGTTTTTGTTTTTCAAAAAATATGTCCGTACATGTTTTTATTACTTTTCTATTTGAATTATTTTAGCACTATTTTATTGAATTTAATATTTATTATTTATATAATTATATCTGTAATATTGTAAAATATGTATAAATGTTGTAAAGAATCATATGATCAACAAGTCCTGCCAACATGTTTTTACTGTAATTTATAATTAAAAAGTCTTTTTAAATACTTTTAAGTAACCTTAAAATCTTTTAACTCAGTTAAATGTAATGTAATTTAAACCAATCTAAAAATTTAGGAAAACAACTCTATATACAGTGCTCAGCATAACTGAGTACACCCTATTTTGAAAATGAATATCTTTTTTCCATATCTCAGTGAATATGGGTAATATATTTTGGTGCATATGAATAAAACATTTATTAAACAGATATAATTATAAAAACAATGTTTTAGTCACTGAACGTCTTTAGAAATAGGAAGATAATACATTTAAATTTGCCTAGTTAACCTAATTAACTTGGTTAATCCTTTAAATTGCACTTTAAGCTAAATACTAGTATCTTACAACTAGTAGCATGTTACATACTGTCATCATGGCTAAGACAAAATAAATTAGTTATTAAAATGATTAAAACAGCACTTGGGATAAATTTGAAAATAATCAAATATTCACTTATATATATAATATATATATAAGACTATTAAAATGATCATAACACTTAAAAAGCAAGGTTATTTTAATAACTGTTGAAAGATCTGCTAAAAAAAAAAGTTATTCTGGCATATATATGAATAAATATTGATGAATAATATTACTGCAGCTGGAAGGGCATCTGCTGCATAAAACATATGCCAGATTAATTGGGGGTTTATTCCACTGTTGAACCCTAATAAAAGTGAGTAAAGAATATTAAATACACAACAGTATTAAATTGGAATAATAAATAAGTATAAATAAATTAGTTTTTTTTACAAACTTATTTATTTATAAATATATCCATATATGACAATTATGGATAAGCAATATCATTCCTTTATTCCATAATAAACACCCTCTTGTGTGTATTAGGCAGATTTTAACACTGTTGATGGTTTGTCTGCCTGCACCACATTTACCACATAAACCGATTGTATACCAGATTTATCTGCAAGGTGTTTTTAGGACATCTCTGGGGCTAATGGAGGCTAATAGGCTTAGCACTTAGGGTGTATTGTCCGGTATGCTTACAAGCAAGGTTTGCTGAGGGTAAAACTCTAAACTCTGGGATTACCTCCAACACATCCCGTTAAAGTGCTGTATAGTCAGGATTTAGCTAATAGGATCTGAGGGGGGAATAGGGGCCCTGAAGGTAGTTTGGGGGTTGGCGGACAGCAGGAGCGCTGCATGCGGGTCAGCAGATGTAGCAGGCAGACTGCTGGACTAACAGGAGGATTACAGCACTCAGATTAGAACGGCTCCTCGTAACCGGTAATACGCACAGAGGCCGTCCCATGCGCAACACTGGAGATTTCATCCAGGAGTAAAGATCTGAAGCTTTACATATCTGGGACGTGCGATTATTGCAGGAATGGGAGGATACATGCTCATGTAGTGTTGGGGAGGGACTACATGTAACAGTGCTGCAAAAATTAAGGAGAAAATTATTTTAACTGTAAGAAATTGTGTAATTTTATCAACAGGATATTTTTGGTAAAATTCGAGAATATTTTGAATAATGTTAATTTGTTTAAAGGCTGTTTAGTAAAGCAATGCTAATCTAATGCATTATTTTTTTTATTAACTATACAAATATGTGCTTTTAGAAAGAGTAAAGCTATTAAACTAACTCTTAATGTGTCTTTAAATCTGTTTTAACCTCAAGGACAGTCTCAAAGTAAAAAGGAGTAGCTAAAGTATGCTGTCAATTATTATAATCTTAATTCAAGTGAAGTATTTCTGAAAATCTGTCATCCATCAGTGTTGAAAAACTATTGTAGTTTAAAATGTTTGAAAACAATTTATAAATTAAATTAAGTGATTAATTGAAAACATTCTGCTGAAAATAAATATAATATAATTAATACAAGGGCATCACGGTGGCGCAGTGGGTAGCACGATCGTCTCACAGCAAGAAGTTCGCTGGTTTGAGCCCTGGCTGGGCCAGTTGGCATTTCTGTGTGGAGTTTGCATGTTCTTCCCGTGTTCGCGTGGGTTTCCTCCGGGTGCTCCGGTCCAAAGACATGTGGTATAGGTGAATTGGGTAAGCTAAATTGTCTGTAGTGTATGTCTGTGAATGAGAGTGTTTGGGTGTTTCCTAGTGATGGGTTGCAGCTGGAAGGGTAACCACTACGTGCAACATATGCTGAATAAATTGGTATTTATTTCGCTGTTGCAACCCTTGAACTAAGCCGAAAAGAAAATGAATGAATGATTAATTAGTACAATATAATGATACATATTACATAAATGTTACAGCAATTATAGAAAATTGCTCTACCTTCTATCAATAACATTGTAACAATATATATAATAGTATATTTATCATACTTGTCATGCTATTTACATGTTTTATTGTTGATTTGATTATATAGTCCACATTTTAAGTCACTCACTTTGTATATAGGTGTTTGCAACTAAATATATAAATATAATATAATATTTGAAGAGTTCAGATGCAAAAACCTCTAAGTGCCATCTTAATTTTTCTCCTAAAATTAGCATTTTTCACGGGCTACTATGTAGAAGTTGAGTAACTTCACTTTTATGTCAATTAATATGTTATTTTCATTGCCTTTAATGTGAAATTAATAAACAAAAATATAGGAGCTTCGAAAAAATGCTCATTTTAGAAGACAATTTCAGATGGCACTTAAAGGTTTTCACATCTAAACTCTTCATGTAAATTTTATAATGTTATATACTTGCTTTTTGATTGCCCCTAAAACGTGCTTATATATCATAGGAAATACCTGGGAAAACCCTAAACTAATCAATTCCCAATGTCAAGCTAATCTTAACTGGATATTTCAAACTAAATACAAATATGGTGACAAACTGATAACAGCCTATCATTTTCTTTCAGTATCTGGATTCTCAGACTAACAAGAGTCACGTTACGAAAATATCTGACGACTGAGAGAAGATAAAGTACAGGAGAAGAAACGAACAGGTATTTTATTACACTATGATTCTTTGTAACTTTAATGATAAAGCTCATTGTTTGAATATTTTTACCTTAGTTTTTACCTTAGTGCATCATAAGTGTGTGTCGTTCATTCACTGACCTGTCATGAAAAGATATAGTCTTCAGTAGGCTATTAGACTGCAGGATCCAAAGGAATCGGTTGGGTCTTGTGTTAATAATACCATGTTATTTTTCTCGCTGGTATTTCAGTAATGTCTATGTGCATAATGCATCATGTTTCAATCAGTTTATCAGTCTGTGAATTACTGGATTGTTTGCTCCTTACATAGTTGCATTAGCCGGTCGGTGGTGACGAATGACCATTGGGACTGAATCATTGACTCGTCCATTTGACCGATTCCCTGATTCCTTCACAAGTCTTTACTTGTATTCCAAGTCAAACAGGCACATTTGTTCATTTATTGTGTTTGAGTTACATTTACTTTTGATGCTTGTTATTACTGAAAATATAATGTTATGTATTTTCTCTATCAATAATTAACCCTGGTTTAATTATAGTAGCTAACGTGTAGTATCTATTTGTTTTTTGTAGCAACTTGTTATTTTGGCAGATTAATTGCCATTTGTATAACCTGTGTTTTATTGCAAAAACAGTGGTTAAATAAACAATAGTTATATAAGTGAAATCAAAGTTAATTTGTGGTTACCCTGGTATAACTGAAATACCCTTTTTCTTTTAGTAAAACTTTGACTAATGTTCATAAGGGACTGGTTTATAGTGCAAAACGATTTTCAGTTTATTCTACTTTGAAGTCTAGCACATTCGCAGAAAAACACTTATTTATGCAGCATAAATAATGCGAATATAAGTTACTGCATTTCATTTAAAACCTGCTTCATGACCTCTAAAGAAGTATGTTTGGTTTAGAATAAATGTGTGGGGCATTGCAAAGTAAAAAAAATACTCATCAACTGTCATCCATAACTCATTCTCTATATGTTCCAAACCTGTTTGATTTTTTTTTTCAAAAGTGAAGATACTGAAGACTGCTGGGAAAAACAACCATTGACATTTCTAATATTTTTAGTTCCTACTATGCATGTCATTGGCTGTTGTGTTTTTTCAACATTCTTCAGAATGTCTTCTTTTATGTTCAACAGAAGAAATTCCCCAAAAAATCTAAAGGTGCAGTTTGTAAGTTCACACCCAGTGGTTGAACAAGGTATTGCATTCCTGGATCAAAACAAACACAAGCGCAAGTTGCCAGATTGACTACACCAACAGCGAGGCTGATTTAAGTTGTGTACTAAAGCTATGGCACGCTATAGAGGGAATATTTTCCATATTAAAAGGAGTTTTTGTTCTAAGCAACACCTCAAATTGATATATTAAAAAGGGCTTCTATTTCTCACAGGTGAACTACATAATAAAAGTATCACCTCAGGTACACCTCATGAGCTTTATTCAGTGTTAAATGCTAATAATGTGAGTTTGAATGCCATTTTATATGACATTTATTCCCATATACTGAAAGCAGCAGCAGATAGTTTACATCAGATCATGAAAATAAAATAAATCATTAGAAATTGAACTTTAGAACTGTGGCTCTCTGAGTCAGCATAAACATTTAATAATGTTAAAGAGGTTTAATATGTATTAGATTATAAACCTTATCGTGTGTGAGCGCATATTCTGTGCTTCTTCTAGCGTGTTGTTAGGACTCGGGGTTACAATGTAACCTGCTCACCTAATGCTTATTTTTTAGCTAATTAATAACTTCATGTGGAACTGAATCTGCGTCTCATTTCGGAGGTCGCACTTCGATCACGGACTCATGCTTTGAGAGTCTTCCTGACTGAATGAATAAAATATGTGGTTTTCCAACAAGGCAACCCGGGGTGCTCAATTGAAATTGGGTAAGCTGGCATTGGGCAGGTTAAAAAAAAACATAAACAAGACAGTGTTCCGGCACGGAAAACACATTTTCACAGCAGAATATCTGACTTTAGCATTGATTTTGAGATAAACAAAAATGTTCACTTAGCATATTTCTTAAATATCTGAAAAACATATGGTATTTGTATGCTTTAGAAGAGTCAAAAACTCTTAAGTGTGAACAAATTATGAGGAAATGTTCATTTTTGGGTGAACTATCCCATAAACTATAACCAAATAAAATTACAATTCTGTAATAATTTGCTCACCCTCACCATCTCAAGACAAATCTGTTTCTTTGGCTGAACACAAAAGATGATATTTTTGAATGATATTTTCGTCTGCTGTATTTTCAATGTGTTCATGTGTATGTTTGTTGCACTCAGTGTCATGACCCCACGTGAGCAGCTCAGGAAGATCACAGCACTGGGAGAGCAAGGTGCCCTTGATGAGAAGCACTGGTACAGACTGGTAAATGGCATGTCTGCTGGAGGTGAGAGCTCATCACAGTCCAGTAAACACTTTAACCACAGCTGAAGAAACAGAGCTGCTATTATTACTGTCACCTTCATTTGTTCTATTGTGTGTGAAGCAGAGTTGCGGCAAAGACAGGAGCTCATGATGAGGAACCAGATGGCCATGGCTCCACAGATTCTGGCTCAGGGGCAGCAGAGACTGCAGGGTATGCCCACACAGTTCGATCCCCGCTTCATGGAAAGGTATGTTACAATTAGCTCCAATGAGCCAAGATATAAAAATCAGAATGTAATATCACAAATGATTTTTAAATGAATCCAGAGCCATTCTTTTTCTATGTTGCATTTTTTCATTAAAAAGTAATATTTGTTTTAATATTATTAATCATAACATGAATATCATTTTACAATTTTTTATATATACTATTTAAATTTGGTAAATCTATAAACAATAACTTAATTTAGGTACCCTGTAAACTCAAATACATGGTCAATTCTTCAACATAAATACAGTCAAGCCTGAAATTTTTCGTACCCCTGCCAAATTCTGACTTAAAGTTATAAATTATGTATTATACCTGCCTATTGTACATTGACTGATTATTTTTTGGGAGAAGCCTGTATCATTTCCGGTCAAAAAAATAGCTGGTTGGATAAAAATAATTTAAAATCAGAATTTTCCAAGGGTACATTTAAATTAGAATTAAAATTAAGGAAATAAAGTAAGGGTGGCACACTGTGGACTCACAGTAAGAAGGTCGCTGGTTCAAGCCTCGCCTGGGTCAGTTGGCATTTCTGTGTGGAGTTTGCATGTTCTCCCCGTGTTAACGTGGGTTTCCTCCGGGTGCTCCGGTTTTCCCCCACAAGTCCAAAGACATGCGGTAGAGGTGAATTGGGTAAGCTAAATTGTCCGTAGTGAATGTGTGTGAATGAGAGTGTATGGGTGTTTCCCAGTGATGGGTTGCAGCTGGAAGGGCATCCGCAGCGTAAAACATATGCTGAATAAGTTGGCGGTTCATTCCGCTGTGTCGACCCCAGATTAATAAAGGGACTAAGCCGACAAGAAAATGAATGAATGATTGAAATAAAGTAAAAACATCATAAAATACAATTAGGAAGAAATTAAAGTAAATATTAGAAATTAAAATAGTAATTGTTCAATTCCATTCAAAAACACAGATTCCAAAAACACTGTTGACTAGAGTTGCAACAGGCTCATTGTGAAAACGTACCACTGTATACATTTCTATAGAGTGCGAATTATGTACTCAGAGCTACGTATGGCTGCATTTTGTCTTTAAAGGGCACCTATTTTACCCCTTTTTTAAGATGTAATATTAATATTATGGTTTTTCTGAGTGTGCCAGTTTAGGTTCAGTTCAAAACACAATTCAGATTTTTTTATTATGATGTGTTAAAAAGTGCCATTTTGGTTTGCTGTTTTAGAGGCGTGTTGCTTCACATGAAAATTAGTTTCGACTTCCCGCCCAAGTTAACAAGGGGGCGGAGCCAAGAGTTTCCCCGCTTTGTGTAATAGACAGGCAGACAAGAGAGAAGCAACATGAGTGTACCAACCAGGTACAACCAGCTG
>CAIGQZ010001336.1:14408343-14437016 GCA_903798205.1 Danio tinwini | reverse complement strand
ATATTGTTATTCAGCATATTGTTATTTACACAAACTATTTCTCTTGTTTATATTTATGTTTGTTTCTATTTTGCCAATCTTTGTGAGCTTCGACACACTCTTTGATTGTTTTTAAATAATGTCAGTAAAGATCTATTTTGTGGTACTTTGCTCATAAATGAATGTTTTTGATTTTCAGGGAACTGGTGCCGCCCGCTGACATGGTATCAGCTGATGCTAGACAGATGCACATGGGCGCCCACCTCGGCCAACAACTGCCGCCAAACTCCAATGTTATTCCAGGCAGAGGATATCCTGGCACAGGTTATAACTGAATTACATACAGGCTCATAACACAAAAAACTCGCAGAGCAACAACCATCTAACTGTATAAATTCATCCATTTTTAGGTTACAACTTCCTTCCAACTGAAAGCATGGAGACAGTTGCCAGGCGACAGGAGTTAATTCACAAACAGAACATAGCCAGGTATGTTTAAATCTATTTAATTCCAACACAGATTAATAATTTGCCTTTTTTTGTTCAATCTTTATTTGTTCAAAACTTTTGCCCCTTTTTTAACTTTTGCCCCTTTTTTATATTTATAATTCAAACAAATCAGAACAAAAACACCTTCAAATGACAACATAAAAACAAAAAGACATAGTATAGAAAGACCAAGGTCACTGGACATGCAATCTTATTTACATTCATAAATATATATATGTATATATATTTTTTTTTGATATGGTTGTAGGGATATTTTACAGTTTGAACCCAAAAATGAGCAGTCTGTCAGATGAAGAAGAGCTGGAGTCAGAGATTCAATTAAAAAAGATAGTTTACTGAAGATAGTTTGCAGTTTCATCAGCAAAAGCCAGCTTCAACACTCGCAATGAGTTCCTAGGCCCTTCTGCTTGCAATCTCAAAAACATCAACAATTATACTCTTACATAACGTTATTAACTGCTTCAGACATAAAGGTGTTTCAACCTAATTGGTTAAAACACAGATAGACTTAGAAAAGTTCCAGGTGCGTTTGTAAAATATCGCAAGCATACAAACGTCAGACAGCCAGTTCAGAGCTGACCCCAGACCTGTGAAATGATCCAAAAATGAATAGAACACACACACACACACAAAGTACAATCTGTTTCTTAGCCAAGGTTGAGTGTACTCTCAGCCGTCTTTATCAAAACTGAGACTAAGAACGGTATAATCTACATCTAAACTGGCAGCTTGCATACAAATTAACTTTAAAAGATTTAACACTTAAAATGGCAAATAAAAAACATGTTGTTTCTAATTCTTTAAGAGTCCAGGTCCACTCAAGAGGTCTCCATGACCTCTGACCTGTCTGGGTAGATCCTGAGAAAACTAATTATTTGGCATAAAGAAAAGCACACACATATTATTCCAGTTTTACTCTGAAGTGGGATGACACTAAGGTCATCATATAATCTAGGCTCTTAAACATTCAACTTTATTAATAATCATAAAGACATAAGAAAGGATATGTGTTACTCCATCCTGGAGGGGACATTCATCAGAAAATCCACGCCATCATATTCTTGATTAAGGAGTTTATTAAGATTCATTAAGGGTGACGTATCAAAGATCGGAAATCTCTTGAGGGGGGATTCCAGAAACATAGACATAAAAGCACCACAATTAAATTAAAACATTGCGTTTCTTCTCAACCACTAATATGAAGAAATTTAATAGAATTGTTGTCTTAAGGAAGGGGTCAATACTGCCATATCAAACACCTCTTTTACGATATCATGTCATTCACCTATAGATGGGGATTCTTTCTTGTGCCATTTCTTTGTAATGGCCTTTTTACTCATTGTTAGCAGTGTATTAAGGGTATATGTATAATTTTTTTTGTATTTTTGAAGAATAAATTCCCAGGTATATAGTTGTAAAGTTACAGATTCAATTAATAATTTGCTTTTAATAATAAGTAATAAGTCAATTTAATTTTTAGGATGGAGATGAATGCTATCCTGCACCAAAAAGAATTGGAAAACGCCCACCAAAAGGGTTTGATTAGTATTGAGAATCCCATGATGTACCAGGGCATCCAAGCCAATCCAATGGCTTTCAGGAGCCGTCAGAGACTCCCAGATGGTCACGATGTGTTTGTCCACCGCACTGCTCTCGAAGACCTGCACGCCAACAGTCTTCTCATGTCAAGCCCTTACCCACCCATCAGCACACTGCAAAGGGAGCGAGGACGCAGGACTGGCCGAAGGACCACCAATCACAAGAGCTCAGACAGCAACATCACTCTTCCCAAGGGCCAATCAGAAGAGAAGAACATCGAGCAGAGTCCAGGAGCAGCTTCTGGAGAGGAGAAAGAACCAGAAGGAAAAGGAAGTGACACCACCAGCAGCAAACCACACCAAACCAAAGCCGAAACAGAGCTGTCTTCTGGCGGCAGTAGGAAGGGTTTTAAGGAAGGAGAGCCTGGGATTCGCAAGGCGTGCATTAGTGGACAGGAGGGATGCACAGAAGTCAGCAACTGCAATGCAAGCACCAGTGATAAAGACATGTCCAACCCGTGCTCAGCCTTCCAGGATAAGTTTCTGTACCAGTCTGCCTCTGGTCCACTCACAGGAATGCCCTACATGCTCCCTGTGCCAGGAAACGGACTTCTGCCACTTGGTGTGTTTGTTTGTTTCACTCTGGGGTCATTTTTAGTGTTATTTTACTATTATTCGTATATTATCCTGCCCTACAAATGCAAAGTGTAGTATTTATGTAGACACTGAAACTGAACAAAATGTCTTAAATGTTTTTAGACCAGCTTGCATTTTGTTTTGACAGTAATTTTGACACCAAATTGAACCAGGAGACTTTGTCACAAGGCATCACAGATGTTTTAGGTTTTACTCAGTTTTGAGAAAACAAAGTGCTGCAGTTACCGCACTTTGCCTTTGCAGGGCAGTATTGTGTGATACATCCATGGAAAAAAAATCAGAGACCACCTAAAAATTCTGTTTCTCTGGATTTACTGAGTTCATTGGGTATGGGCAGGGGTGGATTTAGTGATTGGGGGTCCTAAGCAATTTCAGCAATAGGGCCAGAAAGTTCTAAAATGCCCCTTTTGAATGTTAATTTATTTTTAATTAATTTATTTTGCTGTTCTTATTCTTATATCACTCAATCTACATTTTATCTTAATACAAAATAATAACAACAACATGTAAAGCATCTTGTAAAACTTTTTAAATTATTTGTTTTCTAAAAAAATGGATTCACAACAAAAAACATATAAACTATTTCGTTTTTAAAACTAAATCTTTACCTCTTTTGACTGCTGGACTGCTCCATGATTGAGGGTGGGGGACACATTTGCGATGTAATAAACATTAAACTTATTTTTTTAGACCCTCGTCATACAAAATATGATAGAAAATAATGTTTTATATATTTTTTATAGGTATAATTTATACTTCTAGGTATTTATTTGGGGTGGCCGCTTACCTTGTGAGGTAATAAGTAAGGTAAGCGGCCTCTTACCTTGCTTATTGGTTAAATTCGCCCCTAGGTATGGGTTGGAGTAAAATGTTAATATTTGTTTTATTCTATAAAAGTCTGACAATATCTCTTTAAAATTCAAATATAAATATTGTCATTTAGAGCTTTTTTATTACAAACTGTCAGAAAAACAACTGTTTCCATTTGTTGTGACTGAAAATCATGGTTATTTCAGCAAATATTGATATCTAAGTGAAAAGCTTTTATATTGTGATGTCTAAAATGAATATAAAAAAGTGCTCTAAATGACATGTTAGAAATGTTATCTGTAGTTTACATTACTGCTGAAAATATACTGTAAGTTGTGAACACAGAGAAACTGAGAATGTTTTATACAGTTGAAGTCAAAATTAGTAGCCCTCCTGTGATTTTTTTGTTTTTTCAAATATTTCCCAAAATTATGTTTAACAGAGCAAGACATTTTTCACTGTAATTCGTATAATATTTTTTCTTCTGTAGAAAGTCTTATTTGTTTTATTTCGGCTAGAATAAAAACATTTGTTTATTTTTTAAGAACCATTTTTAGGTCAGTATTATTAGCCTCTTAAGAAATATTTTTCAATTGTCTACAGAACAAACCACTGTTACACAATGACTTTCCTAATTACACTAACTTGCCTAATTGACGTAATTACTCCTTTAAATTGCACATTAAGCTGAATACTAGCATCAAATATATATATAAATAATCAGTTATTAGAAGTTTGTTATTAAAACTATTGTCCAGAAATTTGTAAATAATAATAATAATAATAATTTTTTTACAATAACAAATCATTCAGAAGGGCTAATCATTCTGACTTCAACTATATATATTTTGGATACATTTGTGAATTCATAACTGGCTGTGTAAAATAGACAAACTATTTTTTTTTATACTGAAATATCAATCCGTATATCCCTGAAACTAATCAATTCCTTTCAGTTTTTGTGGTGTCTGCAAATATTATTCCTGGCTATACACATCAAGTATCTAGAAATTTAGATCATAGGTCTCAAACTGGATTCCTGGACGGTCGCAGCTCTGCACAGTTTTGCTCCAACCCTAATCAAAACAGCTAATACGACTAATCAAGATGTTCAAGACTACTAGAGACTAGGAAGCAGATGTGAGTTGGAGGTGGTTAAAGCTAAACTATGCAGAGCTGTGGCCCTTCAGTAATTGAGTTTGAGACCACTGATTTAAATCTTTCTTTCAGCTTTATTTTTTTACATGTTTAGAAGTGTCAATTAAATTAGTTTGTACTTATTTTAAAAAATCTTACAATTATTACAGTATAATGTGTGCTGTCTTTTAATTTTTGTTTTTGTTTTGTTATCAACTAGGACCTCCTAATATGTTTCTCAATGGAGAAGAGATTTCTTCATCAGAAGATATTCGCAAGTGGACTGTTGATGACGTCTACAGCTTTATCAGTGAAATACCAAGCTGTGCCGAATATGCACAGGTAACACAAATCTAAAATGACAACATGAAATTATAACTTCATAGATTTTTTTCAGTCTTTCTCATTATTTTTGTGTCATCCATGGCAGACATTCAAAGACCACATGATTGATGGAGAGACGTTGCCTCTTCTTACAGAGGATCATCTTCTGGATACACTTGGGCTAAAGCTCGGACCTGCGCTCAAGATACGCTCACAGGTATTCACAACGTTTCCAAACTCATTTTTCTATGAATAAATTCTGCTTGTCAGTTACCATTTCCAAGTCCAAGCCTCTACACACCTGATCAGAGAAAACTCTCCCAATAGCTGTCAATTAGATTTGTTTAGTCATATCACACATTAAAGTGAATCTTTTTCTATATCACAGTGCACACTACTATTTATCCCAGACACCATTAATTTAACAACTCAGAAAAATGAACCACTGTCTTGCCATCTGAGATATGGCACTGGATATAAACATTGCAATCATGATTTTCAATAGAATTGCAATTGTATTGTATAATAGTATTTGCGTGCGTCACAGTGGCTCAGTGGTTAACACTGTCGCATGACAGCAAGAACATTGCTGGTTTGAGTCCTGGCTGTGCCAGGAGGCATTTCTGTGTGTACTTTGCATGTTCTCCTTGTATTTTGAATTGGATAAACTAAATTGGCCATAGTGTGTGTGAATGAGTGTGTATGGGTGTTTCCCAGTACTGGGTTGTAGCTGGAAGGTCATCTACTGCGTAAAACATATGCTGGAATAGTTGGCAACTGTGGCAACCTCTGAAATAGAGACCGAAAGAAAATGATTGAATAATAGTATTTGCTATTCACTTTTGACATCTGATAAAGCGTTTGGACCTGGATATTGACATCAGACATCTGGATGCTTGACATCAGATCCTTGTGGTGTTCTTGAATTCTGTATACACTGCTCTCCCTTAGGGTCAAAGACCCGCCTTCACTAAACCTCTACAATAAAGTAGATCAATTTTCAATCCTCAAAACTATCTTGAGGAAACAGCCTCATGTTTATCACAATCTCTGGGAATGCTTCGATTTTCCCTCATCAGTGTGAAGTTTTTTATTAATGTTTAATTAGTGGACAACTCTCGTTCTTGACTAAAGTGAAGGGTATTTGTTCTCATGATAAATGTACCTGCATATTTTAAGCAAGAAAGTATTCATTCAATTTAAAGCAGACGATTCTTAATGTGTGTGTCTGTGTGTGTGTTTTGTGGTGTAAAGAAATTGCCCCGAAGGAGAACCATTGTACTCTAAATGTGTTTCATGAAAATATGAAAATTGAAAATTCTCATTTTAGGGTCATTTTAGGAAAAGTCACTAAATTTTGAGATAATTTTTTTTTCTGATGCCCTCGTCGTTTTTGACCCATAAGCCAACAGGAGGGTTAACTAAAATATAACAAGGGTCAGTTTTTAAAATGAAAGTAAACACTTCACCCAAAACTAAAAAGTCTGTCATCATTTACAAACCCTTCACTTGTTAAAAACTTGTTTGACTTTCTTTCTTCTGTTGAACATAAAAGCTGAAAACCAGCAACCATTGACTTCCAAAGTATGTGATTTTGATTATATGGATGTCAATGGATACATCATTTTTCAAAGCATTTTCTTTGGTGTTTAACAGAAGAAAGAAAGTTATAAAGGTTTGGAACCACTTGAAGGTGAGTAAATAGTGTTTTTTTTTTTGTATTTTGGTTGAACTATCCCTTTAAGTAAAAATTCCAATAAAATTAACACATACTATATCTACAGTGCTCAGCATAAATGATGTACTCCCTATTTTGAAAATGAAAATTTTTATCCATTGCTTAGTGAATATGGGTAATAAATATTGGTGCATTTGAACAAAACAGATTTATTAAACAGATATTCATTCATTTATTCTCTTATCGGCTTAGTCCCTTTATTAATCTGGGGTCGCCACAGCAGAATGAACCGCCAACTTATCCAGCACAATTTTACACAGCAGATGCCCTTCCAGCTGCAACCCATTTCTGGGAAACATCCACACACTCATTCACACTCATACACTACGGACAATTTAGCTTACCCAATTCACCTGTACTGCATGTCTTTAGACTGTGGGGGTAACCGGAGCACCCGGAGGAAACCCACGCGAACACAGGGAGAACATGCAAACTCCACACAGAAACAGTGCTCCCAGGCAATGTGAAGATGCTGGACTTTAGCGCTGCGCACGTGTGTAGTAACGAGCAACGCCAACTGACCCAGCCCAGCCGAGGTTCGAACCTGCAACCCAGCGACGTTCTTGCTGTGAGGCGACAGCACTACCTACTGCGCCACTGCGTTGCCATTAAACAGATATATATATATTAAAATAATATTTTGTCACATAACATCTTTAGAAAGATAATACATTTTTTGAAAGATAATGCACTTAAATTCATGCAAAATATTGCAAAGAAAACTTACAAACTACAACATTTCAACAAAATTGTATATCTATTTTTTGTTTCTTTTAAATTGAGCTATTTAAAAAAATATTTTTCCTTAACATATACATTTGGGCTACTCATTTTTGAACTGTTATTGTTCAAAGTTATTTAGTTAGATAAGCTCCAGATTTGGCTTCAGTACTGACTAAACTACTGTATATGCACAAATATAATACTGCAAAGCATCCTATAAAATGAGAGATTTGTGGGGGTGTACTCATATATGCTGAGCACTGCAGTGTATATGACTCATTGTTTTAAAATAGCCTCTTTAAAAAGCTTGAAGATGATTGAAGAATAACCTTGAACTCTTTTACTATGTTTTCAGCTGTCCCGGCGGCTGGGTAACATGTTCTACAACATGATGAATTTGCCGCTGCCCGTCTCTGGCCTTCAGCCTCCACCAGAGAAGAGTGTGGACCGATCATCAGACATCAGCTCTCCGCTTAACTGCAACAGTGTGGAGATGCTCAGCAGCCCCAGAGACACTGACACTCTTAAAGCTGCAGAGCCTGTGAGTGAAGCTGACAACCCCTCGCCGAGCCAGATGAGCGAGACCACCTAAACTACTGGACATATACCTCAAGATCATCTGCTGACCCCTACTGCATTACCACATACTGGATTATATGTATAATATATATTTTTAAATATCCATAACAAATGTAACATGTTATGCAATGTGGACTCAAAAAGTTGATAGACTGTTAAATTCTGGATTTTTCTACATATGTATATTTTGTAATAAATTAGTCCGCAATTCCAAATCAGTTTTTGTCCTTGTCATTCTAGCCTTTTATATTGTAAAAAAATATATTTTGGTTTTTACTTGAATTATTATCTAATGTCATGTGTGCTATGGAGAGAATAAAAATATTACTCATTTGTTTTTTGTTTGGACTCATTGTTTTCAAAAATTCTATGCAACATTTTACACTCTATACATAGCGATGTGGCTGTATATCGGCACTGGTGGGAGGCGTGCGTTGGCACAAGGTCGCAGGTTGAGTGCCTTAGTGTCCCACCAATGACGATATACAGCCATATCGCACTGCTACGAGTGTGATATTGCAATCATACAACAGTTCAACAGCATAATCGTGTGTATAAAAAAGGAAATCAAACACAAGAGTCTAAAAACCCGTTTGTATGAGGAACTACTTTCTTCCACCATTCATTTACATCTGCTCATTTACAAACGTCACTTTAGAGCTAATATTTGAATGATTCTCTAGCGTAATGACTAAAGTGATGACAAAAAACAGGTGATTTTGCTCACATTTTAAGATTATAAGGCTGAACTGCATAAAATGACATCAGTCTACAAAGATTTCCCAGAATTTCTCTGTTGCAATCAGGAGATCACAATAATTAACCCAGAAAAAGCCAAAGCAAAGCAATCACTACTAGTTTTTTTCTTTTTTCTGAACTAGTCTGCAGTAACGAAAATAGAAGACACATTAGAAGCAAACAGATGGCCAACCAAATAGTAACCTAGGTTTATATAAAGAGTGGCTAACACAAAATACATACATTCCCATCTCACACTCAATTCATTACAATTAGGCTATATGATATAAATACAGCACTGCAGCATACAAAAGAGAAAGAAAGGCGTAGAAAGTCACTTGCCCCTTTAATAATGATCAACTGTAGTTAAAAACATTCTCTTCAAATGGCTTATTATGCAGTCTCTGTCGCCATATTTTGAATGGAAAACGTCAACCGTTTTTGGTTTGCTCAATGAGAGGCTAATGGTTGCCGACGCGCTATATCTCAGAAATTATAAATATTTTAAAATAGGCACTATCCTTATAAATAAACTGCATAGTTGCAATCTAAACAACTACATTCTTGACTAAAAAAGCCTTAAAAGTACATTATGTTGTCCAACAGCAGCGATATTTATCAAACTGTAGAGTGTCCTCTGCGTGTTGCCGTATGTGGGCGGAATCATACACAAGGATGAAGAGGCTAGACGAGTGCTGTTATTTGCAGAATGATGCACGGCTATCAGCCAATCAGATTCAAGAACCAGACAGAACTGTTGTATGTATATATACATATATATCAGCAAACGAAAAAACATGATTTAAAATACATAGAGGAAATAAAGATATTACGCATTTGTTTTTTGTTTGGTTTCATTAATGTTTAAAAAATATTTGTATAATAGTTTACACCCTAAAATTGTAACAAAAAAAATTAAAAGACATGATTAATATGTCTGAATCTACTTAGATACCTGAATTGTGTGGATTTTTTTTCTAAAGATCAAATCTATTTTTTTATACACATAAATTTTTCACATATAATAAATGAAAAATAGCAAAGTTGAATGATAAATTCAAGATACAAATATGGGGGTCTGGTTTTGTTGTTTAACGGAGTTTCAGTTACTTTAAATGAATTTAGCTATATAATTTCTTTTTCAAATGTTATTTATTTGCTACGTTTTATTTAGTCAGTTTTATGATAATGAACAAAATTATGATCTTTGTTTCGTTTATCGCCTAAGATATTTTGTGTGCCTCACCTGCTCTTCAGATGGCAGTATTCATTCACTTGCTTCATCTGTACATCAGCGAAGAGAAGAAGCGAATATCGCGAGAGTTCCCTCTTCACTCTGTTCGTGACCACGTCAAGGGAACCCAGAAGTTAGAAATCATGGCGGAGCGCAGGCGACACAAGAAGCGAATTCAGGTACCAGATTCAGATAACATATGTTATCAAAAGCTTAATGTTTGGTCCCCGTTTGATATTGAGAGATTTTTCGAGCTGGTGTTTGTTGGGCACGACATTACGGTTGTACTTCGATCCGTTATTTTTGCACTGCTCCCTCATATAGGGGAGGTGGATTATTTATCACTGCTGGCGCATTTCCCCCCGCTTCGCTTCTGCATTGCATTGTCAGGAGTTTAAACATCTGAACTCTTGTCTCTGTGGGTAGAATGTGAGCATGACCTGGTTTTGTTGTGTCTCCCGGTGAAGTGTGTGTGTGTGTGTGTGTGTGTGTGTGTGTGTGTGTGTGTGTGTGTGTGTGTGTGTGTGTGTGTGTGTGTGTGTGTGTGTGTGTGTGTGTGTGTGTGTGTGGCGGCTCAGCTGATGGAGTTGGCCATCTTGGCTCAGTACAGACTGTTCGCTTTGCAGACTGTTTCCTTTAACCAGCTGTTGTCTCTTATGCTTCATGAATTTCAGCAAATAGCCCACATAACCCATCTTGTATCAATAATTGCACAATTGCCACATTTATATCGCTTTGCTTTATAGTAAGGGACGTTTCACCACAAAAATAAAAAGGCATTATTTACTCATGTATGTTTTATTCTAATAAGATTGTTTTTGCGATAAATACACAAGTTATTGAATGGCAGAATGCCACTGACACCATATACTTAATTGTATAAATACACTTTAATATAAGAACTGTGACTGGTGGTCAGGCCACAAATTTTTTTATCTAATATGTCATTTTCAGTCAGAAAAGGCTTTTACAATTCAAACAATTGAATAATGACTGACAGTTTTTTTGCATGTGGTGTATTATCCATGTAAAGCAATTCTTCATTACGTGTAGCATCTTTAAATTGAGGTAAAGCTGGTTTTATATTCGCACATTCTGACTATCTCCTTATAATGTTTTCAGAAAAGTATTCTTTGCTAATTCTAAATAGTGAAATCATATTAGCAACCAATGACAAATAAATAATGCTAATGTTATTTTGAAGTCATACTTGCATGTGATTTCGGACAGAATATTTAAAGTACCTTGGTAAACAGTATAGGGAGCATGTCACAAGTAGGCATGGGACGATAACCATTTTTAAGGTATACCGCGGTTTGGCAAAAGTCAAGGTTTTAAAACTGCCATTATTTTCCGTTATTTATCATTCCTGCAGTATATGTAAGATTTTTTTTCCAAATGTTTTTTTTTTTTTTTTTTTAGGACAACAGTATCTCCAGTAGGGTTAGGTCGATAGACATAACGATACTGAACCGGCATCACAATCCTCCACTCCACGCCTGTCGCAGCAGCAACCCGCTTGCAAAAAATACACACGGCCCCATTTACACTAATACATCTTAGTTTAAAAATGGCATTTAGAACGAAAACAATCCATGTCCTAGCATGATCTAGCATTTTTTTTTTAAAAAAGCCCTCCTTCCACACTATACCATTAAAAACGTATGTCACGTGGCCACACACACACACACAGTCATGCGCTGCAACTTCGTATGCAGCCATTGTGTTCAAAGCATAAAAAAAAGTTCTAGTTTTTTTTTTTTTACCCAGACAATTAAAAATAACATATTTTAGAGCAGTTATCACAAATACTGTGAAATCATGATATTTTTATGAAAGGTTATCATAAAGTTAGAATCTTATTCTGGTCCGTGTCTAGTCACAAGTTGTCACTGAACGAATGTGCAAATATAAAACCTCAATCATTTTTAACATGTCAATCGAATGCATATGGATCTTTAATTAAATAACATCTTGAACATTTGTGGTCCTCGTTGTAGGAATGGGTTTCTAATCTTGAAAAAAACCTCTGGGTCATTTGGTTTTGAGCCATGGTGTTGCAGTGTGTTCCTGTAATAAATGTGTTATGTATGAACAGTGGATTTTTGAGTAATGACGTGTTGTCTTGATAAGAGAGTACCTCTTGCTGATCATTTCAGCATGTTTGTTAGTTTTTGATCTTATGCAACAGGTTGAAATCCACTGTCATTACTGTTCTGCTTCCAGTGTATAAACATTTATCTAGACCAAGTACACACTAAAAGTATTCCCACTGTAAGTGATAATTAAGAGATCTTGCATTATTCTTACTTATAGGAAAATAAAATCAAGTATTAAGACATAAAATGGTTCCCAGTCTAAAACAAACAAATACACTTCAATGATTTTTATTGTAAATATGACAATTATGCCAAGTGTTTAATGGTGTTCAATGACAGCTAGGACTTTGAGAGTTAAAATACATATAGCAGCAAAGCAAAATGAATACCTGTGGCTCTTGGTGATACATTAAGGTCTCATGAAGCAAGACGATCAGTGAGTGCAAGAAACTAAATATTATTTAAAACATCTTTACCTTTAATCTACAGCCTCATCAAATAGTTTCCGAGTTTGTTCACAAAACTCTGGAGCTTTCTTGCTCATAATGACGTTTATATGGATGCACATGAGCTGGCGCTGTTTGCTTACAATTGGAGAAGAACATGTCTTTTTTTATTATAGCTGTATGCTGCAAATAATAATTGTGCAAGAAAACAAAACAAATATGGATGTAAAGGTTTTAGTCCAGTTTGGTTTGCATCTGTGATGGGGTGCAATTTTTTTATGCCTAATTGCTTTTAAAAATCTTCACAGTCACAGGCCACAAAATACACTATAATTCATACTCAACATTGCATATCCTGTGAAGTGGCTATTGCGAATGATCACATTGCCATATCAATGCTAAAACTATAATTTGTGCAGTCCTAATTTGTGATATTACTTGACATTATTATACCTTGTAAGTAAATCCCAGCAATACCTTGTGCTTTCTTGGTGTTTTATAGAAGAGTAAATGCTTATAAAAATGCGTTTTTAGCTAAATGAGTGACATTCAGTAATGTTCAGCTCACAGTAGGTTTATGATCGTATCAAATATTTTTGTTGCAATGCTTTTTATGATGATATATGGTGATATATCATGATATTTAAGATGCAAGAAATGGTTATTTTACAGATATAATAAAAAATAACGTGCATTAATACACATAAGCACATAAATGATCAGAGTAAAGGTTTTAAAAATATTTAATCGCCAAAGGTTTATTAAGTACACTATATAACAATTTACTATAAAGTCTCATTGGTAAACATTAGCTAATGCACTAAAATAAAGAGTGAGAAACATTTAGTTATTATTAAAGTTAGTTACTGAATTGTATTAGCTAATAACTTAATTTAATAAAACAATTACCACTTTTGATTTTAGTGAGTTATTGGGCATTAAGGAATTAACATAGATTAACCTTAGATTAATAAATGCGTTTGTAGTTTTCATTATGTGTTTAGTTAAATTAAGAATATTTGAACAGAGGATTATTGCAAAGTGTTAACAAAGCTCTTCTTCAGTTCATTTTCAGTACCTGAATATTCAATATTTTCAATTTCAATCAATATCTTGTGCTTCTCATTGTCCAGATTAACATGTTAAATTATTATTTTTTTTATTAATTGCCATTAAGTCTTTAACCATTTAGTGCTGTGATATTATACTATTATTAAAGTGAAAGTAACACTAAAAGTTTAAATAAATTATTCATGGTATTTTGTGCTGTCTATGATAAACACTATTATGAAAGTAAATTTTCACAGTATATGTTATTATTGAATATATAGGCACTAGGGCTGTGCGATTTGGGGAAAATATCTTATTGCAATTTTTTGTGACCTATATATATATATATATATATATTTTATTATTATTATTATTATTATTATTATTTAATTTTTTTTTATTTTGTAGTCAAGCTTCAGCTCAATAATCTGTAAGCCATGACATCACTTTTGCGACAGCTCTCAAAAATGACTTGTTTTTGTTCACTGTCTGAGTTTAAAACCAAAATATTCCCATATTACTAATTCTGTTTTTCTTTGATATTAATTTGTTTATTAATGCTTCTGAAGCAGCAGATGGCATTATCATACTTGTCTGCACTTTCCTGTTTGTTTTCTTCTTTTTTTATTGTGGCCGTTCCGCATAGTTCGATTGGGCAATTTTGATTGGGCAGAACGAAAGTATGCTCACTCAATTGGCCAGTAAGGCTATCACACACAGATGGCAGTTACACATGTGCTTTGGCTGGGGGGAAATTAAATAATACATATTTCATATCACAGCCTCTTGCGATTAACTAATTGCAACGTTTCAAATTGCGATTCAATTTCAGTTAATTGCACAGCCCTAATAGGCACAGATTGTTAAAACAATATTATCCTTGATGTAAAATATGCAATGATAAAACGAGATAACAAAACACTTAAAATATATGGAAAAAACATCACTAACTTTGATAGACATCATTATGTAATAAAAATATTGTTCCTTAGACATTTGCGGATGCTGGGAATTAATGGTGATAATGTTGTAAATAATCTTTAGTTTCTTGTACAGACTGATTGTTTAGCTTCATAAGATTTTAGTATGTCATCAGAAGCCATAATTGGGCCTGTTTTGATAAATTTTTTTTAACTCTAAACGTGATTGTAGACATTGTATGTCATCACTTGCATTTTCCGAATCACCAGTTTCAGCTAAAAATGTTCTTAATCACCTATATCTTAAATTGCAGGAGGCTGAGTAAATTAAAAGCAAAGGCATATATTTTTTAAATAAATAATTCTGGATTATCATTTACCCACTCTTGTGTCATTTCAAATATTCTTTAAAAAAAATATATTGAAAAATATCTAATATTGGGGCCATGACATTCTTCAAAACATGGTGAACAAACCCCTCAAGCAGTTTATCTAAAGCACACAGCATGTCTAAAGTAAGACCACAAAGTAGGTGATAACAAACCCAGGGTCTTATGCAGTTCAAGACTGTTTACCAAGGCAGTATATATAGCAATAATGGACAATATTATCAATAAACACATGGCTGACTTCCTTTACAAGATGATGTAAAACAATATGAAAAATGTGAAAATATCATTGCGTGCATGTATAAATTTGCAGTTTGATATGTTAAAAATCTTCTACCTTCTTACCCATATTTTTAACATGACTGTCAAATTTTGCATTTATGTCTAGAGTTATGCCAAGATACTTGAATTCGTTCACTTCTTCAATAGCTTTATCTTTAATAATCATCAGTCATTTTTAATCATTTTTTGATATTGTCAGTGTTAAAGGGACCCAAATAAGCAAATTTTCCTCATCGTTTACTCACACTCAAGTGGTTTTAAACATTTTATGAATTTCTGTCCTCTGTTTTCTCCTCTCTGACAAAACTATCAATAAACACATGGCTGAACTCCTTTACAAAATCCAGAGTAATATTAGGCAAACTTCCAGTCACTCCACAGTCCAAACCCAGACAAACACCATTTTTATATGGTGTTCATTTAACATGTCTTTGAATATGAGTCATGCGGGAGACATTCTGACCAAATAGCGTATGACTAAAGGATTGTGGAGCCTGAAAACAGCCTCATAATAAGACCTCCAGCTTAAGAGTGTAGTTACGCCTGGCAGTCATTCATTACTCCTCTGAATGATGTCTCTGTCGACTGTTTTTTGTATTGTGTGGTTATAGACATGATTTTTAGTTTAACACAGCAGGTCAGTGAGGAGGCAGTGAGTCTGTATGGAGATGGTCATTTCAGTGTGATATGGATTACACTTTGACAGCACATCAGTGTGTGGAGAGCTGAGGCTTTTATTGAGTTCACATTCATCGAGTAGAGGCCAGATGTCAAAGCTGTTCACTGGGGTTTAGCTGAAGTCCTGCTTTGCTATTCACCTGAAGTTTCCTGGATTTTAATCGTTCACTGGAATTGAAGGCTATAGACAAAGAGACAAACCAGGATTTGTTGGACATTTCTTTGTTGTTGGTTTTGTTATAAATATCAGTCTTGGTTAGGGTTGCACGGTTTACCAGGACTATGGTAGTATCGTGATACTATGGCTCCAAAATACTGGAGCCATTTTATCCAAACTTTTATTTGAATAGTCTGTGGAGTCCTTTAAGGTTGCAAACTGTAGAATTCACACATTTTATGGTAGCCTATTGCACATTTGCTGACGCTTCAACTCGAATCTGAATTAGTTTATTTCAGCTCCTGTCAATATTATTTAGTAGCTACAACAACTGTGACAATCTCTTAAAAAGAGCGACTCACGACTCACAAAATTACATTTTAAATTAGTTGCCTGATAAGACTGAAAAAAAAAACAGTAGATACTGGAAACGTTGAAACTGAATTTTTGACCACTTCATAAAGTCTAATTTGGTTGGAAAATGCTCTTTTTGGGAAAATTTTCATTTGGTATAATTTGTATCTTTATTTTAATGTATTTTTTGTTAGTCAGTTTTCTACAAAATAAACAAAAAGAAGGAATACATTTTAGGTGAAGGGACATTTTAGGTCAAGTGACAAAAAAATTATTAAATATTTTTTTCAAAAATTTGTGAATCATTAATTAAATTCAAGTAGGCCTGTTATAACATATAATATAGTATTATTGACAGTTTTCTTTATTTCATGGATTTGAGTTATGAATTACAGTATCGCAATACTACTTTGTATCACAATACTTTAGCTGTATCGTATCATAACATAAATTAATGGTATCGCGACAACCCTAGTCTTGGTGTAATATTGAGGTCTTCTAAATCATACTCTGCTTAAATGAGATGGAGTACATACCTCTGGTTATTGATATGATTATGATTGATTATTAGTGTCATGGCAACTAATGAAGAAAACGAAGAAACTCAATGAGATAATTGACATGGACATCACAATTACATTGAAGAACCAAATGCGTCCATGGGAGACTTGACTTATAAAAATATGTCAATAAAATAGATACATGTACACAACATTATAATTCTTTATATAAAGTTACTATAAGGCAAAAGCAAAGGCGACATAATCAAACAAACTAATAATAGAGTATTTGTGTAAACACTGCTGTTTTGTTTTTAACCACTTTTTAAGTACACTACTAAAAACTTTCAAATTTTAGGCTAACGGGTAAATCATTCCACAATTTGGGTCCCTTAAAAAAGAAAACAGTTGGACCAAAAGAGGTCTTACACTTTGGAACAAATCATCATTAGCAGTTGCTCGTGTCACTCTGTGAGAGCATTGATACATGATTATTTAAACATTTAAAAATCAAATTAAGATAATTACATTTTAATAAAACTATTAAATCTAAAAAGTAGGGCTGTGCGATTAATTGAATCAAAATTGCAATTTAAAACGGCGATTGCGATTAGTTAATTGCAAGAGGCTGCAATATGAAATAAATATATAAACAAAAATAACGAACAACATCTGAGGTGAAGTGCTTCAAAACCAGCCCGCCATGCTTCATAAAATTAAACATGTTAGACTTTCTGCGATGGTGTCAGAAGGCATCGCAGACATGGTATCGGTTGTCGTGAATTATGCTATTACACGAGAAGAAATGATTGAATCTTGTGTCACGACACCCATTTGTGGCTTACGACACCCTACATCAAGGAAATTTTTAAGAGCTGTCACAGAATAGTTGCCACGGTTTCAAGATTATTGAGCTGAAGCTTGAATTAAATTAAAATCTGCTTGAAGCTTGAATTAAATCATAAATCAAATCTTAATATCTGTCAAAAACAAATCGTACAGCCCTTCTAAAAAGGTTATGTTTACTTAAAACCTCACAATGATGCCATTGCATAGGCTTTAAATCCATAATTTGAATCACTTGTGTATATATCGACTCAATAGGCTTTAATGTGGTTAAAGAGGCTTGTGACCAGGATCTAATACAATATGAAAAGTGTGAAAATATCACTGTGCACATGTATAATATTGCAGTTTGATATAGTAAACATATTTTAATAAAACAAAAACAATATAGACTTGGCTTGACCTTCTTACCCATATTTTTAACATGACTATCAAATTTTAAATTAATGTCTAGAGTTATGCCAAGATACCTGAATTCGTACACTTTTTTCAATAGCTTCATCTTAAAGTTTAAGCTGTTGTTTCTAATCATCAAAGAATCCAAATTAAGTCAAATGTATCACAGTTTCCAATGTTAGGGTCACCATTAAGAATCATTAATATTGGTGAATATACCAATAACAATTGAGCTAATTATGAATCTACCAACACAATGTGCATTCTGTCTAACTGTGCTCTATATTTAGTGTGCTCTGACTGCAGATTCAGACATTGTGTCTTATCATTAGGAATTTTTTTTTACTCACTGTTTTAGGAGGTCAGTGAACCTACTAAGGAGGAGAAGGCAGTGGCCAAATACCTGCGCTTCAACTGCCCCACCAAATCCACCAACATGATGGGACATCGAGTGGATTACTTTGTCGGTGAGTGTGTGCTCATTTCTTTTCATTTACTTTCGTTTATAGTTTAACCAAACGATTGTATTCTGCTCCTCAGCCTCTAAAGCAGTCGACTGTCTGCTGGATTCAAAGTGGGCCAAAGCAAAGAAGGGTGAAGAAGTTTTGTTCACAACTAGAGAGTCGGTGGTGGACTATTGCAACAGGTAAAACTAGTCTCTTTCGGTTCTCTAGTGAACTAATGATGATTGGTTGAACAATAATTTGTACCATCTTTTACTGTTTACAGGCTCTTAAAGAAGCAGTTCTTCCATCGAGCCCTTAAAGTGATGAAGAAGAAGCCAGAGAAAGACGTCAAGAAAGAAAAGGACAAAGAGAAAGAAAAAGAAAAAGAGAAGGCTAAAAGCGACAGCAGCAAGGAAGAGGAGAAGAAAAGCAAAAAAGACAAAGACAAAAAGAAGGATTTTGAGGCTGCAGACACAAAGAAGGACAAAAATGTACAATATCTGGCAGGATGGGGAAATAATGAATAATGTGCAGGTCCCAATGCTTACTTTTATTTCTGTGTGTTTAGGATGACAGTCCTGGATCTCCAAAGAAGAAGAAGGATGTGAAAAAGAAGTTCAAACTGGAGCCTCATGATGACCAGCTGTTCTTGGATGGCAATGAGGTCAGGAGAAGTGAAATCATATGTTGCAGATGCCTGTGAATAGCTTACATTTCACTTGGTGGATTCAAACTCCAAAATGAACAAAAACACAAAAGAAGATATTTTGAAAAATGCTGGTTGCTGGCATAAAAATACTATGCAAGTCAGTGGATACCAGCAACCAGCATTCTTCAGAATATCTTTTTTTTGTTTTAAACAGAAGACAGAAACTCATAAAGGTTTAAAACCACACAAGGAAGAATAAATGAGGTTATTGATGAGGTTATTTTCATTTTTGACAAATTATTTATAATATCTTAAAGGTAAAATTCTCTTGCTATTAATTTTCAAATTTACATTTACATATTTTTCCCATCTACAAATATGTACACAAAGGAAATGTTTGTGTTTTATTTTTTGTGTGTAATTTTTAATGTTTATTGTAGAAAAAATAACTACTTTGGAACTCAGAGGCTTTCAGTAGCTATGTTTCCATCCAAAAATGTGAATGAACTTTATGCGCAAAACTAGATTATCGCATAAAAGACGTGTGAATAAAGCTGCGTTGCCATCCAACGAGTCAAAGCGAACAAAATTGTCACTTCCTGATTATCTGGCGCCAAATATCAACAGTAAAAACAGAATTTGCTGCAGTAGGAGAGGCTGCGTGAATCTTTTCTTCATCTAATAAATGACTTGCGCCTCAGAAGGCAATCCTGACACGCAATGAACGCGTTTGAAGGTGTCAGACGCGGAGCACAGGCGCTCTTGATTCTGGATGTCATTATTAATATAATAACACTAATACTTAAACTGTAAGGCATTTAGAATGACAAAAACAACATTTCAGATGGTTTATAATGTGCTCAGCCTGCTGGTTTGTCTATTTACACACATTTTATCATCACATGATCTCTTATAACAAAATTACATGACCTTTTTTAATGCGCACACTGGAATTTGTGCGGCAAAAGTGTTTCCATCGTAGTTTATGCGCATCTTTTCTTATCGAATAAAAGTTTATCTTACTTAGTTATGCGCATATGTTTTTTATGCGCATTTTCAAAATTTTTTCGCATCATGGCATTTCCATCAACCGGGTTTTCATGCGCATATGCAAAATGCGCATAAAAATAGGTGGATGGAAACATAGCTACTGTCCATACTGTCTTATTTTGGTTTAACTACAGATCATTTTAGGGAAATTTGGGGAATTAAAATATTCCCTTTTGATTGAACCATAATAAACAAAAGGATTAAATCTCAGGTGGGAATCATTTAAAATACTTCTTTTACTTTACCAGGACAGTTTGAAGAGGATCTGTGCCAAAATGAATAAAAAACTAACAAACTGTCTAGATGATATGTTTTTTTTTTAATAATATCATATTATGGTACATTTTATGACAGAATATGATATCTTAGGGTCATAAGAACAGTTCCCCCTCATTTTATTACTTGACACAAACATCTTGAGTTAGAGAATGAGAAAACGTTTTTTTTATGGTTCAAAGGTTATTATCATATATGTGAGTGCAACATTGGACACTTGGTGGTGCTAGAGTTTTCCTAACTTTCCTGCAAAGGGTTCTGTATGCTGCCATAGATACCTGAACAGCAAACAAAAATCTAATAATAATTTGAATGCCATTTGTGTTAGTTTTATATTAATTATTATAACTTATATTATCATTTAGAATGTATAATTTATTATTCACACAGTTTTTGTAACCTAAAAATATTTTGATAATGTTGGGTTTATTTATTAAAATGTTTTATGAAATTAACATTTGTATCATTAATTCTTTGTTTTCCCTTGTCTTGTTTTAAACCAATACTTAAAAAAATGAAACATTTGTCTTTCCTGCAGGTTTATTTTTGGATTTATGATCCAGTCCACTTTAAAACCTTTGCCATGGGGTTGATTCTAGGTAGGATCTCTTCTACTGCAGTGTTTGTGTTTTTTGTCACCGGCTGCACAACGGCTTTGTCATTATGTGTGTGTGTGTGTGTGTGTTTGTGTTTACAGTGATTGCCGTCATTGCAGCCACTCTCTTTCCTTTATGGCCTGCTGAGATGAGAGTTGGAGTGTATTACCTGAGTGTAGCAGCAGGATGTTTCGTCGCCAGCATCCTGCTCTTGGCCGTTGGTAGGAGTTCAACTAGGGATGCACTGAATTTTCGCTCACCGAAAAGTATCAGCCGAAAATGGCATTTTTAGTATTTGGCTTTAAAGCGGACCTATTATGCAAAATTATTTTTTATAAAGGGTTTAAACACGGCTGTGTGAAAACAGTTTGTGAATATATCCAGGGTCTAATGCAAAAAATTTATTAATTCTGTTTTTTTATTACACACTTGATAAAAACAATCCCTCATTAGCATAAATAGCCCTGAGTGAGAAGCAGGCATCTGTCGTTTTAACCTACTGAAGATAATATCAGCGACTAATATTCATTATAAATGTGGTGATTTAGGATGCACAAATGAACGCCGTAGTCTATAGACTGCCATCTTCTGAGACACTTTTTTTTGACACTTTCAGTTTTTCACAGAGATAACATTAGTCCTGTTTTGAATCTGCCACTATGGTGACACACAGGCATTTGTTGCTCCATCCTCTTTTGGAAAGAGCACAATCTCATTTGAATTTAAAGCCATAATGGCACAATTTGGATCAAAGCCTAAAAGAGGCAGTTTCAAAGAGTTATAAAAAAATATTTGTGTGGTATTTTGAGCTAAAACTTCACATATCCACCCTAGGGACATCTGATTCTTATTTTACTTTTCAAAAGGGGCAAAATTGGTCCCCTTTAAATATATGCTGAAAAAAAGTGTCAGCATGCTGCTTTCACTCTCCCTCCAGTCGTAGTAACTGCACAGAGTGAAGCGGCTTTTACACCGGACACAGAAAGCTCTGCAATATGAAACCCATGGCTTGAGCCACGCAAGTGTGGTTTGTTGCAGCGCTGACAGTTTTTTGGGGTTTTTTTGTCACGAATTGGACCATTTTTTGGATCAGCCAAAAGGGGGAGACAAATCTCATTTGCTTTCCATTTATTACAAAAACAGTACTGCAAGAAACTTTTGTTTTAACAAACAGAACTTAGAACCTGTGATTTTATTAAAAATAAAATGATGAAATAATCAGCTAAATAACAATAAATTGTAAAATATTCAGTACTGTGATAAATTCACTGTTACTACTGCTGTTGCTGATGATGCTAAATGTAGAAATCTAACATTATCATTTGTACAACGCATATTTATTTTTAGTCTCATTTTCAAAAAATTATTCAGTTATTCACTCATAAAACTTCAGCTTTCATTGCTAGATGCATCATTTTTGAAGAATTATTTAGTGGCATATTTTTGATGGCTGGCTGATGGCCACCTATTGGATAAATAATGTAATTGCTGCCTACAACTTTCATTTTTGAGCATCGTTAAAAATGCATATGATGGTGATTTTAATCTTTACCATAAACATCAGTGGTTTTATCTAAACTATAAACTCTTATCCCAGTACTTCTGTGTTATTTGACTGTTTGTAACTTCATAAGAATAAGGATTCAATCTCTTTCTTGATTTTTGGGTTTGAATGCAGCTATTTAAAGGATTAATAAACATATGCAAATGACCATCATTTATAATTTATGTTGCGTGGTTGTTGATCTTTTAATGATTAATTGTGCAGCTCACACTGAATGCATTAATGCAGGCTAAACGAGTAGTGACTGAAAACACCTTTAATAACCTAAGAAACCCACCACATCCCAAATAACCCACCACAACTTTTTCTGTCATCATATTTTACAGAAAAACCTAAATGCTTTGACACGTGATTTGAGTGAGGCGAGAGGAGATCTCTCTGTGAACGTTACAAATTTAGGATTAATATACAAGTAAAAAAAAGTTAATTTGCGAGTCACATGCGTTCCGAACCATAGGTTGTGATCCGTACGAATCACGGATCACCTGTGATCCATTACACCCCTAGTATTTAATAAAATAATAAGTAATTATTACAAAAAAATGCTTGTTTTGCTTTTTGGCCAAGTGTATCCAGAATTTATCACGGCCTATCTCTACCTTTAGCACTTCTACATCCTTTTTAAAGCCAGTGAATTGTCTCTATCTTCTCCTCATCCTTTTCTTTCTTCTGCTCAGCTCGGTGCATCCTGTTCCTGATCATCTGGCTGGTGACCGGCGGCCGGCATCACTTCTGGTTCCTGCCCAACCTAACAGCCGACGTTGGCTTCATCGACTCCTTCCGGCCCCTCTACACGCACGAATACAAGGGTCCGCGCTCCGGCTCCAAGAAGTCCAGCGACAAAACCGACAGCAAGAGCGCAGACTCCTGCAAAACACAGAAATCTGACAGTGAGGACAAATCAGACAGCGAGAAGAAAGAGGACGAAGAGGATGAAGACGACAATAAAGACATAGAGGAAGCAGAGCATCAGACAGACACAGACAGCGACCGGCGGGAGGACGAAGGATCGCAGCACAGCAACGGCAACGACTTCGAGATGATCACCAGAGAAGAGCTGGAGCAGCATACGGAGGAGGAAGAGGAGGAGGAAGAGCAAAGCCAGACAAAGCCCTTGACTGTTCCGACATAAAGATTTTGTTTTTCTCGCGCCGCACACACATTCTCCCATGCTCCATGTGGACCTGCTGATGTACTTCTGTCATGTTCAGAAGATGTTTCCCCATTTCCGTTCAGACTGAGATCTTCTGGCTTAAAGGTTGGATGAGAGCAGGAAAAGGCTTACGATGATGACTATGGAAATATTGCAAAGGCTGTTTTGGAAACGGCTCCCCCACACACACACTATCAATGCAACAGCACAAGTCTCCCTCACCTCATGTTTTTCTTCGCTTTATTTTGTGTGTTCGCATTGTCTAACGTCAAGCTTTATTGTGTAAACGTGATCATACGGACTGGAATGGTGAGCTTTCTCATTGGTTGATCGTTCGCCACACAATATAGTCAATGTTTCTTGCTTTTGGATCATTCGGACGGACCAACTGATTTAGTCTTAGATGCCCAATGAGTGTTACAATCAGTCATAACTATCTCCCACATTTCTGTGTTGAACCCTGGGAGATCCTGCTCGTTTTTGCCCGATGAGAGTTGTCATTTTGTGACCCTTAAGAGAACTAGTCCTTTTTCATGGAGAAGTTAATCAATTTAAATAAATCTATCCATCTATCGTTGACTTTACCGAGGCGTTTATTTCAAATCAAACTCCACTCGAGTCTGCTGAGGTCGCCTGCATTCAAAAGGGGGAAACTACATCACATTCGTGCCAAAATGATGCGGGATATTGATGCTTTTGTATTCATGTGCGTTCAAATTATGACCAAGTAAAGTTCAAATACATCATAGCCTCGCTTTCTCCACTAATCTGCGGTTTGAACTACTTGTTGTGGTCCAAAAGAGCCCGTTCATTTCTTAGTTTGCATTTTATTAGCGCCGAGGTCCAATACTACCCTTGCGTAGGGTTTTGCGTACTGTTGGCTAGAGTGTTCTTTTACATTTAGCTGTTTCTTTGACTCATACTGAGGATTATATTTAAGATCAAATACAAATGTATGGTTTATGTATGGATTCTATAAATCTACTGGGAGATATTCATGCCAGCAGTTCAGGTTCAGGATAAACTGCGCTCTATTTTATAATGTCAGACACAGCTTTTTGTACCCATGAATAGTTGGAATGCAGAAAAGCGTATATGTGTGATGCATTGACGCACAAGAGGTGGTTTTTCGAATATTTAAAAACAGAAGTGAAAAGTCTAGTTAAAGCATCCCTTGATTCATGTTCATCTCAAGTTCACAAAGAGCAGGGAAAAAGCTTCGTTCTCGAGTGAACGTCTCTCGTTCTTCTTCAAATGGTCTGAACCTTTAACCACGTCTGTAAGTAGTTGATCTCGTGGGTTCCTGTAGACATGCTGTGTTTTGTCCTCTGTCGTTGACTTTAACCTGAACTGACTGGGCTTGACACCATTCGTGGAACTGAAGACATTTGTTTTTACTCCTCGCTCACTTTTGTTTTCTGTTTTATTGTCTTTATGGGAGATCAAGATGAAGATGTATGTGCCAGATTTGTTTTGTTTTTTTAATTGGCAGGAAATTTCATTCGTTACTGGGTGTCTGTCATGTAAAACAAATATGTAGTTGCAGCATTTATAAAAATAAAATGAAATCCCATGATTCTATTATTTTCATGTGGTCAGCATCTTCAACTAACTAACCGCCCGTGTTTGGATCAATGTTGAGGACTGTCGTTTTTGCAATCTCTGGAAAATAATTTGTCTGTCAGAAACTATATCTGTATCCTTTCGTTGCAATAAAAATAGAACACAAGTGATTTGTGCTGGTTTGTCGAAAAAAGCTCAAACTCTGCTTTTAGATTGCATTTAAATCATTTACATAAGATTATTTTCCTATATATTTCATTTAAAGCGATAATTTACTTGAAGCTGATCTTTTAAATGCACTGCAAAAAATGCAGGATTCCACACAATTCATTGATGTTGATCCAACAGAAATCCATTAAGTGGACTTAATTTGAAGTGGATTGAACAAAACAATTTGTACCAAAAAAAATCTCAATAATTGTGTTCATTTTAAATAAGCAGTTTGAACAAGAAGAAAAAATCTTTCTTTTTTTGAGTGTGTGATTCATTTCTTCAGCATTTACTCACATACACGTGGTTCCTTTTATGAGTTTCTTCTGTTGAACACAAAATGAGAAGTTCTGAAGAATTGAGATGTTCTGAAGAACAATCTAACTAGTAACATTGACGTCCATAATAGGAACTGAAAATACTATCGAAGTTGATGCCTGTTTTTTTTTTTAAACATTCTTCAGTATATATTTGCATTCAACAGAAAAAAACATGTTTGAACAAGTGAAGCGTGTAAACTATTGCAGAATTGTCATTTTTGAGTGACCTAATGCGAATAACACTGACTACAGCTAAATGATACACTGATAAAGACTGAGATTATAATAACAGCCCATATCTGCCAGGTAAGGAACAAATACCTTAAATTTGAAAAGTCAAAATTAAGCCTTAGAAAATCAAAATTATGGAATAAAGTCTAAATTGTTACTTATGAATTTGCAATTATGACTACGTTTAAATTGACTTGTAAATCAGACCAAGACAAAAGTCATGTCAAAATTGAGTCCAAAATTTAAAAACTTATGGGTTGTGAAGTCAGAACAAAGCAAGTCAAAATTATGAGATAAATGTCTAATTTACTGTAAAAAATTTTTTATTATGAATTGTGCAGAAAGAACAAGACTCAAAATTGAGTAAAGAAATTAATTATGAGTTGTAAAGTAAAAAGACAAAAAGTCCAAATTTAGAGATAAACGTCAAAATTGAGTCCAAAATTCCAAATTATGGGTTGTAAAGTCAGAACAAAACCGTCAGAATTGATAAATGTCTAAATTGAGTCAAAATGTAAAATGATGTGTTTTAAAGTCAGAACAAAGCAACTGTCAAAATCGAGTCAATTTTAAATTATGACTTGTAAAGTCAGAAGAACTAAACAGTCAAAATTATGAGAAATGTCAGAACTGACAGTTCAAAAAATGTTTTCAATTATTTATAAAGTCAGAAGAATAAAAGTTAAAGTTACAAGGTAAATGTCAAAATTGAGTCAAAATAATGTAAAATTATGAGTTGTAAAGTCAAAAGTACAAGACAAAAAGTCAAACTTATAATAAGTCAACAATTAGTCAAAACATTTAGAGTTGATATTTTTGACTTGTTTTCTTCTGACTACAAGATAAATGGCAAAATTGACAGTCAAGATTTTAAAATGATGGGTTGTAAAGTCAGAAAAACTAAATTTAAAAAGTCAAAATCAAGATAAATGTCAAAATTGAGTCAAAAAATGACAGTTGAAATGACGAGATATAGGTCAAAATTTATTTAGCTGAAATTATGACTGTCAAAATAATGATGCGATAAAGTTAAATGAGACACATTAATACAGCGAATGAGTACAGCAGCGGTTCTAGGATTCCATCCACTAGAGATTTTTCATAGTTATATTCACACCTTGTGTAAAAGACACAGGATGACAGTTTTCCTTTTTACATCGGTGCATTAGTATAATAAAGTCCCTAAAATGTTTTCAAATGACAAAAACGAAAAAAACATCCAACATTTTCTTTGATCACTGAAATAATACAAACAAGACAAAAACATTTTATAGGATCTCTTATTTACATCAAAAGGTAAACAGCTTACATAACATATACATTCAGCTATGTTAGATTGTGGCTGATATGACTTTGGAGGACTAGTACGATCTGATGAGAAATGCAAAATACGGAGCATTTGTCAAATTAATCAACTAAACAGATTTAACGTTAAGTGGTAAACTCAACACATCGCAGTTTTAAAAATGCGTTAGGTGCAGCAACATCCGCTTTGGGCTATAAAGCGCTTTCACAACAACTACTCCCGCCTGACAAAGCATGTCGTGTTTTTTACATTAAATGAGGAACTACTGTCGTAACAGACCACACACAAAGCTTTTTGTGCGTTTGTGGTCGGATTATCCAACTGATCCAGACATTCATTGAGGATGTTAAAATATGAAAAATTCATTCCCTGCTACAACATCCATTTCTAATCCAGTAATGCCTTTCCCAAGCTACAATTTAGAATCTAATGTGATGTACAATAAACTTGACTTATTTTATGTATTTGTTCAATCATCTCTGCGTGTTCTAACACAATGACATTTTCTGATACACTTTATCAACCAAAATATAATTGTTGCCATTAAATGGTGAGCCATATGATCCAGGCTACCCTCTGACTAGACAAAGCATTATTTCTAAGGCAAAAGTAACTCCTGGAATGCGAATTGAAAAGGCTGCGAGCGTTTAATGGCGACGCTTCAGTTTTCTGTTTCAGAGGAGTCGCTGGCGTCTGTTAGACGTGTTTGCTTCTTGCGGACGTTCCAGTGCAAACACTGAGCCAGACTGTCAAACCAGTCGTAAACCAGATCATGACAGCAGATGGAGGGCACTGGAAAGCAGGAGGTCGTGATCTTAATGCTGTGGAAAGAAAAACAAACCAATGAAGAGATTCCACAGAGAGTTACAAATCATTCACACTAAAAATGATCACCGTAACAACAATTATAAAGACAGAGCTAGAAAGATCGTTTCCATTTAGAAGAATTAAAGCGATAGACATTTCAAAAGTTAAATAGTCCTGGGAAAATACAGTGCTCAGCATATATGAGTAAACCCCCCACAAATCTCTCATTTAAATGGATATTTTCTATAAGATGCTTTACAACAGCGGTTCTCAACCTTTTTCACTTCGAGTCTACCTCCTTCTCCGACAATTATTTAAAGGCCCTTGTCTGACATTTTTTCCTAAACGGATTGTCTAGAGAAGATGATTATTTTAAACCTTTTTTTTTAACAGCAAAACATTTATTTTTGCTTATACT
>CAIGQZ010001336.1:14382693-14407943 GCA_903798205.1 Danio tinwini | reverse complement strand
ATTTTGGTCTTTTCTTTAATAAATGAACCTGTACAAGACAAAAAAAGCTGCTGCTTTGAATTGGACTGACTACTATTCTTATTCAATTATCTATTGATCGTATCCATTAAAAATAAACTTAAAAAGTAAAAATACAGTAAAAACACTAAGTCGGTTGAAACGCAACGATCTGAAGGTGGTTGGGTTTTTAGGATAATATTGGAGTTCACTGACAATAGTAAACAGCTGTTCACTAAAGCACCACTGCTAGATCCTCCTGTATGGGCATGCGTCCATTATAAAACACTCACACTCGCGTTATAAAACACTAGTTTGGACTGCTATGCTGATATTTTGAAGAGTTCACACAAAGAGAGCCCGCATTCATCAACTGAACACGGCATAGAGTAAAGCGTGATTCATGGGATTTAAAGACTTGTGTCAACATGAAATGGTCTATTCAGCATCATCGAGTAAAAACAATCCAGTCCTATTGCTTTGAAAACTGCTTTTCCCCACATTAAGGCTCATTGAATGGAGTTTGTTTGTAGTATATCAAGTTTGTTAGCTGCTCTGATTGTCATCTGCTTTTAAGATAGAAATGAATGAATGGTTTTTAGACCTAAAATAAGCCTCTAGTTCCAGAAGTTTGTTAAATTGAAACAGAAGTGCTTGGTGACTGTTTTAAAGTGCACCTGAAATCAAAACTAACCATATTGGTAGTTTTGTGGTGAACATTTCATCTGTGTGTCATTAAGAAAAAGAAATAAATATTTGCCCTGGAAAAATCTGAATGAGTGCATATCCTGTTTATTTTCAGCTCGATTCTTAGATTAGGTCTGTCTGGGGTACTAACAGTTGCAGGGGCGTGGTTAAGTGTGTTAGCCACACCTCTCCAACTGTCAATTCTGACAACAAAGAAAAATGGTGAGAAAGAAGTGTCCTGTTAGGTTGTAATAACTCCAAAACCCTGACCCCAATCTTTCTGAACAAAATATCTACTATACTACATCCAATCACCTAAAAGTAGAAAAAAACAAGCCACGCCCACTGTTGTGTCATTTAATATTCTGTTTCTCTGTGTCACAATACAAATTAAAAAGGTCCGGTTCATGTAGACTTTAAGGGATGACAGTGCTTGAAGAACATACTTTGGTTTCTACAATTCTTTGCTTCATCTCTTTGTATTAATATGATTGCAGATTTTGTAAATATGGTTTAACCTAAAATGTCAAAAACTTGAAAAATATCCATGGCTTTGGAACATCTATACAGTACAATCATTATGTGAGAAATAAAAACAGTTTTATTGTCCATGCAAAATTATCTCTAAATCAGGTTGGAGAGATCATAGTTATGGTGAGGGACCACTGTATTTTTGCCATCTATCACTTTTGGCGGTCTCACAGTTGCTTGGATTCTTTTAGTACAATTTGACATGCTTTTTTTTACAGTGCATTGTGTTCTGCGTCCTGATTGGCTGTAGACCACTGTCAATCAATCTCCTCTGTGCCATGTCTCCTGTACAGTACAGAATGCGTTTAGCTTGCCAAATTTACACAAATCTTCGATCGCTAGCAGTGTGACTCTGAAGTGCTGTATTGTATGTTCACAATGTCGACGAAACATTCTGGTAGCACTCAAAAGGCAGAGGAAGATGCTAACAATCCCACAAAAAAAATTTGACTTCTGGACATGCTAACTGAAGGTAGAAGTTACGCGAGTGTTTAAACGAGAGAAAAGTGTAAAAATGTTAATGCCTGTCTGAGAAAAGTGTATGACGTGTGCAGTGAGGGGCTTTAAAACATCTATAATACTTGTAAAAAATAAAATTGACTACTTCATGGATTTCATCTATTGCGGTTTATTTTTAGAAGGTAACTCCTGCGATTAACGAGGGACCACTGTATATACAAAGACTTTTTGTCTTCCGTGTTCAACGGTTGTTAAGTTTCCTGTATTGGTTTCTATAATGACATTTTTTTCAGTGGCTTTCGCAATGTCGCAGAGTCACTTAAAATAGCAGTGACAGGATACTTCCTTGTGGTGCTCCTAGCTCTTGTTAATGTGGGTCAGAGAGGGAATTAACTAGTATGACTTTAAATGATCTGATTAATCTGTAAATGCCTTTGAAAAACAAGCTGATATAAATCTTCCAAAATCGCTAACTTCAAAGGCATGTCAAGCACCTTGTTCAAGTTAAGCATTAATCAAATTGGGAAAGAAGCCTTCAGGGGAGTGTAAAAGCAGTGTGTTAACCTTTTGTAAAGCATGTAAACATCATTTGTAGTGGAACTGTGGTGTATTGTAGTATAATATACTGTATATAGTTGTAGAACAATTAGTACAGTATTGAGTCGTCTATATTTCCATATTTGTCAAATTGCTACAGCAACTACAATTACCATAAGACATTAATTCAATACGTTCTATATTATGACTCAAAAACAGCATTATAGTCTCGCTCACTTTTACTTTGGCTTAGTCCCTGCAGGGATCAGCACAGTGAAGTGAACAGCTAATTTCTCAGGCATATGTTTTATTAGTGTGCCTTACGTAACGCAACCCAGTACTGAAAGTACAACCCTCAGTGCTGGGAAACACCCACACACTCCCCCATTCATACACTACGACCAATTGAGTTTCTCCAATTTACTTATGCCGCAAGCTTTCGGACTGTGGAGGAAACCCACAATGCCAACACAGGCAGAACATGCAAACTCCACACAAAAAGAACTCAAACCAGCGACCTCCTTGCTGTGAGGCAATCATGCTAACCACTGAACCACTGCAGTATTAAAGTATTTGTTATAAATGACTACAGTATTTGTTCATATGGGTGAGAATGAGGAAATGAAGCGGTGATCGGGATGAGAACAATGCTCTTGTTTGATGCATCAATTTGCCACAGGCCAGTGTTTAGTGTGAAAGTGTTTAGCCTCACATTGCATTGTGTGACGCGGCCTTATCATATGAAAAAGATCACATACAGCCCCTTTAACAATAAATATTGGATTATCAAAATGATAATATTTTATAATCCAGAAAGCTATTTTCTAAGCTGATATGTCTAAAACAGGGGTGTCCAAACTCAGTCCTGGAGGGCCGGAGTCCTGCTGAGTTTAGCTCCAACTTGCCTCAACACACCTGCAAAGGTGTTTCTAGAAAGCCTAGTAAGAGCTTGATTAACTAGCCCAGGTGTGTCTGATTGGGGTTGGAACTAAACTTTGCAGGACACCGGCCCTCCAGGACAGAGTTTGGGCACCCCTGGTCTAGAAACTATACTCTCATTCAGGCGTAATGATCAAGGGAATTTGCTGCTGTAACATGACTGCAGCAGGCGCAATAATATTAAGCAGCATCAGAAAATAGTCTCCAGCTAGATAACCAAGTACAATGCTGCATAATATCATTGCGAAAGCTTTGCTAAAAGTGCCCCTGCCAGACCTGGAGATCGGTTGAATGGATTTAAAACTCTAGGGAAGTAGTAAAACCAGCTCTCTTTTCAAAAAAGGTGAAGTGTTCCTTTGACAAAAAAATGTCAATATCATCTGACCTGTACAAAGGCGAAGTGATAATATCCACTGACACTGTTGACGCTCATTTCCATAACTGTAATACAGCTGTCATTGTATCACTGGATTATGGTAAATGCTGTTTGCTTATGGGCTTATAAAAAAAAGTGTCACCTGTCCCCATGCTGGATCTCCTGCCTCTTTCTGCCATCGAACGAGACCCAGGCTGTGTTGCGAGCATCAGGTGATAGTGTAATCTGCAGAATAAATGCAGACTCATGTGAGAAGAAGCTATTAAAATCACATGCTTACAAATAACTTCACTGTAATGGTTTATACTTTAAATTGTAATATACTGTATATTTTTAAACTTCATGCTGCAATTTATACTTTATTCCCACTCTCACCATGAGCTCCACGCCGGCAGGCACCACAATTGGTCTAAAAGAGAGCGAGTGAGGGCAGATGGGGGTGACCATAATGGCAGGGACGTTGGGATGGATCATGGAGGCTCCGGCTGCAGCAGCATATGCCGTGCTTCCCGTAGGAGTGGAAACTATTACACCTGCACAGAAACAAGCCACACATTTACATTTATTTTCATGTCAGCTGGACGCTCATGTCAAGGCAAATAAGAAACACCATGATATACCGAGACATCTTGTTTGGACTAGAAGAAATTAACAACAACAACAGTCAGGCTATGATGCAGTCAGTCTGAATTTTTACACTTTTCTTAGCTGTATAATGCAATTTCAAAGCTACACTATCATTAAAATCTCACCTGGAGTTTCATATTCAACAAGGCTGGATACATACACAAAATATCTAACATTATTACAAATCAAAATAAATGCTTTTATTTCAGTATACATTTGAGATGGATCAACGTTTTTCAAAAAAATTTTAAGACAAGAATAAGTGTTGCTGAATAGTTTTAGGACAACTTTGATTAAAGGTTTTGATCCACTTCAAATATGTATTATTAATTTTGTGGACTTTTTTATTAGAAACAATGTTATAACGATTATTTAAATTGTTTTTATTTATTGATTATTTAAGAGCCTTTATTCAAATCTTTCTTTTAATAGAATACAGCCTTTAATAATAAAGAAATAAACTATGCAATAAGATCCCTATTGTTTAGCACCTTTTGTATCAATTTTGGGTAAGAGACCACAAGGGAAAGCTAGGTTGCTGCCAGAAGTGGTGTTAGTAAGACTAGAAGGGGGCGCTCAACCTGCGGTCTGTGGGGGACCTAACGCCCCAGTATATTGATGGGGACTCTATACTGCTCAGTGCGTGCCATCTTTCAGATTAGATGTTAAACGAATGTCCTGACTCGCTGTGGTCATTAAAAATCCCAAGATGTCCTTCAAAAAAAAAAGAGAGAGCAAGGGTTTAACCCTGGCATCCAAGCCAAATTTGTCCACTGGCTTCAGTCTATCATGGCCTCCTAACCATCCCTTTTATCATAATTGGTTTCATAACTCTGTCTCGCTATATAAATGTAAGGCATTAGTATGAAAGCCATTTGCATTACATGATAAAAAAGGCAAGCAAAAATTTAATGGATTTTTTCGCCCAACTCCTTTTTTTTGGAATTTGTAGATATAAACTCAAATTTCTGAATAAAATAAATAAATCTCAGAACTCAGATGCAATATTGCAAAAATTGCAAGTTAAAAATGCAGCGGCTGGGGGCTTGGGAAGCTCAATTGCAGTTAAAATTTAAATTTAGTTTTATACATTATTATTTTTGCCGCCATGGTGGCGCAGTGGGTAGCACAATCGCCCCACAGCAAGAAGGTCGCTGGTTCAAGCCTCGGCTGGTTCAGTTGGCATTTCTGTGTGAAGTTTGCATGTTCTCCCCTTGTTGGCATGGGTTTTCTCCAAATGCTCCGGTTTCCCCCACAGGTCCAGACATGTGCTATAGGTAAATTGTGTAAGCTAAATTGTCCGTAGTGTATGTGTGTGTATGGATGTTTCCCAGTGATAGGTTGCAGCTGGAAGGGCATCCGCTGCGTAAAACATATGCTGGATAAGTTGGCGTTTCATTCCGCTGTGGCGACCTCTGATAAATAAAAGGACTAAGCCGAAAAGAAAATGAATCAATAAATAAATTATTTATTTAAATTTTTCTTTTGGTTTTTCAAAGAAATTTTATTTCTGCAACAAGCTTCCATAGGTTTGTGATAATGTTGACGAGATAAAAAGTGCTCTCAGAAACACTGCTTGAAGAAGGATGGTTTGATTGGGCCAGTCAATTTGAGCTTACCATCTCCTTGTACAGAAGTAATGAGGCGTCCATCCAGGTAAAGGTCAACATTAGACAGATATGATGAGGGCCCTCTGTCCACAACCACCTCATTAAGCACCTTTATAAAACACAGAACAATCATATTTCATATACACACATATGAACAAATACATCTAGCAAACATGCATTTCTAGACATATCTAAATAAACACACATTTACATTATTTTTTCGATATTTATTTTTTTTTAAGTCTTTACCATGTAAAACCATTTATTTCTGTGCTGCAAAGCTAAGTTTTCAGAAGACATTATTATAGTCGTCAGTTTCACAAGTCAGTTTCCTTCAGAAATCATAAATACAGAAACAAATATATTTCTCATAAAATATTATAGGTAACACTTTAGAATAATGGTCCATTAGTTTATGCATTTACTAACATTAATGTACTGTGAGGTAACATGAACTTTAACTTAAATAACATTAACAAAGATGAATAAATTCCATAATAAATGTATTACTAATTGTTTGTTCATGTTAGTAAATACAATAACTTGTGGACCATTATTTTAAAATGTTACCATATTGTATAAAATGGCAGCAAATAAACAGTCCATTAGCTAGTTTTAAGAGCTTCTTTTCAGTTTGTTGTTACTGGTATTATATCATCTGATCCTTTCCCAGCTTATTGATTGGTGGATTATTATTGAAAGTTTAAATCTGCAGGTGTTTGCTTTAAACAGGTTTGTTTGCCAAAACCCACTGGCAAAAAAAAGACATTTGCAAGTTGCTGATTTTGTGTTGATCATTATGTACATTGTGAATACTGTTACCTGTAGCTGTAGAGTTATTTTGCCCGCCTCATTGTTTATATGGTTGTGAGGAACTACTCCATTCTCCTGCGTACTGAAGAGCTGCTCGTTTCTCTGGAACATGCCTTTCACCACTTTAACCTTTAGACGACTGCGCAGGATGATAGCAGCATTACCTACAAGAGCCAGACAAAAACCTTCAAAAATAACATCCTAACTACAACATTTTGTTGAATACAAAACTTTTGTCACTGTTTGATGGCTTAAATCACTTTAGAGTCACTTGATGTACTTGGCGAGTTCAGAAAAATGGTCTGGAGTAAATTAGTTCCTGGGGAACCAGGTCTGATGGGGTTCTTGACAATCTAGTGTGAAATGCTTAGTGTGCTGAAAGAGTTAGTTCACCCAAAAATTAAAATTCTGTTAATAATTAAGCTCATTCCAAACATCTGAGACCTCTTATTTCTCAGAACTAATTAAGATGTTTTAGATAAAATACAAGAGCTCCCTCATACAAAGCAACAGTCACGGGACATTTAAAATAAGCTTATAAAGTCCAGAAACAAAGCTAAAAACATTGTCAAAATGTGCCATGTGACTTCAGTGGTTCAGCTGCAATCATACAAAGCTTCAAGATCTTTTGTGTGCTAAAAACTATAAAAACTTTTTTCTTTTCAACAATGTTTTTGGTTTCTTTACTTTGAATGTCTCAGGACTATCTCTGTCTATAGAGGGTCAGAAAGCTCTCGGATGTTATCTAACATATCTCAATTTGTGTTTTTAATATGAACAAAGGTGTCAGGGAGTTGGAACTACTTGAGGGTGAGAAATTAATAACAGAATTTAGATTTTTGGCTGAACCAATCCTTTAAAAGTGGGGAAGCAAAAATGTATCTTATTTGAAATCAAACACTAGCAGGTGAAATCCAGTGAATTATCCAGTGGCTAACAATAGGCATTTTTTAGGGTGCACTCACACTATGCTATCCGAACCGTGCCCAGGCGCGTTTCCTAGTTTGTTTGACAAATGTGAGTGCTCCAAATCTGGCTCAGGCGCAGTTCAGTTGGCTGGCCCTGGCCCGGTTGGAGAAGGTTCAGTTGGGCTTTGGAGCGGTAATCTTGTAGTGTGAGTGCAAAGTGTGCCTGAGCTAGAAACTGAAGACGCAACTTCACTTTTAAGGGACTGTTTCATATGGATTTATTAATCATTCTTACTTTTAAATGAACACAAACTGTCATAGTTTATCAAAGATGCAAACCTCTCACTGGATGTCAGCTGCACCTCCAAATATGTGCAGCACAAGGACTTTTATGAGAATTTATGAGCTTCAAAAGTTGTGGAAAAAGTTGAGCTTCAATCTGTTTGTCAAATATTTGACTGTGTGCCAACGCATCTCAAACGACTAAAAATAATACAAAATTATATAACTAAAGGAATGTCCACTGTGCTGAGCGAGAGAGCTCCTTTTCCTGTTAAACTAATCAGTCGCATCATTGATGATGCAAGCGTGCTCTGGTCTGGAATGTAAAGATGCAGTGTGAGTGCAGACCGTCGGAGGAGAGGGGAAGGGTACACATGGCACAATTCAAGGCAACTGTACTTAGTGAAAGTACGCCCTTAATCACTCTGATGTGAAATTTGATCTCATAGAGTGATTCATTCGCATTGTAGATGGTTGAAAAACTTTAATCATTTTACCTTCAAACACTTTATCCACCTCAGTTTTAAAAGACTCAAACTTGAAAGGAGTGAGAAATCCTAAGGATCCCAGATGGAACGCCATGACGGGAGGAACGCTGCCCTTAAACAAGTTAGACAAAACACCAGGGATGTTGAAAACACATTTGATGCTTAAATTGCTCTCTGAATAACAACTTTTTGCATATTCAAATTCTCTCAGGAACACAGCGAGCATATTCAGGTAGAAGTTGAGAATGACCTAGCAAGAACAAACAAATAAGATGAGCTGAGAAAAATACCTGGAAAAGAGACGATGCATACAGAAGAGTGCCATCTCCACCCAAACAGATAATCAAATCGATGCAGTCTGAGATGTCATCATAACCTGTACAAGACAAACACAATGATAGATCACTCATTTGCCTAATGCATCTAATCTTTTATTGGTTAAGGATGTGCCATGTTTATGCAAAATCTTGTTACAGGTGAACCTTGCAAAAATGAGCTCTCAACACAATAAGGTTACAGTACCTTCCCTGAATGTGCACAGCTGATTGCAGATGGCTGAAAATGACTCATCGCTCATGAGAGAGCCGTCGTCCACAACTTTCTTCTCCACATAAACCATGAGATGTTTCTCCTGATGGTAAAATGATTTGGATAAAATTTGTATAACCAAATTTAACAATAACTTTAATAACACAACTAAAAAAAAAAAGTGTGATAGTGCCAGTAAATTGAATAATCGTGTTATTTCTGGTGTGGCTTATGAGTAACCAACCTCCACGAGGAACCTGCAAAGCTCTTTGAACGGCTCCAGAAGGGTCTCATCTCGAATCTTTCTGATGACCAGAACGTTTAGCGGTGGTTTGCTCCAGGTGAGCCGCTGGCTAGCTGGATCCTGAATGTGCCTGCGGGGAAAATCGACAGAGTAGGTAAACATTGTGTGTGTCACCACTGCACTGCAAAGAGTAAAACTGAATGCACTTTGTCCCTTTTTTTTTTTTTTTTTTACTCCTTGCGCAACTTATAGTTCCGATCAAACGTAAGCACTGTAATGTGGACTTGTACTTTTGGTTTCTGCCCATTTCAGGATTAAACCATTTTTCAATACTAATTAAAAAAAGTTTAAATCAAATGTGAACTCTGAACTGCATGATATTGAAAAAATCTGACTTTACAATATTTAATTTTTCTAATATATATTTCAATATGAATGAAATTTCTCAACATGGCTTGAATAGCTCTATTTGTAAAGAATTAATTTAAATTGATTGGGACTATTCTGGGGTGCGTTTCTCAAACAACGACGTAACTCTCAGCTGAACTATCATAGTACGATGCATAGTTTGGGAAAAGAATGATGTAGTGACGAGTGTTTCTCAAAACCCGTAGTTTCTCTGTTGCAGATCCATCGATTGAAGTTACATAAAACACCCTTAATAATGTTCTAAACGGGGCACTAGCAACATATTTAGAAAAGAACCCCATAATTCTTTTGTGCTAATTATATTGTTTTACACGCGCACACATTTAAAAAAAAAAATCCAATATTAGTTTTGGTATAACATGCACTAGTTTTCGATGTTAACTGAAATATATGTAAATGGCACATATAGGGCCGAATGTTTTCTTTACAAATATTATTGAGAACATTACATAATCTATTCTAAAACATAAAATCACTTACAAAAGCTAACACGAATTCAAATATTTTATATAAATCATTCAATAAATAAATAAACAAATAATGAGGCTATTTATTAAGAAATGAAATGAAATATTTATTATTTATTAAGAAATGAAAAAATCCTAATTTAATAATAATATTGATTATTATTATTATTATTATTATTAAGTGGGATATTGTATTTTTTTAAGTCTACTTTTACAATTTGATACATGCAAACCACTGCAGAAATGTTCTAACCAACAGGCCCATGTCAATTACAGTACAGAAACTTAATAAACAACATACCATAAATTAAAAGCATTAACTTATGTTATTAGACATAACATAAATTCCGCTATAAATAATAGGTCATCTATAGCTTTTGTCATGAGCCACGGCTGTGTTCAAATTGACATCAATCTGAATAGAACACAGCCAGGAACTATGTTTCTAACTACAGCTCCAGAGGTGTAGTTGCAAGCATACAAGTTTGCGACGCAATTTGCGAATGTTCGTTGGAACGATGGATTTGGAAAACGCCAACGACTTATGTTTGGAATGACAAAACTTGCGACCTTAGTTGGCTAACCATGGTTTTCGGAAACGCACCCCTGTATAGGAGTGCATAGAAAATAATTTAAAAATATATACAAGCATAGGGAAATTCCATACAAAAAGATAAATAAATTAAATAAACAGCTTTTTTTGTTTTCAGAGTCAAACTACATTCAGGTATACAGTAATTGATCAATCAAATGTAAAATAATATTGCATAGTCTTTGTTTTATAAACAATTCAATAAAATTAATAAATAAAAAAAATGTAAAACCATCACACAGTCACATGCCTAAAAAAAAAAACTTGCAAAATGATCAAATATAATCCAGACTCAACATCACGTATACTCGTGATGTGACTATTGCGAATGATCACATTGCGATATTGATGCTGAAATGGTATATAGTGCAGCCCTACTCTATGGTTTTCCAGGTAGTCTAACCATATTCATGTACAGAAAATGAATAATCAAACCTAAAACATTGCATAGTCTTTATTGTACAAATAATTCAACTCTACAATCCTTTTGAAATGCTCACACAGTCACAGGCCTTAAAAACACATGCAAATGATAAACGTTCACACCTTTAGGGTTCAAATCTGCAGTGACTCCACAAATCAGAAGTTTTGAACTGTGGCTCCTGATCAACTATAATTCTAGCTCAACACTGAACATTCTGCGATGTGACTACTGTGGATGTGCACATTGTGAAATAGATGCTGAAATTATATATTGTGCAGTCCTAGTCTAAATGGTTAAATATTTACACACACAACACACACAAATAAATGTACATGTTTGTTGAATCAAAGAATGGCCAAGTCAGACAGCTAGGTTTCAGAAACTCAAAACTAATGTAACTATAAAATGTTATGTTACACAAACGCATCGTCCATCTTCAAATAAAACATACAAGATACAACTAACCTAAACGATACATCAGATATCAAGCCATAAAACCCCACATTACCCTCTGCATGTGGTTTGTCCTGGAGGGTGTAAAGCAGGCATAGTGTTTTAGGAAGGGGTGCTTTAGAAAGCTCCAGTAAAAGAGGTTATGACAAACACAGCAGTGCTTGAGTGAGCTCCCTTTCAGCTCCATCCAACACTTTCCACTCAACCAATCAGAACTCAGTAAGCGCTTGTCCCAATCCTTTGCTTGACTCATTGCTTAAACAGTAACAAATTTGATCTGACCCCTTACCTAAAACGCGCTGGACTATGATTACTCACATGACTGAGGTCGGGTTGGGTAGAATGCACGCTTTGGGTCCAAAGTGGGTAGCAGGATATGGTCCATGTAGAAAGTGTCCTCGTCTGCAACAGCCAAGCACTCAAGTCACTTACCATTTTTGATTTTTAATTTAAACTGATCTTAATCATATGGCATGTTTTGTACCTGCACCTATCCCATCTTTTCGGGCAACTTTCGGAAGGGTCCTTAGCTGATTCAGAGGCTTCTGATCCTTGCTGCTCAGGCAACCAATGTACGCTTCCTCCTGGCAGGTGTTCTGGACAGTCCGGCCTCTGCAGAGACCTCTTCACCTCTTTCCGTTTTTTTGGAAGTTTTCCTTGCCGATCATGCTGCCTCTGTGGCCTTTTAGAAGAGCCACCCTCCTCCGTCTTTCTGGAGGACAGCCTGTCGTCCATCCCTTCAGTTCTTATGGAAAAAAATTAGTTCAATGACTCGGTCAACATCATTATAAGATAATTGAATAAACGACAAGACAGAGAATTCATAAAAGCATATTTAAGTACCCGATTAATACATAGAAAACACAAAGTACTGTTTTTCCATTATATTTTTGTTTTATTATTTTTATCCCAGTTTTTTTATTTAATAATTTGTTAATTATATTTTAATCAGAATAATGAATTCTTTTCTAATAGCACTACTCAAGCCATATGGTAAATATGTTTTCAAGTTACTTTTAAAAGTAAAGGTAGTCGAATACTGTAATTGTTTCCCAATATCATGCAACATTATTATTTTTTTGGATTATTTTATGGTATCACTATAAAGTCTCTTTGAAACCTTACTTTTAAAAATGAATGACAACTTTTGCAGGTGATCTTAATACACAACACTCAGATTTTTACTATTTGTTGATCAAAGCTGATATTTTATATGGCTTTTGTAAACCAAAAAGTATTAACTAATATTGAGCAGATATGTTAATGCATATTTCACAGCTGATAAAAATACTTAAATGTTCAACTTCACTATTTTAACAGCATAATAATCATGTATTTAGAAATTCACATTTCCTTAACAAATCAGGTGATTAAAGGTAACCAAGAGCATGGAAATTGTACATCATAGATAAAATATAGTAAACTGCTCATTTAAAATGTGCACGAAAAGATTAATGTTGATATAAACTATTCTGTGGACATGTGTTAACTGTCCGTGTTTATATTATTACTATTATTGTTTTGAATAGTAACTCGCAGTATAACAGCTAACGTTAGTAAAATACACATCTAAGTTAAGACGTTTCACACAGGCAAAGGCAGTATATCGGGAACTCGTATTTATTCTAACGTTATTACTAAAATTCCTAAACTATGAACAAAGACTTTGCAAGTCACAAAGATAAATAATCATAAGAACATTTGACACACTGTCATGAAAACACAAAGTAGCATAATTTTTCCATCGATCAAAACTTCCGTGAGTTAGCCGCGCAGACAGCTAACTAAGCACAGTTCTCATCCGCTTACCAAACGACAGGAAATGTCGCGGAACTTCCCTTTTGGACAGTCTTTGGAAAAGGCAAATTTATTGGACTACGCTGAATTATCTTGAAACCAACCCCATTTTTGCGGAACCAGTCTTTATACGGCTTAGCTAGCTAATAGTGTGGGTTGCCGACAGTGACATCACGAGTGTCCTCGTGACGCACGCTACTGCGCAGCTGCAGAATCTCTGTAGAAACAGATGATATGAGAATGTTGTCAACGGTTTACACCATGTTTGTTTTGATGACTTTATTGATTTTACTGTCCTTTTAATTGCATTTATCCAGTTTTTCTTTTCTAGCCTCTATAATTTTTTTCTCAAATTATTCTTAAGAATCGTCTAAAGATCGATCTTTTAGTCAACACTTTTATAACACTTTCTACTCTTCTAACCTGTCTTTAACCATATCATTTTCTAATCGGTGTTCTGTTCTTGTAAAATCAATCTAACAATAACCTCTATTCTACTTGTCACAAAGGATAAAACATTAAATGTTCCACAGTATTTTAAGGCCCTTCTGTCTAAAAATGTCTTTATATAATAATTTAGAGCCTGGCATAACTAGAAAGACATTTATTTGGTATGATGCTATTTTAAATAATTTTAAGCATTCTTTGAGCGACTTTGTAAATTTAAAAACCCTGGAAAACAGATTAACTTTCAGTCAAATTTATTTTAACATTAGATAGCCAACATAAAAACTGTGCATGTGTATGGCACAAGCTTCTAAAAATGCAATTTTAGTCTTAATTGCTGAGAATTTATACGGTGTACTCCTACTTTCAAATTTAAGTGTAAAAAAAGACAAATTTCTTAAAGGGCAGATGTGATGAAAATCAACGTTTGTAAGCTGTTTGGACAGAACTGTGTGTATGTATAGTGTGTCCACTGTCATATTAAAGTGATGTAAATCCAACAATTGTCTTTTTTTACATTTTCTGACGTTAAAATAGGACCCAAATCCCAGTGATTTTGAAGCTCACTGCAGCGTGTCGTAGGAGTGTGGTGTTCCCCGCCCACTGAATTGATTGACAGGCTCTATGTTTCTATAATAACATAAATACACATGTCTATACAGAAATTTTTTTGCAAATAAAATTTGATTAAAATATCTGTTTCAACCCTCTGAGATTTTTATAAGTTTAAAATGTTTTTAAAACAGAGCATGTTTGTAATAGGGTATATTCAAAAGTATGCGGAAAGACTTTTAATTTTGCAGTAAACTGGGTCAAGCGCTTCCGGCGAACTGTATGCTGTTATAAAATCGGCTCGTTTAGGGTCTGTTTTTTTTTTTTTTTTAATAAACGATATTCACTGCCTGATTGATATACACAGGGCTTAATTTTACAGATCCCCCTCCTCAGAGCTCTCCTCCCCCGTCCCCTGTTCACTTTGTACCGCGACTCCCCAACCCTCATCACTTTCGTATTTTTCCTCCATCATCCACCGCCCCGCTCTCCACTTTTGTGTGCGACACCTCTCCATCATTGGGTAACATGCCCCGATACAATATAAAGTGTGTCTCAAAATGTACAAGAAGCACTGCATTAAATTACATTTTTTCGCGCCATGCCTTTAAAATATGAACATTTATTTTACCCCAGTATATTTAATGAAGTTTCTGAGCTAGCCTGCTAATCCTGACGGGCACATGTGTGTAAACGGCTTTTCATCTCATTTTACACTTGAACAACTAAATAAATACATGAAGTTTATTTAACTGATTATATTTTTAAGTATAATACAACATCAATGCTGTTAAATGAACCATATAAAATTTTAAAAAGTCACAATAACCATTCACCGAAAGTTTATCAGTATAGGAAAAAACACTAGCTGTGCATATACCCTATAAAAACTGTAAAATTGCTATGTAATTCTTAACTACTATAAATCAACATGGCCGCATGGTGTCAGTAAATGTTTGTGTGTGTGTGTGTGTGTGTGTGAATACTGCAAACAGCATTTGTGTGAGACTCATCGTTTCAGAAAGGTTTGAATAAACTCCACCACAAATATATGAAATAAACTTACTAGTATGTTAGACTAATGAGTTGTATTTTTAGCTTTATTTGTGTCTGTCTCTATCACTGTCCTTGCTACAACTAGGTTAGACATTATGCATATAATAGATCAGTTTTAACAAACAAAAATACTTACAGGTTGTGGCTCACAATCCACAGTGTCTGCTATTATGGTTGGAGGTGCTCCTTCGTTGAGGAGTTTTTAGCCGAATGCAGCACTAAACTGGGGAAGATTCTGGAAGTTCTCCTTTGTCAAATGCTAGAGCTATATCTGTTTTATAATTCTCTGGAAAATAATAAAATTAAACCGAAGCACTTCTCTCTTTGTGTCTTGTCCTTTGGAAGCCCAAATACAGAAACAGTAGATGCTCTGTGGAAACAGCAGCGTTCGGACGGCATTTTAGCTTTCTCTACTATAACATTACATGGCCTCTGGCCACGCCCCTTCACTTCACAGGGTGTGTGTGCATGGTGAATGCATGTAACCTAAAGTGTTTGTGATCTCACTAGCCCGGACGTATTGTTTTGTAGTCCCCAACCTTCGTTCACTGTAGGCTTTGCTAAGCTAACTCTGTAAAAGCCAATGTCTCCCTTTGCATAGAACTTTGAACATATTACATTCAGAGATGTTGTTTATGTTCACACAGCTACATTACACATTAATTAAAGTAAAAAAAAAATGATATCAAAATGGACCACCCCTTTAATGTTTCATTGCTAATGTACATATCATAATTTATTATCTTGAAAGTTGCTCAGTGTCAAATGTGTGTTGAGTGTAAACTACTTAATGGAATTTGACCATTTGATGTGAAGTATTCTGAAAATATTCTTCAATGAGAAAATTTAAGCATGCCAAAATTATCCAAAATCCTGTTTGTGCAACAGCAAAGTGTTGTGAATCAATCTAAGACCGACCTTACACTTCAGTCACTCAAATTATGACAGATGTATGGTAACTTTTAAGTGCAGCCAAGAAATTTTTTTCTGAAGTCAGTGTTCTTGTAATTGTTGGAGGCTTGATAAATACGGGCCCTCATCTCTTCATGACATCCGATCCCAAGAAACACCAGGCATCTCCATGAAGCTAGAACACAAGAACTGTCACTCAACAAAACAAAAAGCCTTATAATCTGAAGAGAGGATCTTAGAAAAGGCCATCTGCTCAGCTGCCCCTATCACCCATCCTTGAACCTCTTCCTTCCCTTAAGGGTATATGCTTTGAAAGGTGACTTAGGTATTCCCGGATTTTAAAGTTATTGTAAGGTACTGTACTATAAATACCATTTTTTTTACATCTTATAAATTAATTAATTTTATCTTTTCATGATCAGTATCATTTTAAATTTCTCTGTGTGAGTGAAAACAGACTATGATCTCAGTTCCACAGTAGCAGAACAAACCAAAACAAAGATGTCAGCTTTGTGGAAAATTCTCTCCTACTGAAGTGAGATCTTGTCCCAATAAGATCTTTATCAAGTGTTGGGATTTTTACCACAGGTGGTTTTTGGATGTTAGGCCAATTCATACAAAGATATCATAAAGCATTTTATCTTTAAATTCGGAATTGTTTACAGTGATTTAGGTTAAGTCGGTAGAGCATTGGAGAAATACTCAAGGAAGCATCTATAATCAGTTCATCCCACACAGTTTCAGTTTTCTTTTACAAAGCCGTTTTTACTCATGTAAGTTCAGGTTATTAATCAGTCTCTTAATCAGACAGCTACAATCATGCAGAAAGTTCAAAATAGACAACAGCAGTAGCGTGGTCATGTACTTTCTATGCATAAAAACAGGATTGCCTACATTGCTTTGCAAGGAAGGGAAGAAGATACCACAAAAAGAGGATGTCCAAGAACACAGTGGATGTTATCAGTGCTACAGTAGCAAAGATATGATGTTGGAAAGTTTTTATGATAATTGTGCAAGATTGTGACAGGTGGCATATGTTGCTAAATTGCATGGAGATATGGCCAAGAAGAAGAAGTAGTTCAGGTTTACAGTGAGTGTACATTTTTGGCCTCAATAAACAGAGTTGATTTTGATTTGATTTTGTTAACATGTTAACTTATGCAACATTATTCTGGGTTAGACCTCACAAACCCAAACTAAACCAATCCTATGACCAACAAACCCAAACTAGACCAACCCAAACTAAGCCTTTTAAAGCTGCCTTTTTTAGTCAAAATTGCCTGTTTTTTGAAGCTAAAAATATTGACATTTTATGACCTACACTACCTGCCAAATGTCTTGTCGCCTATCCAAGTTTTAGAAACAACAAATAATAACTTGACTTCTAGTTGATCATTTGGTATCAGAAGTGGCTTATATGAAAGGCCAAGCCCTCTAGATTACACTTATTTTCATTCATTCATTTTCTTTTCGGCATAGTCCCTTTATTAATCTGGGGTCGCCACAGCGGAATGAACCACCTGCGTTTATTTTACCCAAATAAAATATGATCATGCCTTGATTTTTAATTAATTATTTAGGACAGTAAGGTCTGACTTTGCTTAGAATAAACTTTTGTCACTTAACATAAATAATGTACAGTATAGAATATAAAGTCATGGTGCAGTGGAAAAATAATTAATATTGTATATGACTCTCATGAGCTTGGAGGACTGCATCCATACATCTCTGCAATGACTCAAATAACTTATTAATAAAGTCATCTGGAATGGCAAAGAAAGCGTTCCTGCAGGACTCCCAGAGTTCATCAAGAGTCTTTGGATTCATTTTCAGTACCCCCTCCATCTCACCCCAGACATGCTCAATAATGTTCATGTCTGGTGACTGGGCTGGGCAATCTTGGAGCACCTTGACTTTCTTTGCTTTCAGGAACGTTGATGTAGAGGCTGAAGTATGAGAAGAAGTGCTATCCTACTGAAGAATTTGCCCTCTCCTGTGGTTTGTAATGTAATGAGCAGCTCAAATGTCTTGATACCTCAGGCTGTTGATGTTGCCATTCACTCTGCAGATCTCTCGCACACCCCCATACTGAATGTAACCCCAAACCATGATTTATCCTTCACCAAACTTGACTGACTTTTATGACAATCTTGAGTCCATGCGGGTTCCAATAGGTCTTCTGCAGTTTTTGTGATGATTGTGATGCAGTTCAACAGATGATTCATCAGAAAAATTTACCTTCTGCCACTTTTCCAAATGATCAACTAGAAGTCAAGTTATTGTTTGTTGCTCTTACAACTGGGATCGATGACAAGACTACCTACTTTGTCAGGTAGTGTATAATTATTTATGCTTTATATTGTTTATTCAAGTAATTTAAAATTGTCTATTAATATTAAACAACTTCTATATTTTTCCATTAATGATGCATTTTATTTTACATGAGCGGCACAGTGGCTCAGTGGTTAGCACTGTCACCTGACAGCAAGAAGGTCGCTGCTTTGAGTCCTGGCTGAGCCAAGTCTTTCTGTGTGTAGTTTGCATTGATATAAGTGGGTTTCCTCTAGGTGCTCCGGTTTCTCCCACAGTCTAAAGACATGCGAAACAGGTCAGTTGGCTAAAACTAAATTGGCTGTAGTGTATGTGTGTGTGTGAATGACAATGTGTGTGGGTGTGACAATGTGTCCGGGTTGCGGCATCCGCTGCATAAATATATGCCAGAGTAATTGGCGGTTCATTCCACTGTGGTGACCCCTGATGAAGGGACTAAGGGACTAAGCTGGGAGATAGGGAGTGCTTTTTTTGTGAAAGTACATTTAAAAAATAATTATATGAATTTAATTATATACTATTATGTAGTGTAAATATATTACAATCAGCTGATTGATTTGCATTGATATAATAATATTTTCTTTTAGTTGATTTCTCAAACATTTACTGCATCAGGGTTTATTCCATTGTTCATGCATAAATCCATAATATTTCTGATAAAGTTATCTCTTAATCTTCAACAGAGAAGTGGAATGTACTGGCTCAGAAGAGAATTAAAGTGATGCATTGTTTAACTGCTGAATATTATAAACCAGGCTGGATTTGTTTGATGTAAGATTTAAATAATTTACACAGAATTAATTACATAATTCAAGTTAAATTGTTATTACAAATTGCACTTATATTAGAGTCAAATCTGGATTGATGGAATGTAAAGTTTAATACATTTTGCTAATCTTTTACAGCATCATTCTGCATATTTGTGGATGCCAATTGGGCCATTGGGTGGAACTCTTAACAGGTGAAATGAACCTTAACCTATTGTGAATTGACTTGACATTGTTTCTTAAGCAAACAGACATAGCAAAAGATAAAGACTCATTAATCTAACCGAACACTTCCTGTCACATGATAAATTGAACTAACGCAGGTGTGTAACTGGGGTAAATAAACAAAAATAGACAAAACTTTGCCTGCAAATAAGCAAAGAACAAACAGATAAGTATAGCACATGCTTTTATTATATTTAATCTTTAATCTGGGTTTAGGGTCATATCACTATCAGCTGCACATCACTCGTTTATTATACTATCAGCACAATGAACCGTATGGCACAGCTATCATATTCAGTTAAAACTTCTGTCTTAAGGCAAAGTTCTGCTTTTATAGTGAACGCTGTACACAAATAGCTGATATATTAATTTTACTTAAACAAGTCCTGGCCATCTACACATCCAAAATTATAAAGGCTGTCAGTCTCAGTCTTTTTCCACAAAGCCACAAATGTTTACACAAGTAAGTTCGGCTTTAGTTTGAGTATAGGTTTTTGGGCTCAAAAAAGTGGGTTGGTTTTTGATCAGATTTCATCAACATGGTAACTTGCATTATTCTGGGTAGAAATGCCAAACCCACACTGGACCATTCAGCTGTGAGTAAAGTTAAACCGACCTACATATCAAATGCAACAAAGCCACTTCCAGTACCAATGTATCTTATTTCCTCCAAATTAAAGTCTTTTAACTCTGCATTTTTGATAATGCAAACCACTGACTTTCATGGTAGGAAAAATAAATATGAAAGTCAATGGTTACATGTATTGTTTTTTTTTTGTTTTGTGTTTAACACTCATAAAGGTTTGAAACAAGTCAAGGATGAGTAGCTTAGTTTCCACCCACACAACTTTTTGCGTGCATTGTGCAATATTATGATATATAATATAAAGAATACTTAATTAAAATGTCAAGATGCACATAAATTTTAGAACTGGAAATAAAAAAACTTTTTTACAGGTTATGTGATAAAAATATAGGCAAGATGGGATGTCATTACTGGACAAACCAGCTGAATGACTACATTGTATAATATGTGAAATGTTGTTTTGATTATTCTAAAGAGATGCCCAAAGTAGGACCCTCGGGCCAAAGTTGGCCCATGTAATCCTTGATTTGGTCTGCCATACTATCCCATCAGAGGAAGAACGATGGAGAGGTAGTTGGGGTGAATGCCTTTAACAGAGATCGTCATTTCAAATTTAACATAACCTTTTGTTTTTTTGTTTTATTGCTGAGGTACACAAAAAGCCAACTGAAATTAAATAATTCAATTAAATGTTGTAAATTAATCAGATTTATAAAACGTATAAACTGTCACTTGACAGATAGAGGACAATGCACAAGTCATCTGAGAGCAAATCAAGGTAAAGGCAGGAGCAGCTCGACTAGTGTATTCAACACTGAACTCCATTATGTTATAACTGGAATTGTTCATGTTTTAACAGTAATAAGTTCAGTATAAAATGTTAAAAATGATACTGTGTTTTGAAACGTGAAATGTTACATTTTTAGGAAATTCCCTTTGGCAAATTTATTGTAACATGCTTTGGTATATATTTAAGTTTGGCTTTTGGCCCTTGCTCCTCAAATAGGTTTCATCTTCATGTTCTCAGTGGTAAATTATAAGTAAAAAGACCCACAGTGGCTTCTCCTAATGCAGCAAATTGCATTTACTTATTGATATTTGGTGCCAGTTTATTAGCAAGGGAAGATTTTGATCTAATTGGAAACTGTTTTATTCGCAAATGTTTTATACAAGGTGGCATAGTGGCTCAGTGGTTAGCACTGTCACCTCACAGCAAGAAGGTCACTGGTTTGAGCCTCAGCTGAGTCAGTTGACATTTCTATGTGTACTTTGCATGTTCTCCCTGTGGGGGTGTGGGTTTCTTCCGGGTGCTCTGAATTCTCCCACAGCCCAAGACAAGCGCAAAGGTGAATTAAATAAACTAAATAAGCCATAGTATATGTGTGAATAAGAGTGTATGGGTGTTTCCCAGTGCTGGGTTGCGGCTGAAAGGGCATCCGCTGCGTAAAACTTATGCTGGATAAGATTGGTGGTTAATTCCGCTCTGATGACCCCAGATTAATAAAGGGACTAAGCAGAAGGAAAATGAGTTAATGAATGTTTAATGAAATGTTCCAGTTTTGTGCATAAATCTAATTCGCATACGGCTGGAAACATAGCTAATGATGACAGAATATTCACTTTTGGGTGAACTATCCCTTTTACCCCCTTATATGTCATCATTTTCTCCCACACAACTTCTTTTTTTTTTTTCATTTTTTCTGCTGAACACAAAATGCTGGTAACCAAATGGTTTATAGTAACTTGATTTTCAGTTTTTTTCCTACTATGGAAGTCAATGGTTACAGTTTTCCTTTTGTTTTGAACAGAATAATAAAAACTCATCTGGTTTGCAACAGATTAGTAAATACATAAATACATTTTGTTTTAAATAAAAAAATGTTTGCTTTGTTTTTGCGACACAATATAGAGTAAATAATTAAGGCTCAAATAAAATTTTATCTGTAATCAGTTATTGTAGAACGAATTGAATTGAATAGAACAAATAATTAGTAGATTTTCATCCTATGACAATAAAATCAAGGCCTAAATGGATCTTCAGCAGTCACAATCCAAATCAGTGCCCTCATAAAATCCCCAGTTTACAATTTGTTTTCATGAGGACAAGTACACTTTTTATTAGTCAAAAGAATCACATAATTATGGCAATAAGATGACTTGCATGTGCCTTTATTCCCAGCTCAACAAAATCACATGAATATCCACTTTGAACTACACCAATAGCAAGGGCTGAAAGGCCTCTTGTAAAATGTAAATTGGCACAGTTTTTACCAACTTATGACAAATCCACAGTTTCAACATTTTCCTGTCTTGCTCAAAGGGTGGGGGCCACTTATAGCGTCTTCTTAAGCCAGACATGATACTAACTGTGTTTGAACAAGGAAAATGTCTGTTTGTTCAACGCCCAGTTCTAGAACTATTTACTAAGCTCTTAAACACACCTTTAAACACAAATACACTCACCGGCCACTTTATTAGGTACACCTGTCTAACAGCTTGTTAACCTAAATTTCTAATCAGCCAATCACATGGCAGCAACTTAATGCATTTAGGCATGTAGACATGGTCAAGACGATCTGCTGCAGTTCAATCCGAGCATTAGAATGGGGAGGAAAGGTGATTTAAGTGACTTTGAACATGGTATGGTTGTTGGTGCCAGACGGGCTGAGTATTTCAGTAACTACTGATCTACTGGGATTTTCACGCACAACCACCTCTAGGGTTTACAGAGAATAGTCTAAAAAAGAGAAAATATCCAGTGAGCGGCAGTTCTGTGGGTGCAAATGGCTTGTTGATGCCAGAGGTCAGAGGAGAATGGCCAGACTGGTTCCAACTGATAGAAAGGCAACAGTAGCTCAAATAACCACTCGATACAACCGAAGTATGCAGAAGAGCATCTCTGAACACACAACACATCAAACCTTGAGGTGGATGAGCTACAGCAGCAAAAGACCACCCCGGGTGCCACTCTTGTCAGCTAAGAACAGGAAACTGAGGCTACAATTCGCACAGGCTCAACAAAATTGGATGGTAGAAGATTAGAAAAACATTACCTGGACTGATGAGTCTTGACTGCAACATTCGGATGGTAGGCTCAGTATTGAGCGTCAACAACATGAAAGCATGGATCCATCCTGCCTTGTATCAATGGTTCAGGCTGGTGGTGGTGGTGTAGAGGTGTGGAGGATATTTTGGACCAAATCTCTCAGTAATATTTCCAGTACCTTGTCAAATCATATATGAGTACACCCCTCATAAATCTATCTTTTAAATTCATATTTTTAATAGGAAGCTGTACAATATTATATTTGTGCATATACATTAGATTAGTTAGTACTTAAGCCAAATCTGGAGATAATCTACAAAATAATTAAGGTAACGATCCAAAAACTAGTACACCCAAATTTATGTTATAGAAAAATATTAAATACTAATTTTAAAAAAAAGAGGAAAAATCAAGAGAAGCATTTTTTTATTTTATTTTAGTTTAAATTTTGTTGTTTGTAATTTTTGCAATATTTAGCTTGAATTTAATTGTATTATCTTTTAATTTCTAAATATGTTTGGTGACTAAAATATTATTTTAATAAATATATCTGTTTAATAAATTTGTTTTGTTTAAATGCACCAAAATACACTGCCTATATTCACTGAGAAATGGATAAAAATATTCATTTTCAAAATGGGGTGTACTCATGGGGTGTAATTATGCTGAGCACTGTGTTCATTTGTGTTTTTAAAACTACTGATAAAGTGTCTTTAAATTATAAAATTATTATAAATAAACTATTATTATTATCCTAATTAAAAGCATTTTATTTTTCAGAAAATGACAATAGATCAATCCGAGGCGATTCTTGGCTCCCCGGGGCCCCACACAAAACTGAATAGAGAAGAGAAACTGTAGAACTATAGAACTGAAACTGAATATAGAAACTGTACAGAAAAAAAAGCCGGGGAAGATGTGGGCCTTCCATAATTAACTGCATTTGCCTGCCCTACCTGTTGACAAGCAGCACCTCTGAGGTCAATATAAACCATTCTATGTTTTCAGGTCCTAAATATAGGAAGGAATTCTTAAATTAAGTCTTAAATGATAAAGACTCTATGATATATTGTCTATGTTTACAGGAAAGTGTGATAAATGACAGGATAGACTCTCCTACACAGGTTTTTCTAGTATCCAGTTTCAGTTTATATAGCTATCTAACATTAAATTAGTGTTGTAGAAGCATTTAAAAACATATCTGTGGAGACAAATAATGCACATAAGCCTCACCTGAACAAACAAACTCCCACTGGAACTCCCTTTTGATGTGTATGGGCTGGCCTGTGCCTCGGCGGGGTGTGTCCAGTGAGAGAGCAGAAACTCATTCAATGAGGAACTGCCATTCATTTTCACACAGGACTTTCAGGTGTTGTGATTTCTGCCCTGGATTATGCCTTACCATGGAAACTTCAGTGCCTTCACTCCTGCTGGTTCTCTGGCTTAAGAATGTGCTGAACTGGGTGCTGGTTGTGGTGCTGAGGCACTACATGAGCCGGACCTTCTCTGGATTTTTCTGCATTTCTTTAACATTAATTGACAGCCTCTTGAGTTTTGTCCTCACGGCTATTTTCTACCTGGAAGACTTCAACATCTCAGGCTGGCACATCACCGGGAGCCACATATGCCTGCTGGCTCAGATCGCATGCCTCATCTACGCAGTGATCAACTGGCCAGTGTTCCTCCTTGTAGGACTTGATAACTTCTGGACACTACCTTCAAGCTCAACAAACACACAGAAACTGACTTACGCTGCAGGAGTGGCTCTGCTTTGGATTGCGGCGACTCTGTGTGTTTTCTGGACGCCCGGTGTTGTTGTGTTATTAGGGGATGATAATGAGAATCCCCAGTGTGAGATGTTTAGCAGCCCTCAGAGCTCTCAGGTCCTCATGGCGTTGCTGATGACGACCACCTGCGTCATTCTGTACTCGTACGCACCGGTGGACAAATGCAGGGCTCTGCGCGCCCCCGAGCAGCGGTGTTTGCTTTGTTTACGGCGGGTTATGCATACGTTTATGAGCACGTGGGCGCCGTTCCCGGTACTGTTGATGGCGTGTTCGCTGCTGCAGGTGGAGATGCACGCGCTCCTGCAGGTGAATGTCTTTTGGCTGTGTTTTCTCAACAGCTTCTGTGTCGCTTT
>CAIGQZ010001336.1:14328268-14371833 GCA_903798205.1 Danio tinwini | reverse complement strand
GTGCGTGCGTGCGTGCGTGCGTGCGTGCGTGCGTGCGTGCGTGCGTGTGTGTGTATTTGCGTTCGGCATCTCGTAGGAATGAAGCGACCTGTTGTTTTACAGCAGTCTGCAAAGGGTCAGCAGCGCAGACAGGAAACGCATAATCAACGCCAGACCCCAAAAAGACAAACGACAGGCTGGGAAAGAAAGCACTGAGGAAAAGAGGAGGATTATGGACTTAAACCAGGGGGGCTTCAGTAAGGGACGCCTCTCTATAAAGTAAAATGACTAAATAATATTTTAAGAAGAAAAACAAAACACGTTCTCCCATTATTCTGTACGAAATATCAATACACAGAATTAAAATAAAAAAAGTAAACATCCACATGGTTTTCTTGCTGCTGCAGGGCATTGGCGTCTTTGCCGCTCGGCATCCTGGGATTCTGCGTGACAGGTAGTATTTTAGTGAGTGTCAGTGTCATTTCCTGTTGCAAAGAGCCGGGACAGGAAAAAAGAAACACTCAAGCAACTCCACAGGAGGCAAAAAGTCCTAAAAAAGAAAAAAAAATGCCTCCTGCATCCCATCAGCCCCTTAGCACGACTATAAATTAGAACAAACATGTACATCCAAAAAACGCTAAACGACTGGTTGCAGGCCGGGCGACACGAAGAGTCTTTAAATTAAAATAAAGGTTGAGTCTTGGTGCGATGGTCGTGATGGGAGAGCTGCTCTTTTTCAGCAGAGCTGTTGTCTTGTGTTTGTGTAGGGCTCTGCGTGTTCCTGAAGTGTGGGGTTTATCCGGAGGTTACCTCAGGGGCTGGTGAACAGGGTGAATGCTGGGACTGGGGGCTGGCGGAGGGGGTCGGAGGTTGGGCGGGGCTGTTGCTGCCTTTGGTGGCAGAGCGGCTCATTTGCTGCTGAAGCTGAGCGATCATCAGCTCCAGCTTCTCTCTGGCCTCTCGCTCTCTGCACAGCTCCTCCTGCAGCTCCTGCCGCTCCGCCTCGGCCCGCTCTAGACGACAGCGCAGCTCACACAGCTGAACACACACAGAGTGAGAAAGAGAGAGGGGTTAGACATGATTACAACACTTCAAACCTAAACATCAGTGATTTCTGCACTGCTTTTTATGGGAGACACTGCAGGCGAAAGGGCATTTGAGCTTTTCCTTAACCCTTGTGTATTGTTCAGTTTGACTACACTTTCGTTATGTTGGTGGCTGTTTTTGCCCCATTGACTTCCATTATGCCAAATAATCATGTGTCTTGATTGTTGGTGGTTTTCCCTGTTGATAAGTCATTTTTACTGTTGATCATTAGCCATGTTTCCATCCAAAAAAATGCGGGGGGAAAATGAATTATCGCATTAAAGGTGCTGTATGTAAGTTTTTGACTCTTCTAAAGCATAAAAATACCATAATATTTGTGCAGATATTTAAGAAACATACCAAGTGAACATACTTGTTTAACTAAAAACAATGTTGAAGTCAGATATTCTGCTTTAAAAATGTTTTTTTCATGCCGGAACGCTGTCTTTGTTTAGGTAAATTTAACCTGCACAATGCCAGTTTAGCCAATTATAATTCATAACCCCGGGTTCCCTTGTTGGAAAACAGTGTATTTCATTCATTCATTCAGAAAGGCTCTGAAAGCATGCGTTCGTGACCGAAATTGACAGTATCAGAAGTCGAAATAAGACAGATTCAGTTCCACATGAGATTATTAATTAGCAAATGATATAAAAATTATGAACGTAAACATTAGGTGAGCAGGTTACATTGTAACTGCGTGTCCTAACAACACGCTTTGTGACAAGATACGCAGTGATGAGCAGTTTGGCTGTTTGCACCAGACGAAACATGACAGCCTTTCAGAAGCACAAAATATGCACTCACTCACGAAACTGTAAGGTTTAGAATCTATTCAAACTCACATTGTAAGCATTTAGCACTGAATAAAACACACAAGGTTTACCTGAGGTGATCACTGTCATAGTCATAGGTTTCACATGTTCAGCTATGAGAAATAGAAGCTGTTTCTAATATATCAATTCGAGGTGATGATTTTGACAAAAGCTCCTTTTAATACGAAAAAAATTGCCTGTGACACAATTTAAATTACTCACTCCTGTGCTCAATCTGGCATCCCATGCTTGTGTTTATTTTGATCCAGGAGCGCAATACCTAGTTCAACTACTGGGTGTCAAACTTACATACTGCACCTTTAAAGATGTGCAAATGAAGCAGCATTTCCATCCAACGAGTCAAAGAGAACAAAATCGTCACCTGCTCATTAACTGGCGCCAAATATAAACAGTAAAAACTGAATTTGCTGCATTAGGAGAAGCTGCGTGAATCTTTTCTTTATTTAATAAATGACTTGCACCTCAGAAGGCAATCCTGACGCGCAGTGAACACACAGTGGCGTTTGAAGGCGTGAGACGTGGAGCACAGACACTCTTGATTATGGAGGTCATTAATTATAAAACACTAATAGTGAGATGGTTAAGGCATTTTAGAATGACCAAAACAGCATTTCAGATGTTTTACAATGTGCTCAGCCTGCTGGTTTGTCTATCCGGACACATTTTATGATCTCTTATAACAAAATCACATGCCCTTTTTTAATGCGTATACTGAAATTTGTTCAGTAAAAGTGTTTCCATCATAGTTTATGCGCAACTTTTCTTATCGAACAAAAAGTTTATTCTACTCTGTTATGCGCATAGATTTTTTTAATGCGCTATTTTAACATGTATGCGCTTCTTGGTGTTTCCATCAACCGTTTTTTATGCGCATATCCAAAAAGCGCATAAAAAAGGTGGATGGCAAATGTAGCTAATGTTACATCCGTAGACACGTTTCATTTCAAAAGATCATTTGCATCCAACATAGCATGTGTTTGCAATGCATTAATAAAAAAAAAATAAAATCCCTTTTAAGCATTAATCGGCTATTTAAAAAACATAAAACACAAAAGTGTTTAGTAAAGGCCTCAAACACAATTATGCAATAATCTAAATATTATTAAAATATGCAAATCTTATTTAGATTTAGTTTCGATTTCAAATTGCGCTGTGCTAATATCAGCAGTGATAAATCAGCTGCTATTAGGAAGTATGATATGATGATGAATGTCAATTCACACCACACCGACAGACACTAACAAACGTGAACAATTACCAGATTACAACACATCACTTCTACAACCTGATAAGTGCAGATTCAGCATATTCAATGGGCAACCCTTTGACACAGTGCTCCGATAAAGTGTCTGGTGCTGTCTGTCAGCAAGGTGTGAACTGCCCTTTATACTGTTTATTTGTTTTAAAACATTTGAGAGCCACTTGACCTAGTTGATGACTGAAATGTAAAAATCAGGCACACTGTGCAAGTCATCCAATGCTCTCCATTTCAATGTGCATGCGTATCTCTCTACAAATAACTGAATCACTCCCACACAGATGAGCTGTGCTGATACATGCCGCATATTCTACTGGGTGCAGGGATAATTCACATTGGGTATATTTTTTGTTGTTGTATTACATAGTGACATGCCTGTATGCTCAGATATGCATTTACCTGCGCATTGTACTGTGCCTCCTGCTCTTTAGGCTTGCAGGCGCAGCTTTGCTGTTTGAGCTGCTCGAGCCGGTGCTCCAGCTGCCTCTGCTCCTGCCGCACCTCCCCCAGTCTCTGAGCATGCTCAGTGTGCACCGCCTCCAGCTCGTTCTGCAGCTCCAGCTGCTCCGCAGACAACTCCCTGAGCCGGGCCGCCTCGCCCCCGCGTACTGCCTCCAGCTCCTGCACACACAACATGACATGCGTCAAACTATCTGTGCCAGAGCTTACGGGTCTGCAGTGGACAAGTCCAGGCTCTACTGGAACATACTCCTTTACTTACGCTATAACAAGGCCTTTCACTTTTCACATGACCAAAAAAAGAGCTTTTATGACAATATGAAAAAAGACAACTATGGCTCTGTTACAACCTTGACAAACTTCCTATTAGACGAGTGTTTTTAGATATCATATGCATGCATCTGACACAAAAATCACACTGCCCCATACAGGCTAAAATATAGGGCAGAATCGCATGTATCATTTTGAGGATCCTTCAATCAATCCTAGAAGCAATATAACAAGCTTAATGAGCATTTTCATCTAAAATGGCAGCAATAATTTTTGCATACATGTATTAAAAAAGGGTACAAATGAAATTTAATTGTTTTTCCCATGCATTATTTGTGCTTTTGAAGCTCAGGATTTTTACCATATGTAATTTCACATGTCAATTTTTAAGCAGCAGAGGTGCTTGAGGATATTTTCTTTTTCAGTCTCAAACATGTCCAAGTAATATATAAACCACTTACATAAATATGAAATGTATTAAAATGAACACACTGAATATCAGTTTCATTTATCCCTTTTAAGCATTAATTGGCTATTTCATTTTGTATTCCTATTTAACAGTCTGAGTTTTTAACAGAAGGAAATACTTCTTTATAAAGATCTATCTATCGCAGATTTTAGCCCATCATTGAGTCTATTTATTTACTTGTGTAAATGTTAGGGATGCTCCGATCAGGATTTTTGCAGCCGATACAGAGCACCGATTCTCATGCTTCAAACTTTATATAACTTTGCCATTGCATAAGCATATTTTTCCTCTATGTACGAGATCTTGCCTTACCTAAGAGAAGAAATTAAGGATGTTACATGCATGTAATGGTCAGAAGCAGCTTTACAAAACTGATAAAACAGACAGGAAAAAAAGGTAAAAAAAAAAAAGGACTGACAATGCAATTTGGAAACATTGAGCACGTGTTACTGATCAAGACGTGAAATGTGACTATCAGCCGATACCGATCTTCGGCTGATCGATCAGAGCATCCCTAGTAAGTGTGTAAATTTATATTAAGTTTTTAAATTAATAATATTATTGACTAATATGAAAATGTTCATTCATTTATTGAATCTAAACGGATTTACATTGTAAAAATAAAATAAAAGTTAAAGCTATTATTTTTTTATTTCATATATAAAGTTTTTAGTTACGATACTCCCAAAATAATTCTGCATAAATCTGCTGATTTTTTTTACAAAATTCTCCGCAGAAATAGCAAAAAATATCTGCTGATTCTGTCTGGTCCAACTTATTAGAGGCATTGTGCTTGAGTGTAATCAACCATAATCATGGAGTGAGACGCCTGTAAGTCATGATGCTATCTTAGAAGGTATTTGCCTATGTAGACAGCAGACAGTAAGGCAGCTCATTAGAGTTTATAACAGAGCCTGTGTGTCTCCAGTAGGGATGATTCATCTAATTGAACTTCCTCACCATCTCTAGCTGCAGCTGTTTCTGAAGCGTGGAATTGAGCTTCTCTTGCTGCCGCCGGTACATCTGCACAATCTCCAGCATGATCCTGTCCTTGTCATCCTCTGCGCCGCTGTCTTTGCCCGCCGTGGAAATGGGGGCGTGTTGCTTGCCACCCGTGCTGGTCTCCATGGCGACCGGCGGAGGAGGTTGGCGGCGCTCGTGTGCTTCGCCCGTGTGGTGGGATTTGGCCTCCTCTGCAGTGGAGGAAGGAGATGCAGGAAGATCTGAGGGAAAAGGAAGAAAGAGTTAACCACACTCACGCGATCAAACACACACACACCTTATCTGTCATATGCTGACAGTCTGTGTGACTAATTCTCTGTGGGTGTCTCTCTTTGAAGGTCAGCATAGAGGGGAAGAGCTGAAAGTATGACACAGAAACGTGCGGCATGTGGAGGGTGAAGAATTTCTCAATCTGAAGTATTTTTTAAAGCTGTTAATGCTCAACATACAAATCACCTGCACCAGGGAAACCGCAGCAGTCTAGCGTGTGTGTTTAGATGAGCAATACGGGAGTCCAGAGGGACTGAGGGGGAGAGAGAGAGTGTGTGTGCGAGATGCAGCTCATTTAAATGTAGGACAGGCAGGCTGCAGGTCTGCCACTGCAGAGCCGAATAACAGTCTCGCTCTGCTGCTGGCCTCTACTGTGACTAAGACCTGTCTGTCACACTCACAGCAATGAGTCAGAGATGGAGAACCAGAAACGCCAGGATGGAGAACGTCAAAGTGGAAGAAAGAGAAATGAGAGATGGGGAAGCCAGAATGTACAACAAAAATTTATATAATGAGAGGGGAAAAGAGAGATGGATGAAGGAAGACAGAAAAAAGGATGCCTGGATCGAGAAACTGAAGAAAGTAAGAGACAGAAGGGGAAAAGAAGGTAGCCAGAATGGAGATTGGGTACAAAAAAAGAGAGATATAATGAGTGTGAAAAAAAGAGACGGATGAAGAGAGAAAGAGTGATTGGATAGAGAATGGAAATGTAGAAGAAAGTGAGACAGACTGAAAGAGAAAGAGGGGAGCAAGAATGGAGAACGGGTACAAAAAAGAAAGATATAATGATAGGGATAAAAGAGAAACAGATGAAGGAAAACAGAAAAAAAGTGATTGGATAGAGAATGGAAATGTAGAAAAAAAGTGAAAGACTAAAGGGGAAAGAGGGGAGCCAGAATGGAGATTGGGTACATAAATAAAGAGATATAATGAGTGTAAAAAAAGAAAGACTGATGAAGGAAGACAGAAGAGAAAGAGTGATTGAATAGAGAATGGAAATGTAGAAGAAAGTGAGACAGATGGAGAACGGTTACAAAAAAAAAGATATAATGAGTGAGACAAAAAGAGAGATTGATGAAGGAAACAGTAAAAAAAGAGTGATTGGATAGAGAATGGAAATTTAGAAGAAAGTGAGACAGGCTGAAGGGGGAAAGACGGTAGCCAGAATGTAGATTGGGTACAAAAAAAGATAGATATAATGAGTGTGAAAAAAAGAGAGACGGATGAAAAGAGAAAAAGAGTGGATAGAGAATGGAAATGTAGAAGAAAGTGAGACAGACTGAAGGAGAAAGAGGGAAGCAAGAATGGAGAATGGGTACAAAAAAAGATAGAACGAGTGAGACAAAAAGAGAAACAGTCGAAGGAAGACAGAAAAAAAGAGTGATTGGATAGAGAATGGAAATGTAGAAAAAAAAGTGAAAGACTGAAGAGGAAAGAAGGTAGCCAGAATGGAGATTGGGTACATAAAAAGAGAGCTATAATGAGTAAGAAAAAAGAGAGAATGGATGAAGACGGATGAAGAGAGAAAAAGAGTGATTGGATAGAGAATGGAAATGTAGAAGAAAGTGAGACAGACTGAAGGAGAAAGAGGGGAGCAAGAATGGAGATAGAGACAGATTGAGGAAGTCAGATTAGGGAGAAAAGATAAAGAAACAGAGACAGAAGGTATCTGGATAGAAAACAGATACATGTAAAAAAAAGAGAGATAGACAGATTGTGATGGAGAGGGGGAGAAATGGGGGAGCCAGAATAGAGAACAGTATGAGGAAGAAAGAGAGACAGGGAAAAGCCTGGATAGAGAAAGAACAGAAAAATAGATAGATTGAGTCCTATAGGAAAACAAGACATGAAAGATGGAAGAGACAGGATGGAGAACAAGTGCAGATGGTGAAGGAAGAAAGAGAGAGACAGATGAAGCATAAAAAATGTGAAAAAAGGAGAAAAAGAGAACAGAGACATACAGGGAGCCTGCATGGAGAATGGGTATATGGACGAAGACTAGATGGATTAGGAGAGAAATGTGGAGCCAGTATGAAAAACTGAGTATGTGGAAGAGAAAGAGACAGACTAAGGATGAGAGATGGAGGAAGAGAGATAAACAGATGTAGGAAAGAGAAATGGAGGAACCTGGATGGAGAACAGGTACGTGGAAGAGAGATAAGGGATTTCCTGGACAGAGAACAGATATGTGGAAGAAAAGGAAATGATAGTCAGAGGCAGGATAAAGGATGAGTGCATATATAAAAGAAGAAATTATGACTGTAGAAGAATGGCAGTGGAAGAAAAAGAGTCGAGGAAGCAGAATGACAGAACAGATTGAGAACAAGAGAGAGAAAAATAACAGACAGATGAAGCTAGAAGGACTAAGGGAGCCTAAATGGAGAACGGGTACATAGAAAAAAAGTGAGGAAAAATTGAGGATGGGAAACAGGAGGAAAGCAAGATAAAAGAGGGGGAAAAAAGTGGTCAGGATGGAGATCGGGTACATTAAAGAAAGGAAGAGCTGGACGAAAGATAGAGAGAAGAAAAAAAGAAAGCGGAAATCACTGAGAGGTGAATTGGTTGGCCAGTGGGGCTTAAAAGAGTATTAAAAAGTGTACAAAAGGAAGAGCGAGGTGTAGAAAAAAGGAAAAGAGAGAGCTGGGCAGAAGGAGGACGAGAGAAAATGTGGCATGTTGCGGTGGAGACTGGAGACCCTCCCCCAGCACTCTACTCTAGAGCGATCTGGCGCTCGCAGGGACGACGGCCTCTTTTCTCTCCCTCTCTTCACTATAAAATGTGAGCTGTATAAATCATTAGCAAGACACTTTCAGCAGCTCCTCACGCTCTGAGACAGTCAACCACACGCATGTGCATAAACTTCTGACCTCTAACAGCCCATCACTCTTGCGCATGTATGCACATTCATTTACTAGTGTAAGTCAATGGTGAGCGTGCACTGACCTGTGGTGGGCTGGTTGTCATGGGTGAACGTCCTCCTGCTGTAGTGTTGTTTGAGCAGGGCCCCCAGAACCTCATGGCTCACCTCTCTCTCCTTCCGCAGGGACACGTTAGGGGCCACAATCTTATCGTACGTGTACAGGTAGTAGCTGCAAACATTAAAATCCCTCAGACTGGTGCACATACCAAACTGAAAACCCCAGCAATAACAGAAGGACTGTCGCTCTGAGAGAGCTTTTACATGTATAGCTGAACAAGTAATGATGCGCTACACAGCTAATCTCAATAATCAGATCAGACTGGGAATTTATTAACATATTTTTAAAGAACACACAGGATAAAGTTGAAATGTGGCAATGCAATTTAATCACTTTAAGTGGTGTAGACAGTGATGAAACCAGAGAAATTGTAAATGATTAAAAAGAATCTGAATGCATGTTAACACGAGATGAAATTCTTTTTTAAGCAGATCTTTGAAAACACACGCTAACAACTGGCCTTAAATACATTTTTACACTGTCTGAGGTTTGCTATGCATTTGCCAAGGTGTTCTGAATGGTTTCCAACTTACATTTCTACATAACTTCCAACTTACATTTCAAACATAAAGTTTCCATGATATTCTCATCCCCAGATACCTTCTACTGCAGTGGTCCCCAAATTTATCATTGCGGACCAGTCAACATTTGAAAATTTTATCGGCCCATGGTCCCCAGGTTGGCGGGGGGTGGTTGGTTGGGGGCAGTGAGGGATTGGCAGATATGGGGGTTTTGGTTCAACGTAGATTGCTAGACGGCCATCAACTGTTTTCTCGGTGGATGACGAGCTGACAAAACATTGCTGTAACTCTGATACAAGTTTAATTAATAGATCAAATTAATAAGCACTGTAGTGTTTGGGTGTTCTGTGTTTGTCTGAACTAGTTAGTCTCTACCTGCCAACAATCCTGTTTTTCCCAGGAGTCTCCCGTATTTCAGACCCATCTCGTTTTGTTATTTCTCCTGTAGTTTCACCTCCCCCTAACCACCTTCCCCACGGTCCGCAGGTTTTTGGTATAGTCTGTAACACCCCCGATCACAGCGGCCGCCCGAAACCCGCTCCATAGTACAGTTACTAACACTACAGTACAATTACTAACCCGGTTCTCAACTGTGTTATCCACCACCACCGCCCCCCTCCCCAGTCTCCTGGATTTTCAGAGACATATTGGCAGGTACGAGTGTATATTCCATACGAAGTATGAAGCTGCTTGATCAGTTCTTATCACATGACTCGTGGTGCGCTCGCAGCATTCTGAAAGATGGTTTCAACTAAGTGCACTTAGAAGGTGCGAGAAGGTCGTGCAAGCCAAGCGCCTCGATTAGAAATAACAAACTTGCGCACATAAAACATGATATGTGACAACCATTAAAGCTGCCATTATTTGCGATCACCAGCAGTTGATCTTCTTGCACAGACATGCTGGATTCACCTGATTTGTTGACAAATGGTTTGCGGATCCATTCCTTGGCAGTTTGTGGGTTCATCATTGGGCCTTTCCCCCCCCCTCATCGCAAAGAAACATTCCAAAGAGGTCTGTTTTTGCTAGTTTGTGGGTTAAGTTTTGGCACTCAAGAGACAGAGATGTAACAGAGAGAATACAATCATTTTTTTTTAAATAAAGGGTTTTTCAGAATAAAAGATCGTTCAGACACATAATAAATAAAATGGAAATAACTATTGGTTTTTTGTGCGGCCTGGTGCCAATTGATCCACAGGACCAGTACTGGTTTGCAGCCAGGGGGTTGAGGACCACTGCTATACAGGACGTCTATGGAACTTTGCCCATTTTATCATATACACTTGCTTGTTTCTGCTGGATTCTGAAACAAGGCCAAAAGGAAACGCTAAGGAAAAAAGGGCCATACCTTGGATGAATGATGGGAGCATGTCCTGGTTCCTCCTTGATGTCAGGAAACAGTCGACTGAACACCAGTGAAGACTGCGAGTTGCCCTGCAAACACACATGCACACAAACAAGCACATATCAATATTAATGAAGCACTTTAAGGCCGTTTGAATATGAAATGGACTGTTTGAGTTGCATTAAAATACATGTCTACACAAATCTGTACATGAATAATGAAGAAGTTCTTTAAGGTCTGATTACACACAGATTATCAAGTGCATTTGCACAGGAGCAACTGAACAGCAATTACACACAAAACATACAAACACATAGAGGGAAACTTGGTGAGGGGAGCGTGGACGCCTGGAGCAGAGTACACAAACAGAGCAGTATAAACATCCTGCTGTAATATCATGTATGCATGAGAAGAGCTAATCCATCAGTGGCCACAGAGCGGAGGCTGACAGGTAGAGCATTAATGAAGACGATAAGAGGAAGACCGCATTTAGGAAACAGCCCAGGTGGGTTTATGGCCTTTTGACTGTTGATGTAAAGATTGGGTGAAGTATATTGGCAAAAAGCATGGCTTTAGTAACACTTTCATTTGCATACATGTCTCAGACTGACCCATAAAGACTGTAACAATGTGAAAAAATGGTCACTATTTATAATGACATGTTACTAAGGTGGGTTTATGGCCTTTTGATTGTTGATGTAAAGGTTGGATGAAGTATATTGGCAAAAAGCATGGCTCTAGTAACACTAAAAATGGTCACTATTTATAATAACGTGTTACTAAGGACACATTAAACTAATTAAAAGTGATGATTATTACATTCGTGATTGATCAAATCAAAATCCGATATTTCTGATATTAAGCATGTTCAATGTTTTTTGACCACCAAATGAGCACATTAGAAGGATCATTCAATAATAAAAATAGTTTAATCTTGTAATTGCTTGTTTACTTTTAAAATACGGTTATTGCATATACTGTAAATATGAATGTTACTACTGCACAAAAACAAATAAGTTTGAATAAATCATTTAAAAACCTCCAACAAACCTTGGAAAAGTAATGCATGTTAATAATAAATAAGGCCTATGAAGTGGGTTACGTGAAACAATGGACCCTGTTACACCTTGCACTGCACACTTGTGATTATCTCACCGGAAATAAAAAAAGTAAGGTTGCAGGGTGGCACCCAGATGGCTGTTGGGACTCTGGTGTGTATGTGCAGTTAGATACAGTATTTCTGAATGAATGACTGAAAAAGAAAACGAGAGGAAGGGGTGTGAATGAGGGTGTTGTCTAGGGCTGGGTGAGAAGGGTGAGGTTAGTTTTGAGGCCTGACATGAGTATGAGTGAGCAAGATAGAAAGAGGCCATTTCCTGCATGAGATTCTATGAGGAAAGAGGGTGTGTGGGGATGAACGAGGAGTCCATGTGTAAACAGAGACAAGAGGAGATAGACCACTTAAATAACAGTTCATCTGCTCAACTTGCTTAGCCCAATATGGCAGCTGTGTCCAAAATGTACAAAAGGTGCATCCCAAATCACTTATTTATTCACTACTCTTTGTCATTTTGTAGTATAACCCCTTCGGACCCTGTGTTCATTACAATAGACATCACATGTCAACCTATGTTTTTTGTGGTTCCTGTCTGATCATTTTATCATATTTAAAGCCTGCAGTCCATTAGTGGATGATTGTGTCATCCAATCAAAAGGCAGTAAGGCTCTGCATGTTTTAATTTGAAAAAATCCACTACACTGAAAAGCAGCATGGCATCACTTCACTCCAGACACAGACGTAAGCCACATTTACAATGTTTTTATTCAGATTTATTGATCTGTTTGCCAATATTTCATAGATTGTATGTAAAACAAAAAAAGAAGGATTGCACTTACTAATTAAAATCTTTTGTAACATTGCAAGCTTTAGATCAGGATTATTTTTAAATATGTCTGTCCATTAGGATGTACAAAGGGTTCAAGATCTGTTACTGAAATTAAATCTCCAGTTATTCTGATAGAACTTTTTCATATACAAAACTACCTATATAGATGTACTAATTCATTGCTAAAACAATTTCATATGCAGAATATAGAGATCTTAAAGTTATTGAGCATATATCAGATAGAAATATCTCAGATGCATACAATATGTGGAGTGATGAGGAAGATGAAGATCAAGTTTGTTTTAAACAAGGTGTAATCTATACAACAAAAACCTCAAAATTAATGTAGAAATATTATAATCTTAATGTTTGCGAGTATGAAAATAAATGACAAGACTATACCAGCAATCATGTGTGGGTTTTTTTTGTATTTTATGTTGGTATAATGTTCGGGAAGTACAAATATATAAATATACTTAAAGGGTGTTGAATTTTTATTATTATAATTTAGTCTCATTTGTAGGAGCCTCAAGTACTATGAAAACATACCTTTACATTTTTCTGAAGCTTGGAACATAATTTGGGTCTGAAGGGGATAAAATAGTGTAAGTAGTGCATTTACACTGAACATTCTTAAAAGAATAAGTGCACTTTAAATACCCGGATGATGCACTTATTCAACCGATAACAAAAAAAAGTGTGGAATGTTGAACACTTCAAGAAACTATTTGGTAGTTTGGTCTTTTATTTCAGTAATTTGGCAATCATTAAAACATCAACTGTGAAACGGTTTAAATCTCCATTTAGCAAAAAAACATGATATTACATTTGGGATGACACTGTCGCAAATAAAGTCTGACATTTTGTAATGCACAATATATCAGCAGCCATATTAGCTATCAGTTGATGAATGTTATTGTTAGTTCCCAAATTATTAGGAAATAAAATATGGTTTATTCCACCAGTTGATGCGTGTATGAAGAGTTGAAGCATGAATTTAGTCTAAACATACTAGACATATGATGCAATGTTGTCATCATCAAATGACCTACTACACAGGTGTCAAACTCAGTTCCTGGAGGGCCACAGCTCTGCAGTTTAGTTACAACCCTAATTAAACACGCCTGATTAAACTAATTGAGTCTTGAATTCAGGCTTGTTTAAAACCTACAGGTAAGTGTGTTGAAGCAGGATTGAAACTAAAATGTGCAGGGCTGCGGCCCTCCAGAAAGTTTGCTATCAATTGCTATGCTTCAACGCAATTCTCAGATCCTCTTCTGCAGTCGTATTTGATAGTAAATAATATCTGTCTGTACAGTTCTGAATCATCAGCAGATCATAGAAGTGCTTTTGCCTAGTGGTTTATAAGTACAGACAATCTTGTGTATATAAAATAGTATGCGACTATCAAATGCAGTTGTGCTGTTTGGTTTCAATGCAACACATTCACCAATATTAGGCACATGTATGATATTATTTTTGTCTTGGTATGAGTGATTAAATTGATTTTACATTGTAAGCGATTTTTGAGAGTAGGGGAGCATTGCCAAGACGTGTCAAGTGGCCTTGCGTGCCTTAACAAGGCCTTTAGTGTAAAGTGACGCAGTACCTTAGACAGTAGCTTCTCCTCCAGGCTGCTATCAGACAGCTTGCTGTTGGGAGGGCAGGGTGCAGGGCTGGACTTCCTCCCGTGGCTGTCATCATCCACCACCTTCTGTGAGAGGACACACAAGCACATGCTTTATGAGCACAACCTCATTCGCAAGAGTGTTTACACTCTGCTGCAAGCGCTCAGACATGCAATACATCTGATATCAGAGAGCACAAATCACCACACTCAATCTGTCCGTCACCTCCTCTGCTCAACGTGTTCACAAAACATGCTGCGAGGCATGTACATATGTGTGTGTGCGTGTGTGTGAATCCAGGGCAAGCTGATAGTTATCAGACACAGACAGAACTTAATATAACAGACACAGAAGGGAACAGACCTTGCACTCTTCTGACATAACAACTGTACTCTTCTGAAGATTTGTGTGCATTTCTAATGTTTACAATACATTACATCCTCTATTCAGCAGAAAGAAAAGCGCAACGCACATCCTCCTCAGCCCTTCATCAGAGAGACACTCACAGTAGTGGCTGGGTGCATGCCAGAGGAGGAAGAAACATGTTTTATCTGGAGTAAATTACAACTTCCTGCAGACTATAGGATCTCCTGTTTCCTGCAGCCTGGAGAATGAATGGCAACATTGCCGCTCAACATAAAGCAGCTGTGCGGTGCTGGAGTGACATGGCAACCCCACACCTCTGTGCCAAACATATAAAAATGTGCGTGTTGGAGATAGGGCTGTTTTTCTTGAGGGTAGAGGAGAACTGCAGCACGAGGGAGGGGTGGGCGGCTGCTGAGGGGGCAGGAACAATGAGCACACTGCAGTGCTAAGCCCGTCTAACCTTGACAAGCAAGCACACATACACATACACATACATACACATACACACACATACACACACACACACACACATACACACACACACAAACACAAACACAAACACACTATATGTCTAGCAGTCCATCTCTCCACACTTCATGGCCCAGCCAACACTCCCCCCTCACCCGTGACACATGCAATCACACAGTCTCCGATCTGTCTCCATCACGTTTACAGTGAAGGGGTCCGCATCCCTCGGGAACTAAGTATGCAGTTCTAATGCTGAAAACTTGTTTGGTATGCTGTGTTTTGATGGGTAGCAGACTAGTATACATCATGACAGACAAAAAGCACAAATAACTGGTGCATAGATTGTTGTATTTGGGGAAAAATAACCAGAAAAAAAATTATTTAAAATAAATGGATTATTAAAGAAATAAATGTATATTTATTTAGAACTAATATTAAAATAAACAGAGTAACCCAAGTATTTAAATATTTAATGCAATATAAATAATATGAGGTTTAATATTACAATATGCATCTATAACTGTAAAATTATGATGTATATAAAATAATTTATAATTAACTAATATAGACAAGTTAATATTTCAATTTTTTATTAATTAAATATAAAATTTACTATATATAATAATTAATAATTAACAATAATGGGGCCAAGTGATATTACAGTAAGTAAAAGGTTATTATAAGTATTATAAACATATTCATTATGTATTTAATACACACACACACACACACACACACACACACACACACACACACACACACGTTACCAGGACATTAGGATGCTTAAAAAATCATATGACCTCATCTTGCTTTTAACTGGCTCAAAATGAGATGGTATCATGATCATGAATTTTTTATTATTTAAAATAAATTGATTATTAAATAAATAAATGTATATTTATTTAAAACTAATATTAAAATAAAAAGATTAACACTCAATTATTTAAATATTTAATTCAATATAATTAATATGAAGTTTAATATTACAATATGCATCTATAACAGTGAAATAATTAATAATTAATATATACAAGTTAATATTTCTTTCTATTACAATTTAATAAAATTAATCGCTATCATTAATTTTTCAGATGTACATATATTTATGCTTGAATGCTTTAAAAACCCTCACACAGTCACAGGGCTCAAAAACACTTGCAAAATGATCAAACATAATCCAGACTCAACATTGCGTATACTCGCGATGTGACTATTGTGAATGATCACATTGCGATATCAATGCTGAAATGATATATCGTGCAGCCCTAGTACAAAATTTGATGGAGGTAAATCTCAATGAAGGAAAACTCCTGCTTATGTTCAATTGCTAAAGTGAACTCCATAAGCACATCTCAGGAAATATCTCATTTGTAATACACAAAATTGTACAAAAAAAGTAGTTTTATTATTATTTTTTTTTTTTACACAAATTAACCCTGATTAATCCATCAAACTGAAAACACTATGTCAAATCAAGCATATTGCATTGGGGGATACAGTTGGACACAGCACATTTTATTTTCAGTCATCCAGGGATTCTGTGCATACTGAAAATTTGCATATATTGTGTATGTGCTTCTATACTGCAGAAACAGCAAATGTGGTATGCCATTTTAGACAGTCATAAAGACGCCACACACGCACTAGATACCAGAGCCGTACCACATCAGACGCAGTACAGCCTTGATGCAAGACCTTCGAACAAAACAAACACAAAAACAAGAGGATTTATCTAGCTGGCCTGAAGCACATGGTGCGAATAGTGCGAAAGCTGTGGGCACTGTTTACTAAGAGAGTTATTGCTCTCTTTTCCTCAAGGACATGGGAAAATTACACTAGAACAGGTGTCTCGTGCTCTCAGATGATCAAACATGAGAGACATCATATAAATCAACACATACACACACTATATATATATATATATATATATATATATATATTTATATATATATATGACATGACGTGAAATATAAACACAGAGCCAAGAAAGTAGCAGACAGTAAAGAACACAGGCAGTATTAAATGTACAGTTTTAATGTACAGTAAATTCTCAATGTTTTTTTTGTGTCAAGTCACTCAAGATCCAAAATTCTGTGTATCGGGTTGTTATGAGTTTCTCTTTGCGCTCTTCAAGGGATGCAACACCTCAGCCATCTCTAATCTCTTTTTAATTAGTGTGTTAAAGCCTCACACACACACACACACACACACACACACACACACACACACAATCATACGCTGTATCATTACAGACTTCTGCACGGATGACAAATGTAACTAACACCAATCCCTCATGACCCAACATGCATTCAGAACAACAGCACACAAACACCCTGAGGACCCAAAGTCTGTTTGTCGCAAGCGTATGCGAGAAGCAAAACTGTGCGAAAGGGGAAAGCAACGCACAAACATAACGGTGGGAGCCGGCATTCCTGCAGCTTACTCATTTGAAACGTACCCCGCTACTCCTAACACATCAGAACACGCATGTTTGAATGCACAAACCCTTGCTCTTTGGTATCAGTTGTCTTTTTCTTCTCAATCATGATGTATTTCCAAGTAAAATAGCTTCTCAAACACACACACAAAAAAATGTTGGATGGGACTTGAGTCCTTTTCTAATGGAGGTCGTTTAAATAATAGTTTGAATGGTTAACAGTCAGGTTCCAGAATTAATAACTCCACAGGGAAAATGATACTTTACAATAACTGATAAAACTTTAAAGACAGATACGATCTGGAAAGTTGTTTATTGATTGAATATGCTTCTGTTGAACCCATTGGTTTGTAATAGAATAAGCGAATACAAAAATCCTATTTAATAGCAGAATTTTTTTTTGAAAAAAACTCACCCATAATGCGGGACAGAAGATTCCACCATTAAGTGCTGCAGCAGGGGATGTGTGCCATAAAAAAATTGTAAGCCCTGTCCACTGCTGTGAAGCACCACAAATGATGCAATAGAGTCTCACTATACACTAAAAAGATTTTAATATTTGTAGAATCTAAAAAATGCTTGGCTAAGAATTTGGTTAACATACGAAAACACCAAACCACGGAGTTAAATTTAAATGACATTTTTTAATCCAACTTTAACTCAGCACTTGGATTTGTCCATATTTCATCCAAATTTGAGTCTTTTCAAAGTGGAATATTTTGCAATAATCTTTTCTACAGACACAACAAACAACTTTAACTTCTTATTTCTTTTTAATGTTACGGTTTTCACAATGCCTCATTAAAATGATTAAGTATGGTCTTGTACTTTTGTCCCAATTTTCAAAGGATTCTTTACATCAAATAAAAGTTTTCAATGCGATTCACCTTGTAGCTGTTTGGATTAGTCTATGGCTTATAATGCTTTAATTAAGACTTAAAGTTCCTGTGAAGTGCTTCAAAATGTGCATTTGTATTCGATGTTTGACTTAATATCAACCGAAACACAAAGCGATAGCGATTTGTTTGATCACTGCTCTGCCAGTGAGAGCAACTAGGTATCGCTGCAGCACGGAGACCTCCAAGTGGGGGATATTACACTGCAAGTAGGCTGGGTGATGTCCAATTGGGAGGGACTTATGCCGCAGGTGGGTTTAGGTGGTGGAGGGAGTAGACTAGGTTACTCTGTGGTTGGGTTTAGGGTTGGGGTAGGTGTAGACATAAATAAAACACAACAGTTTACTGTGAGGTTGGGTTTAGGGTTGGGAGGTTTAGGGTTGGGGTAGGTGTAGACATTCTTAAAGCACAATATATGTAATGTACAAGAAATTAAATAAATAAAAACTCTACTTTTGTACAGCACACTTGGAGCTCAAGTCCCACCCACTTGGAGCTGGCTCCGACCTCCGTTTTTACCATTGTCAGTGAGAGTGGTTGAGCTCAAGTGCATCAACTGAAAAGCAATTGAGAAGCGTCTTGAAGGGGGTGGGGCCGGTCAGATACTAGAAAGCATTTGATTGGTTATGATGTAATGAAAAACTGAAGTATGAGGTGATGTGAATAAAACCGTTGATCTATTTGAGCGGAACTGACAAACTACAAGCTTTACATGTTTATATCAGTTTTATAGAGATCATAAAAACTAATAATACTGATACTAACATCTAAAAAACTTTAGTTCAATTTCATTGGACTATCTTTTAAATAAAAATATCCTGGTATGAATAGTAGTAGAGCTAAAATTCATATTATTCCATGTGAATGACAATGTTGAAAAGCACATTGGTTGTTTTTATTTGTGCTACATGAATGAATTGTTACTGACAGGTTGCCCTCACACCAGTAAACACGTCATCTGAAAAAAAAGATGTCACTGAAGAAGAAAAGGAACTCCACAGATAAATCATTTAAATAAATGGAGGCAAAATTTCATAAGAGTTTCAGTTCTGATTTCATGGCAACTTCAAACGCCAATCAAAGTCATGTGCGTTCCCTCGAAATGGGCTCAATGAGGCCACTGACACACAAACACAAATTCCAGTTTGCCTCTGACAATGAACACCACAACAAGTAAACGCCTGACCACGTTGCTGTATTACTAACTGTGGAGATCCCCTGATGAATACAGCTACGAAAAAAGCGACCGCTTTTTTCGGCTGACAGGAAAGAGCCGTAAACACATGCAAGGTTCTTTGCAGTTCCCGCACGAGCACGTTTTATTAGCTACGCCGTTAGTGGGGAATTACGAGCCACATGGGCTGATGATGAATCTTATCTAGGCCAACCTCACTCCGTCATACTATGTGATGACCTTTCAGAAAGCGTGCACGTACCCTTGGAGTGCCATCTTATGCATATCCGTCGTTTTTGATGCATGCGCCAGTTTATAAAGACATTTCATTTGCGAGATTGTTTGTCAAACTGAGTGAGTAGCTGTTTTATCATAAGCACGCACACACTGTTTAGCACAACCCGTGTGAAAGGCAGCACACGAGGGTGATTGTGTGTCCATCTGTTGTAGTTCTGGCAGAGGGCACGCATAAAGCGAAATGCAGCGCAAACGTGCAGTTTTCAGTCACAAACACATAGAGAGCTGCTGGGGCCCCTCACTGTACCCCCTACACAGGTCTCCTATTCACACATCATTAGCACTGCAAGAGGAAAAAAAAAAGAGAGGGAACATGTGTGAGCCGGGTGCATGGCGGTTAAATGTAGGCCAAGCTGATTTCAGAAAAATTAGGCAAATCATTTCTGTATTAAACAATGGAAGACTAGCACATTGTTTGGGAGAGATTCGAACATTAGGGTGCTACACTGTTGTACCACGTCCACATTACAAAGCATGTTTAAAAGAGAGTCCAACCCCCCCCCCCAAAATTTTTTTTCTGTTTTGCATTTGTCATCCAAGTATGTGTAAAAATGTCACACCAAATAATGACTCATAAAAATCACTGAGGATATTACTTCCGTTTCATGCATCAGACTGGGAAAAAACCTTGTGCGCTGCATTGTAGGATGCAGCTTAGTGCGCTCTGTGCTATACTGATGAGGCATCTTTTGCATGTGGGCTGGACAGTGGACAAATGTAGGCCAACTTGATGCAGGCTTAGGAGATAAAACAGAGGAAGAGAAAGAAATAAAGAAAGATCTAGATAGCGACAATTCCTCTGTTATTCTTTAAGACTATTCCAGTCTTTTATGTCCAGTCCATCCATTTTTCTACCCTCACAAAAAAACTGTTGCCACCAAATTTCAGCAAGAACATGGTCTGACATTTAATTAGTACACTTTTTTTGTCTAAAGAAACGAGACATAACAATTTATAACAAATAACCTTTGCTGTGATTGAAAATCAGGTAATCATAACTCTTAGTTTTTTTTGTCATTTTATGCTAAATAAACAATAAATAAATAAATACATATAATAAAACTGTATATATATATATATATATATATATATATATATATATATATATATAATATTTTTTTTATTTATAATTTTTTTTGCCATTCAATCCCTCCATAGCAAAAGGTCAGAATTATAAATGTTTCCATCTTATGTGATTGAAAATCTGCATAATTTCCAGGGAATATTGAGTTCTAACTAATAAACTTTTTAATTAACTTTTTAATTAATCAATTACTTGTGAATTGTGTGTTATATTTATGAACTGTGTTTTGATTTTACAAATTGTATTTTGTAAATGTGTATTGTACTGTGCATGTATGAATTTTATTTTGTAAATGTATTATTTTTGAGACGGATCTGGCTCCATATGTTTGACATTTACATGTGATACAAATACCCTATGTTATTATAGGGTGGCCATTTTTCACAGAACATTAGTAATTTAATTAATTCATTTGTAAACTGCAAAACTGAAAATTAGGTTAACAATTTATGCAAGCACAAATATTTGTCTAAATTGTCTTTTTTCCCCTTGCTTTCTTCAAGCAGGCCTTGTGTATACACAAAAGACTTGTGAATAAATCCAGCAACATCATGTGGTTTAATGTAAATCCAGCTGTCACCTAAATCTTTTAGGAAAGAATTCAGTAGTGAAAGCTGACCTGGAAGTGCTCACGGCAGAATGCTTTGGCGCAGACAAAAATAAACAGACATTACTTACGACGCCCATTCATAAACCAGAGTACCGAAACCCATGTCCTACAAAAACACACTAAAACAAGCTAAACATTCATAATCAAACTAAAACACTTGCGGAAAGAGCAAACACACACACCTCTAAATATCAATACGCACACACAGGAATAAAACACACAGGCTCAGACGTGCTCATTCCTGAGAGGATTTGGCTGGCAGCCTGGGGCAAATTTTTTAAGGGAAGAGGGAGGGAGACGTACATTCCGTCTAGACGCGGTCATCAATAGTGCACAGTCTGCCTGTCTGTCTGTCTGTCTGCCCTTCCCAACAGCCGTCTACACATCCACAGTCTAATCTACAACATACAACTTGATAAGAGCCACACACACAAACACGGCAGAGTTATCCGCTTGCATACTCGTGCGCGCAAAACTAACATACTCTGCTGGTGATCACAGATTGGCTTGGAAGGCTGAGAGCCATAAACACACAGAGGAACAGTCTCTCTCCCCCTCTCCCGCTCTCAGATTTCACACAGTCAAACAGAGCTCTGTCTGTTCCCTTCCCTACACATGGGCGGCTTTAAATAGTCTATGAATGGGAGATCTGTATGCGCTCGTGTTAGAACTGAGTACTCTCAAGTGTGCGCCGCTGAAAAGCAGCAACCGCATAAGCCTCCCATGGTGCTAGGCTAACACGCACCCACACGTACTCGCACATGCACAAAGACATTGTCAGACGCAGTCTCGACGGAGATGAGTCTTTGAGGTGTGTTCTTTGGGCTGTGGACCCCCATGGTTCATTTCAGAAGCTCAAGCAGAGTCATCACACACTCTGACGTTGGAAACGGCCCACGCTGCTCTCTGTAGGACGCAAGGGGGGCCAGAACGTGACCTTCCCTCTCTCAGCAGGACACACGCATAGTCTGTGGTCAAAAGAGCAAAAACAAAAGAGGACAAAACACAAACATCTGGATGGTCGTGTGGCAGCTGCGAACCTCCGCGCCATGTTACGAAGGGGGTCATGGACAACGTGGATCCATTTTGATTAGCTAAGGGAGTTTCGGACTTGATCTGCAGTTTTTTGTACTGACATCAATGGAAAATGTCAGTCAATTTTATGTGTGAAGGAGCTTTAAAAAATAATTTATAAACAAAAATTGGGTTATAGGCCTAAAGATCTAAAATCCTTTCTAATAAAACTATTCATAATATAATATTTTACAATGGTTGGATATTTTATACTTTTAATAAAAATTTTTATAAATACTTTTAAAAGTTGTTAGAATACATTAAACTGATAAAAAAAAACTTTTTTTATTTTAAATAATTGCTGTTCTTTTAAACAAGATAGAATATTTAAGTGTTTCTAGTAAGGCTGCACAATTTATCATTTCAGCATCAATATTGCAATGTGATCATTCACAATAGTCACATCGAAGGATTTGCATTGTTGTGATTTTCAATTCAATTCAATTCAATTCATCTTTATTTCTATAGCACTTTTACAATGTAGAATGTGTCAAAGCAGCCTAATATAGAAGTTCTAGTGAACTGAAACTGTGTCCGTCCAGTTTTTAGGGTTGAAGTTCAGTTTAGTTCAGTGTGGTTTATATATTATTCTATATTATAATTTATTTTTTTTCATGTGTTTTTAAAGCTTGTGTGATATACAATACAATACAATTACTTGAATAATAAAGGGACTAAGTCGAAGGAAAATGAATGAATGAATTACCTGAATAATGTTAGACTCGGGAAACGTTAAAACATTGTTTATTTCAATTGTATATATTTTTATATTGTTTTGATATGTGCTTGTAGATGGTATATATATATATATATATAAATATATATAAATATATATATATATATATAATTAATTGAGGCCTGTGACTGTATAATGATTTTAAAAGCATTCAGGGATAAGAAATTGTACCAATTGTAACTTTAATAACGATCTGTTTTAACTATTTTTATTATACAATAACCTGAATAATAAAGGGACTTATTCGAAAGAAAACAAATTACTGAATTACCTGAATAATTTTAGACTCTGAAAATGATAAAACATTGTTTATTTCAATTGTATTTTTTTTTTATGTTTTGATATTGCTTGTAGATGGTTTATTATATTTTATTCAGATGCACTTCTCTATAGAATTGACCCAATCTATTTAAAGTTATTAATCCCTTCCAAACAAAGATATTCGAGTCTTCTGGTATTTATATCGCAATATATATCGCAGAATAACAAAACACTGATAGTTTCTAGAGCACCAAATAAGCCTATTAATGGATTTCTTAAGGATCATGTGACACTCAAGACAGCAGTAATGGTTGCTGAATATTTAGCTTTGACATCACAGGATTACAAAGACCAGAACAGACTAGACTAGAATAGACAAAAATTCACATAGAGAAAACATAAAGGTCAGCCTAAATTCTAGAGATATTTCACTATATTAGCATGCAAGTGTATTTTGATAAAATAAATCTAACGCTTGTGTAGTTTTGCTTCTTTTAGCACATGCATATATATCCCCTAGTATAGTACTAGATTAACCAAATTCGCTTTAAAACGAGAACATGTGCATCAATCCACAGACAACTCATCCTGCAGTACATACATTTTCAAATGAAATGCTTTGTATAACCAGAATGCTCCTCCCCCAATGCTTCTTGTCTCTAGTCTTCTAGTAATACCAAGCAACAAAACCTGGTTGAGGTTAAAAAAAATTAAATTTAATAAAAAAAAAGGCTACTGGCTAATTGGAGGGTTGGAGGGGGGGGGGGGGCTTTCTTCAATAAGAAACATATCAGCAGGGGTAAGAATAATTGTACTAATTAAGGCTTATTAAAGTCATTAATACTCATTATTTGTTGATATTTGGCAGACTTGTCAGCCAGGTCATGAAAAAGAAAAGAGAAATCGAACATGGATATCTGATAGATATTCAAAGCATGCCGCCCACCCAAACATTATGTTAGCCGTGTGAGTGGAAGAAAGAAACTGGTCTCCATAGGTGTATGTCATTAAACCCTGCGTATGGCACAAGAGAATCAACAACACGGCAGCTTGACACACAAAACTGCCAGTGCATTTCACTTCTGCCATTTACAACAGCCCTAGAGAGAAGAAGAGACAGACAGATAGACAGACAGACAGAACGACAGAGAAAGAGAGAGAGGAACTGCCCACCCACAGCGAGCCGAGTCTTATACGCAGAGTTTGAGCTACAGACAGCACACACACACACACATACACATTTTTCTCTACACAAGGCAGCTCATGCATTTTGCATGGCAGAGCCTGTTAGGGGCCACAGTGACTGGTTTTGCATAGAGAAGAGCAGTAGAGAAAAAAATGAAAGAGAAAGAGAAAAAGAGAGCAGTGTCCTATCCATCCTTACAAGAGGAAGCTGTCAACACACATCCGCCCTGTTATGAGCATGCATACACACTCACACACCATCAATCATCAATCGCACTCAATATTCAGCAGAGGAGATCAGCACGTCACACACAAGGTGTAAAGTATGCGACAAAATAAACAAATATCAGCCCTTACAGACCAAACAGCACAACTAACACTGGTCAATATATTGCCATCATATACAACCTTTAGATAAATGGCACAAAACTACACTACTGGTCAAATGAATAGCATTTGCTAAGTGACCACAAACAAATAAACAAAAGTGTAACGGTAGATGCTTAGACTAATATGAACATGCGGTCAAAGTCCCTTTAAGGAAAGTCATTTCACTCTGGGGCCATGTTTGTAACACCTCTCGAGCAGTATGCTCGGGCATTCTGTTTGAATGGGGAAACATCAAATTCTCCAAAACTACTTGCCAAGCTGACAATTCCATTTCATATTACTAATAACCAATAAAATTAAACAACAACTGTCTATTTAGTTTCATTTCTAAATGTTCAGAAATCTGTAGAAACTCACGTCTGGTCCGATCCCCTCCCCCGGAGAATTGTCATTCTATAGCGATCGCTAATTGGCTTCTGTACTAGAAGGCGGGCTTTATTCGCCATATAGTAATTACTGATTGGCTTCTGTACTAGTAGACGGGGCTTTATGCACCACATTGACAGTTACACTTTTCCCCATTCAAAAGTATACAAGTGACATGTCTTGTGTATCTTAGTCTTTGATGCGGTTCTGCTGTACAATTTGATGTGCGTTCTTGCATTACAAACCTCAGTACTCGAGAGGACAATAGAGCTGCCTTTAAATGTCTGTGGCATTAAAGTAATAACCTGAGTTCAATATGGATTCAACTAGAGTGGCAGCACAACTGGACACTCTCCTTTTATTTAAAATAAAAAATAACATAACATAAACGTCCCTCAGTTTATGAAGGAGCTCAACATGCCTGTGTTTAGCGGCTGTTGAACACGTGCGCTCCGCTACAGAGAAATGAAAAGACTCAGATAACTGTCATTCATAGAGATTGCTATGGTTGCTGCTAATGTTTGGGGGCAGCGTATTTATTTCGAAGTGTGATCAAAACTAAACGGAACAATAGATATTTACATTAGACGTCACCTACGCTGTTGTTGCCAATACAGCCTCCATTTTAGTAAAGGGTAGAGCTCCTTGGAAATGAATATAGGACCGAGTTGCAGTGAAGGACTGGCCATCCAGAGCCAGAGATATATACACATTTACACATATATCTATGATCTGGAGTTTTCCCGGTGGTCAGTATGCAAATATTTTTGTAAATTATATCACTTTTCTTCATCGATGGATAAGTGACCACATTGCCGACAAAGAGTGTGTGTTTGTGTGCATGGAAATGTATTATCCTCCCTCTCTGTTAAATTAGATCTAATCCATGTCCTGAAACACACACCCTGTCCTGCTTTCACTTCTCATTTTAATGGAGGTAGCGATTCGTTTGTTAATGAATCTCTGTTATGAACGACTTGTTCACTTACCTGACAATAATTCAAGTTTCTGGCACCGCAGCATCTTGTTGTCATATTTAATTTACATTGTTTGCTTATTTTATTCAGCAAAACTAGCATAACCTAGTATTTAGTCCGAGTTATGGTCAGTGCAGTAAGAGACTGTACTATAAATCAACAATGTGACTTGTTTAGCACAACTGTCATAATATATAAAACGTAAAAAAACGAAATCTTACCTATGAAATGTTCTGCCTTTATGCTTTGTTTTCTATGTTTGATTATTACTACACCCATAAACAGTGCAAAAGTCCAGCATCTTCACATTCGACTAGTGCGGTTAAATGACTTTTGTCCTGAGAGCACTGTACAAATGTGGCGGCGGTATTGACGCATGCTCAGGGTATGTATGCAATATCTGGTGTATATATCTATGAAATGGAACTACTGGTGCATTTTAATAAATTTAATGCACACCTTTCAGCCAATCAGATTCAAGTATTTCAACAGACCACTAAATAAATATTTATATATACACGCACATTAAAATACTCAGGTTTACAAGTATAATGGTTCATTTATTAACATTTTCAGTTTAGTTAGAACCAATTTTACATCACTAAAATGAAACGATACGTTAGATATTTATAAACAAAGTCTAAAATAATACAGACGTTTTATTCAATGAATAAATGTAAGCGCATATATTAAATTGTAATCTTTATATTTCTACTATTACGTACTTCAAAAACTGTCCCCCTTCACTTCAGCTGTAAGTGCTTGCAGGGACATTCTCGTCAAACCGAGGCTTCATGACAGCAACCTGAAATAGGAAAACTTACAGCAGTGCATAGTGCGTTTTGAATCAAAAAATCATGACTGTTCAATTCCCAAGACTGCCGTCACATTAGAGAGCTGAAACGTGCTGAGACAAGACATAAACAGGGACTGATGCATGTCCGACACACAGGATTGCTTTCTGGGACAGATCGATACAGAGGATGTCTTGTATTAGTGATCAATATATACTGGACAGATGGACAGTCATTCAAAGCCATGACATCTCACACGGCTCTCCTTTGTTTTGCCTAGAACCCAGTCTCAATGTGTTCAGACTCAAATGCCTGCTGCTCTCTGGAGAGACACAAACGTGTGGGCTGGTGCCGTTGTTCAGGTTGAGGAGTCCCCCAGCTTGATGCAAGCTTGGAACAGACTGTCCTCATACAGCCAGGAGAGTCTAGGTTTGGAGCCTCCGCGGGGAGAGGAGGGAAGAGACGAGAGGGGAGGGCGATGTTCTCCTACAGCAGCCTGCCCCTCATTCCCATTTGCTCAAGTGGGAGGAGAAAAATAGGGAAATTTACCGAACAGGTAGCCGTATGTAGTGCATTAATCACAACCATGTGACGTTGTGCATGCGTCTTCGTAGCTGTCTGCAGAACGACACATCTTCCTATGGGATGAGCTGGGCGTTAGGAAACAAAAGCACTGCAGTAATGGGGGAGAAGGCGAAACTGCTGTCTAATGAGATCGTGCTGAACCAGGGGTTGAAAACAGCAGTTTTACATAAAAAAGCGCCTCACATGCATAGATGAGGGTTGCTGCAGGATGCATCTTCATGACCCAATTTTGGCAACTTCCCTGATGAAGCCAGACAGCCTTGGTCTTTGCATTGGATCCATCAGAGAGTTGTGTTCGACCACAGTGTGAGCACATAATCACAGCGCTCTCAGTGCTCTGCGAGGAGACATTAAGATGAATAACTTGCCAGAACAGTGTGTGGAGCAGAGGGACACTGACTCTGCTTACTGTACGTCCCGGTTAGGAGTATATAATAGGAGTCCATCCAATGCTGATTTTGCCAAGAGGAGGGAGAGGAGTATATCATAAGTAGGTCCACGCTAAATCTGCACCAGCAGAAAAATTTTGCACAGCAATCGGTCTATTTATTTACTAATTCTGTGTAAATATACATTTATTCAATTTTTATATTAACTCCAGTGATGATATTGAAAAGTATGTATATTTTTAGATGATTTATACTACCGGTCAAATATTTGGGGTGAGTAGGATTTTTAAATGTTTTAAAATAAACTTATCCTGCTCAGCAGGGCTGTATTTATTTAATCAAAAATATAGTAAAAGCCCGAAAATTGTAAAATCAGGGCTTAACAATAAGGAATGCCCGATGGCCCGAGGCCAGCATGTGAGATGCTTAGGACAGTAGACAAAATCGTTACTGGCCCGATCGGGTCAGTAAAGTTTAATTTGCATGTTTTATCATGTTTTAAAAGTTTTATTTGTCAGTTGCGTGCAAATACAGTCTTCGAATCGAGAAACTGTTAGTATTTTAAAGCTTTCAAATGTTACCTTCTCAGTTCCTCTTATCTGATTGGATGTTGTGAGCACGTTATTTTTTTCCGTAACAACCAGTACAGCAAAGAGATAGTAACATGGCGGCAACATCAAATGATGATGCTAAAAGAAAACATTTGTTTCTAATGTCTTGGAAGCAGACATTTACGAGGGTACACCACGACTAAAAAAATGAAGTGATGTTTTGTACAGTTTGCCATCAGTTTGTCAGATCAGCCATCTTTTGTTTTGCAATAAAATACCTGCACATTTTGCTACTTTTGTTTGCATAACACTTTGAATTTTGCTCATCATTATACATTTATTACATTTTTTAAAAATATTTAAATTCTAGATTTACAAACATTTTGACACTTTTTTTTTATTTGTGGCAAAGAAATAACTATTACTGCTAGCTAATATTGCTTTTTTTTAATATTCAAATATTATTATTATATTTTTATTATTAAATGGTAATAGTAATAAAAGCAATAGTGTCCGGAGTAATTTATTTGAAATATATACAATAAGTAATAAATAAATATTGAATAACTTAACTTTTTTTTTAACATTTTATAAATGCCGCCTTGCTGAACAGAATAATTTTATTTAAATTATTAAATCAAATTAATAATAATAAAAAAATGACCCCAAACTTTTGACCGTATGTGTATGTACAAAACAATTTTTAAAGTTCAATTTAGTCTTTTAGTAGATGTGTTATGAGGGACCCATTGAAGCTTCAGATCCTCAAATAAAAGTTAAGAATTTTTAAAAAATGTTTTACTTTGTGTAAAACTCTCCTATAGTCCTAGCATTAAATAGTACACATTCGAGTAGACAGTGATCCCTCACTATAACGTGGTTCACTTTTCATGGCCTAGCAATTTCGGCAATTTTTTTCGCCAATTTTTTATTGTATATTGTATTGTATAAAGTGTGTAGTGAGGAGTTTTACAGCCTAAAACATCTATAATAATTATAAAAAAATAAAGCTGACTACTTCGCAGATTTCCCCTATCGATGGTTATTTTTAGAGTGTAACTCCAACGAATAACAAGGGACCACTGTATTTAATAGGTAGTCTACTAGCATCCAATGAATGAGTGGTAGACCTAGCTGATAATTGAGAATGTCTGATTGCATACACTAATGTTTTAAAAGAGGTAGTAACTAAAGAATAAATAATACCTAAAAAAATAGTAGTACTTAATGCTAGTATTTAAAATAAACACTAGCAACATTACATGTAACATTAGCAAGCTGACTATTTTGCAGATTTCACCTACTGCGTGTTATTTTTAGAAAGTAACTCCCGTGAGTAACGAGGGACCACTGTATTCCTATAGTTGAAAATGCCCTAAAATTCTTATGCAAAAATACATAAACGCAAATGAACAAATGACAAGTATCATTAACGCTTGATTGCTTCATCTACCATCTTGGATTAGCTTTTCTACTCTCAATGCTGGATCCATGAAAGAAAAAAAAACACTGCTGTCAAATTTAAGTGCTAATATGACAGAATATTTTACAAATACAAAGGTATTGCTCATGTCTTCTGAGCGCATGAAATTTGTCTAGTAAAAAAAAGTGACGGCAATCCTTTCCATGGCAGTTGAACCACCTGGCTCAACAGTCAAGCATGTCTTAACAAATTTGGGTTAGCCACAGTCTGCGCCATCCTGGGGTTGTTCTGGCTGCTGGCTCGTCTCCAGGGTCTTGGCGAAAGACCGGTACAACAATATTCCCAGCTTGAGCACAAAGAGCAGGGCCCCCAATCTGCCCACAGCATCCGAATGTTGAGCCAACAGGGAGGAGTATGTGGTCTTAACGGCCAACAGGAACTCTGGGCTTTATATAAATAGGACAGATTGCCAAATCTCTAAGTGTGTGCTTCTTTGGGGGGCTTTAGGGTTAGTTAGTGATTTGTTTGTGCATGAGGACAAACAGTTGGGAATAAATGAACGGAGCTCAGAGTATGTGAACACATGGATTGCACTGAGTTTGGTAGCAATAATATAAAATGAATGCTTCACCTACATCCTGATCTTCTGAAATACTCCTTTTTATAGATCCCTCATGTTATTAGTAACTATCCAGTAGATGCCCAGCAGGTATATGCCTACTTAAAGCTGGTGGGTATGGACACCTGCCAGGTTTTTATGTTTATATATACACAAGTAGCCTAAATATGCATTTGTCAGTTGTTCAAATTCATCATTTCAATCATTTGTATGTATTATTAGCATTTTGACATTTCATCACCTTAAAATTATAAAGTTCTCTCTGACATTTGTCAAAATTTAGTTATTCACATATTTTACTTTTTAAATGACAACTTATTTACATTATGGGATGTTTTTTTTTAATAAGTCGTTTACATTTTTTATTTAAAAAACTAAAAAGGTTTTATCTACAAAGTCAAACTCTAGCTTGGCTCTATAATGTTCTTTCTGTGACCCAATCAGCATTTCAAATGCATGCACAAGGGCCAATTAAGAACAGCTTTCTTTGTCATTGTCATTCTTTGGATTGCTCCATTGACATCAGGAACGACCAAACATAAAACAATAAATTGTTTCTTCTCAAAATTGAGAAGAAATTTGAAACTGAAAAGATGTGTGTAAATGTGATGCTTTAGAATCATTTTTTGGCAATGAGATGAAATGTTAAATTTTACACTGTTTGAAAAGTTACTTAAAAAATTTATTTTTTCATTAGTCAGTGAAACATTTTTCAGTGTTTATTAAACTCATTTGCTTATTGTCTGTTTTCTTTTAAAGTCTCTAAATTAGATGATAAGTTTTGGAGGGAAAATAATTTAATTCATGGGCCATATAATTCAATAAATATGATTTAATAAATCATATAAAGCATATAATTCAATAAATATTACCACATTAATTACATAAAATTAACGTGCACTGGACAAAATATTTTGCACAGCCTTGTATGCTTAATTTGAACAAGAATTTAAATTAAATCAATGTTATAGAAAGCTAAATGTTTACTTTTTCAAACATCAACATATTGTTACAACACCAATTTACAACACAGATTTTTTAAAATTAAATTAATAAGCAGACTAATTGTATTTCTTGAAAAGTAATGCTTCAATTAATGATCTCCAAAATAGAACCTTATATTTCAAAGCAGAAAAATTACTTTAGAATTAGAAGGTTTTATCTGCATTTGCCCTGTTTTTTTTTTTTTTTTTTTTTTATCATTTACATTTAGAGTACATTTAGGGTCTCTGTCATGTAAATGTATGAAAGAGAACTGTAACACACATATTGTTTTACTATATGGAATGCAAAAACTTTGAAGCTCAACATCTCTAAATCATTTTCAACACAGATAGAACCTTATAATTCCAAAGTGATGATACATCGGTGTATGCTGTGAACAGATTTTTTTTAAAACACATCAACATGCATTTCATCCTCAACTTGGAAACTCTGCCTACAGTAAAATCTCACAGGTCAAATTTCCCAGATCAGATACCGATGTTAATTATCTGCTAAAATTGTGATTAGCAAAGAGATTTCATGCAGCATTTTTGTTTTATACTAAGGACAAACATCTAGGACTTTGTGTAAATTGGTCTAACTTCAAACTGTTTTTCTCTCTCTCTTTCCAACACACAGTTACTGAATTCATTCACTCGAGCCAGATCAATAGTTCTCCTCAATCACTCTCACTCTCTCCCATAAACACACACTCACTGCCCTCCGCTCCCCTTATGTAAACAGAGAGTGATTAGGTCATTCTGCTGCTCATTTTGAGGGCTTGTGCTGCATCTACTGGAGTCTCTGATATTTACACTGGAGCAGACCTGGAGCTCAACACCTTCCATCAAACAGACAAAACCGCGAGGCTCTCCCACCTCTGACCTTTCATTACCCTTCAATATCCCACCAAACACATGCTGAATGAAGATAAAGCTCCAAAGACACCATGTCATGCTAAGCAAATACCTGAAAATGCCATGTTTGCAGAGATCAGACACAGAGTATAAATAGAACAGAAATCTCTGTAAAACTGGATTGAAGGCACAGTCATATGAATACTTTTCTGATCAAAATTAGAAAGTTAAATTCAGCTATCTTAACAGAAAACCATGCAATCAAGTGTTATTTGGTTTGAAAGTGACATCAGTGAGTGCAGTGCTTCTTTCATTGCTTTTTAATAGAATTTTATATATGTGTATTTTGTTAATAACAAAACAAGTACACAAATACAATGGCGGTGGTTAGAAATCAATCGTAAGAAACATCTGATAATAGGGACATGATTATGTTTGCTGAAGCTTTGCAATTCAGCACTCCAGTCAAGTTACATTTTGTCATGTTTAATTTACTTTTTAAGGTCCCATGAAATGAAAATAAAAACTAAAAATACTGATACTAACATCTAAAAAAATCTTTAAGGTCTCTATAAGCTAGCATGCTCCAAAACAGTGACAAAATTTGTAGTTAGAAGATATAAAACTGATATAAACATGTTACTTCCACCTTTATGGATCAGTGGTTTTATTCACATCACCTCATCTCATCACATCATAACCAATCAAATGCTCTCTAGTATCTGATATGCCCCACCCCCTACAAGACACTTTTCATTTAATGCACTTGAGCTCAACCACTCTCACTGGCTGTTTTTTGGGGGAGGAGCTACACCATGTCCCACTTTCTTTTCGTTTTTTGGTTGAGATTACATCAAACATTGAATAAAAATGCATATTTCGAAGCACTTCACAGGACCTTTAAATTAGTATAAATATCAAAAATCAGTGTCATTATTATCATCACCATATCCAGTCAAATTGGACGACCAGAACTAGTTTAAGTGGTAGGGCTAGGCGATTAATAGAAGTTGAAATTCAGAATGGCTAATCTAATCTAATTGTTACAGGTCAATTTTTTTCCCAATTACTTTCCCTACCACATTTGGAGTCTAACGAGTGTGGTCCGACGCAGCCTTTGAGCGGTCGCATACGCACGCACCTCGCAAAAAATGTAACTACACGTCACACGTTTGCACTACATTGAAGATGATTGGAAGCTGCACCAAAGATGCCTTGAGACTGCATATTTTCCATTACATTAAAATTATTATTTACATTAAAATATTTGACAGAATAAATCAGAAGATTCAAGAAATGCACGGTTTAAAATATTATTTACAGGATATACCAGTGTTACTTTATTTAGAAGAGATACTGTTAATTTTCTACTTTTAATATAAAAAACGTTGAAAAAAAATTATCTTTTTTTTTTATATGTTTTAGGCAATGTGTGTTTTAATTTCAGTTGTTAAACGTTGATGCTAATAAATAATCATAGATAGTAGATTGTGTGTTTCTTTCAATTATTTAAAATTCAAGTAATGCACCCTTTATTCAAAAATCTCTCACTTGCAATATTACTATACAAAACTTAGTAAACTACGAGGGCAAAAAATAAAAAATAAATAAAATAATCGTTCATTAATCTTAATTAAGTTAAAATATTCAATTAATCAAGATTTAGATTTTAGGCCAAATCGCCCAGCCCTAACAAGTGGTGTGTGTCACATGACTAAATGGAAACAGCAAAGGAAAATGCGGCTATTAGATAGGAAGCCAAAAATCAAGGGCGGCAGAAGGTCTGACAAGGAAGGTACGTCAGAGATGAGGTTTGCGGTCGAGGTACAGGACGGCAGAACAAAATACATTAAGACAGGAAAATGACAGCTTTTCTCTCACAGATTGAAAATGGTAGGAAAAAACACAGAAAGTGGAAATAAGAGAGCACGATAGTGGAAGAATTAGCCTCCTCGCCTGTGGTGCATGAAGTCACTGATTTCAGTTACAAAAGGAAGACAGAGAGACGCAAACCGAGAAAGAGAGAGTGAAAGAGGAAGAGAGAGAGGCAGCTGTCTGGTGTCTGCACCGCAGTCGTGTCTCAGCCTCTGTGGGAGATCGACAGGACTCCATCTGTCTGCCAGACACGTCTGCACTGCACACCAGCCCTCAAACCATTACAGCTGCATGTCTATCACTGTCATACAATCAAACAAACACACATGAGATAACTGTACGACACCTGAGTGGCAAGACTAGGACAGCTAAATCAAATGGGATTGTGAAAAATCCAAGTACATGCACATGCCCAAATGACTGTGCTTTCACACCAAAGGTGTCGAGAGCACCCATGTAGCTAGAAATCATTCATTTTCAATGGGAGCCGGCAGTGATAAGTGGCGAGGAGTGTTGAAATCAAGTCAATTTTATGGTAATGAGCTGTGACGCAGTTTGGCAGCAACCAATCGGAATGTTGAAGTCCACTGCTTGAGGAGTCCAGAGAACACAGCCCTGTGAACTTTGGTTCCGATCACAGTTGTTCCCAAGGGTTTGATTATTGCGGTCACCGGATTACCAATAATTTATGATGTTTTCTTACCGGGACATACATTAAAAAGGTTATTAATGCTATATATTCTTTTTCTTTAAAAAAAAAAAAAAAAAAAAAGCGGGAATCTCATGCTATAACGACATCAGAATATTTCCAACATATGGACACATTGGATAAGTGGAGCAAAACCACACCACACGAAACAACTTGATCTCTCATTGTTAAATGAATTTGATAAAAGGGATGCAACATTTTCATGCTAGAAAGCATGTTTTTTAATGTGGGAATGTAACTGATTTGCTGATATGCTGCAATGGCTCCTTTAAATATGAGATCAATTTAGCGAATACTCTCCGCCGGAGCTGTAAAGGCAGACAGCATTGTCGCGAGGGCAGCCAAAGCAAACTTTGACGGTCTTGCCATCTTCGGTGTGAACGTACAGTGACTTGCATCACATCGCTGTTGACACCAGCCAACCAGAATACTGAAATCATTTTACAAAGAAATTCTAAAATCAATCTAAATATAAACTGGGGTGAGGAAGCTAAAAATATTTGTGTTTGGTAAATAGGAAAAAGTGGTGTGCCAAGTGTTCCAATAGCGTTTCTTGTCAGGTGGTCCCCATATGGCAATGAGCCTTGACCACTCTTGGTCTATAGACACGCTAACTGAATACATCGCTTGGCAACAGAAATAAATACAGACTTACACAAACACAAAAGCCATCCAAGAAGGTTCTGCATAGAATTGTCTAGAACACCTGAAGCAGCAGCTGAGCATCAAAACCTAGCCAGGCAAGATCTTTAGGCACGCACATTCTGCCTAAATATCTAGACATCACTAAAGTTCTAAAACTAAATAACTCCTTTTATTTGTAAATGTCATACAATCAAACAAACACACGAGCTAACTGAACTGATCACATGAGCCAAATAAACTCTGTTTCAAATTATTACTTCATTATTATTATTATTATTGTTGTTATCATTACTATTATTATGTTATTAATAGTGTTATTTAATAGATTTTTAAATGACCAATTTTCTCAGAAACATGCTCCATTTTGTAGTTTTATTAAGCATTTTGTTGATGCTCTGAAGAAAACTATAAAAACTTGATATGTTCCAGGCATGATATACTAGTGACCGTTTCAAAATCTAGTGATCTGCCTACCTAGGCTGCATTTATGGGCATTGTAGACAGCCAGAACATGTCATCTAGTTTGGTCAGCTCACTAATTTCAAAAACCCAGCCAGTGTTTCCAAAAGCACAGCAGACGGGGTAGTCAGTGTCCTTGATAAAGTGGAAGAGGGCTGCATCCGAGCAGACTGAAGTGCCGTGTGCAGAAGTCTGGTGATGAGGGTCTGATCGTCACCAACATCCACACGGACACCTGTGGAAACTCTGAGTCACTTGTTCTGCCGCTCCAGCATCACAGATGTTTAGAGTTAACATTTCACCCAGTAAACTGATGAGCCTGTCTGACCTGCTTCCCGTACACAAACACACAGACACACACACACAGACAGACGCCCACACAACAGTGATTTCTTGATATGGACAGCAGAAAAGTGTGCATGTGTTGTTTCTCTTTAGTGGCTAGACCCATGTAAGCTAAGCATCTGAGAAATGACCTTTCACGTACGCACATATGTCTGTTTACAGTTCCTCCAAAAGCCGTTTAACAAATCTTGCAAGCGCCTGTTTACTTGACACCGCTTAAAACTTAAGCAGTGATTGTTAATTACAATGTGGGAGAAAAAGTTATGCTTTAAAAACTTTCCTGTCTTGGCAATTAACTGGAACAAGTAAGTTAAAGACAAGTTTATCAGTTGCAAATTTCCTTCGGCTAAGTCCCTTTATTCATCAGGGGTCACCACAGCGGAATGAACCGCCAACTTATCCAGCACGTTATAAACAGCGGATGCCCTTTCAGCTGCAATCAGAACTGGGAAACACCCTCAGACACAGTCATACACTAGGCTAATTTAGTTGACCCAATTCACCTAGTGCATGTCTTTGGACTGTGGAGGAAAGCGGAGAACCCAGAGGAATATTAATAGGAAATTTTTTTTAAGATTGTTTTAGTAATTGTGAATTAATAGTAATTGTGAAATAAAAAATGCTTTATTTTTATTTTCGTTACTTTATTTACTTTTAAATCAAAGTAAAGATGAGAAATATTAGCTTAAGTGTTTATGTAATCTTTTTTATTCAGTAATTTAATTAGTATTCTAGTTTTAGAACATCATTTTTAAAAATAGTTTTCTGTAATAACGCTGGCTGATAAATGAATAAGTCAACAGAAAATGTAAAAATGACAAAAGAACATTTATAAATTTATAAAACTTCAAACAAACAAAGGACAACATACACTCAAAAAACATTTTTTGCTGCTTGTTCAAACTTCTTATTTATGAGTTGAATCAACACAATTCATGAGGTTTTTTTGGAGGACAACTTAATTGTTTTATGTTTAATCCACTTAAATTTGTAAAAACAGGCAAGTTAATGTAATTGTGTTAGGACAACATGAAGCAATTGTGTGGAATCCAGCATTTTTACAGTGCAAAAGCAGATTTAAATTCCAATACCAAGATAGTATATAATTGTATATAAATAATACCAATACAATGCTGCTCCTAACAGATGTAGGCATGGGACGATAACCGTTTTGAATGTATACCGTGATTTGGAAAAGTCAAGGTTTTAAAATCACCAAAATGTTCTGCTATACCGTTCCTACGGTATATGTAAGAGTTTTTATTTTACTTTTTTTTGTTGTCGTTTAGGAAAACAGCATCTCCAGCAGAAAAGATATCCAAAGATGCCATTTTAAATTGATTAAATTGTCTTCACATTAAAATGAAGACAGCAGAAATCAATGATTCAATTTAAATATTGAGCCTGACTTGGTTACTGCTTCAAAATATTTTAAATGTTTCTCAAATTAAATATATTGTGTTCAAAGGGGAAACAACGTTTTAGTGTTTTACTCAGACATTTAAATAGAATATATTTTAGAGCAGTAATCACGATACCGTGTTTACTGTGAAACCGTGATTTTTTTTATCCAAGGTTATCATGCCATCAGAATCTTATACCGGCCCATGCCCAATTACAAGGGAAACAAAGTGTGCCAATATATTGTAAAAATCATAAATTGTGTTTAAAACAACATATATGTGTGCATGTAGCACAATTCTAAAGATGGTGAGTCAAGGGGAAGGAGAGTAACATTAATTTTTGGGTAAAACACATAAGCAAACACACAATATCAACAAGTGAGGGACAAAATACCAACACTAACTACTAAATGCAATAAACATAACATTAAATAATTGTTTTAGAACATTTAAAACTACAATAAAAGGTATTGTTCACATAAAAATGAAACCATTTACTCAACCTCATTTCTTTCTTTTCTGCTGAACGCAAAAAATAGCCATTTTGAAGAAATTTGAAAACCGGTAAGCATTCACTTCCATAGTGTTTGTTTTTCCTACCATGGAGGTCAATTGCTACAGCTATGCAGATTTATTCCTAATATCTTTCACTAAATTCAATAGAAGAAAGAAACTAATGACAGGTGTGAAATAAGTGAAGGATGAGTAAATGACAGAACTTTTATTTTTGGGTGAACTAACCCTTTATGGATCTTAAAATAAAACTCAAAGATTAGAGCTAACAGGAAGTAAAAAAAAAAAAGCATGAAGGCAGGTGCAAGACGCTGCCAGACAGGGACGTGTTAGGAGTTCGGCAGTTAACAGCTCGCTATGCAAAGAGAAGGTGTCAGTGACTCACTCGTGTTTCTGGGAGTTTGATATCTCACCCTCAGCTGAGCAGAGCAGAGACGCTCCCAGGGGAAGTTTAGCGTGTGCGTGTGAATCAATTTCATTAGTGTGCGTTAAGCAGAAGTGAGCCGAGAGTTACAGTGTAGCTGGCTGTTTGTGTGTCAGGGTGAGGTCAGTCTGTGTAGCAGATGTGACTGCATGACTGACAGACTCAAGGTCTGTTTTAGTACATGAAGTGTGTGTTGGGGGAGGGTGGAAGTTTGGGTGCTAGACGAGACACCAGACGGTATTTCCGGCACACTTGCATAAGCACACGGGAGAGACTGGGGCTTTTCTTCCGCACACACAGACAGAACACAATCATTTGCTTTCGTCGGAACTAAAGTAAAAAAAATAATTGTGTGTGCTGGAACACTACAGCACGGTTAAACCATTAACTGCTGCCACTTGCATTCAAAAAAGAAAAAAGGGACTCTGGCAGCACCGACAGGGGGTCAATCTTTGTCTAACGAGCACAAAAAAATAACAAAAAAAAGCTCTGGCTTGGTCAAGTGGGTCATGAGACATGGCTGGTCAATGGCAGAGAAACAATCCAGACCTTTTTTTCCACTAGGTTGACCTTTCTATAGATTCTACAGCACGAGGACACTGTGTTGAGTTTTGTTTCAAAGGATGCATCATGAAAGTGGAAGAATCTCCAGTGTTCTGCTTTTGGATTTTGCAATTACACAATGCAGGAATTTCCCCATTTAAAGGGAGAGATTCACAAATGGGAAAATATCGACCTTTATTTGTCAATACGGATTTTCTGTCAGTGTGCAAGATCTTCGAAAAATTTATAATACATAAATTACTAAAAGTAATGAAGTGGTCTGTGTGCAGCAAAACACTGTTGATGATAATTTAGTACAGTAAAATGATTGTGTACATTTAATATGATTTGTACAGATACAATAAACTGAAAACATTTACACTGGAAATTTAAAAAAGACATTTTAAACTCAACACTGCCACTAGACAGTAACAAAACTGGACTAAAATACAAAAATATATATTATTATACAGTATATTCTAATCACTTTATGTATATTATAATTAATGATTTTGGAATGGAAAGGGTAAATGTATAACTGCTGTTGCAAGATTTTTTTAATGCTTTGGATATTTAAATATATATATTTTTAATTGTAATTTATTAAGAAAAATAAAAACAGGCAGTAGAAAACCTTGTACATCCAAGGTAACACATTTCCACCCTTTCAGTTTGTGCTGTCATCATCCACCCCCTAAAGCTGACCCTGTACTGACCCGAGAGGACGATAATGTACTTCCCCTTCAGCCAGACCAACTGGAATTCCCTCCCTCCAACCATACGTCCCAACCAAGTAAGCGTCACCTGCCCGTGCCACCCCATAAAATTAGGTCAGCGCTAGTTTATCAAAACAACTGCAGCCTTGCCCAGACAATAGCAAACAGTCTCCTCTGTGGACTATCACACATTACCATCTGGTCACACACGTGCAAATCCACTTGTGAACATGAAGCAAAACTTGACCTTAGTGAACCAGAACACATGCAAGACAAAAAGACACTTACTTTGTCCAGAGGCCTCTTTAGCTGATAGTGAAACTTCTCCTTCATCTCGTCCAGCAGCTGTTTGAGCTGTGGCTCCTCCTGTGTGCCCTCATGCTTGCGCCCCAGCTGAAGGTAGCAGGGCCACTTGGCCGAATCAAAGCCCCAGTGGCAGGTCCTCTTGTCAGGGGACTTGTGTGAGTGCATTACAAAGTTCTGTGGGGAAAACAGCAGCTGGCACTCCATGCACTGAATGCAGGGGGCATCCGGCTGGACGTAGAATTGGGGCACAAACAGGCCTTGGCACTTGCCCAGACACTGGTGCTCCACCTGGAAACTGGCATCACTCTCCTTTAGCAGGCCTTGGCCTGGCAGTTTGCTGTTGGGATCGGCTGAGATGGTGGCACCTGGGCGAAGCAGGGCATTGCAGAGCCGTTGGGCGTCAGTTAGGGTAATCAGGCCACAGGAAGGTGCATTAAAGGGCAAAATGCCCAGCACCTTGAGAATGTGCAGCTGCTCCGCATCACATCGCGAACAGTAAACGTAAAGTTCATCACAGACAGCATTGATCTGCTGCAGAGAGAAGTCTCGCAGAACTGAATTGAGTACCTGGGGAAGACAAAGACGCTTCTCACCACCTACAACAAAGCAGGAGATGGACTCTCCTTCAAGGAGAGAATGAGTCAGCTCTGTGGAGCTGTCACAGGGCACCAAGAGTGGGCCTCCTCCGAGGACTGGGGGAGACGGTAGGGGAGCCATGCCAGCAGGAGAGGCGCACTCCTGAGCCGATTTTGCTGAGAAAGCAGCAGGACCTCCCAGGGAGCTCTGGCTGCTCAGCGTGAACTGTGCTAGCGTGTGCTTTAGGCCGGCACTCAGATCTAATGCCTTGGAAGCCCCAACAATGTGGAATTCTCTTTCCTCCATGTCCATTTCTGAGCTGGTGTGCTCCTCACTCTCCTTCTTGACCTTTAGGGGTTTAGGGATGCTCTCCAGGCTGCGTCGTTTCAAATGCATCTCTGCCATGACCCGTTTTTTAATGGGTGCATCTTCCAGTCGCTCCCTGTACAGCCGCTTCATGTTGCCTTTGAATGAGGTCAGGTCTTTGAAAGGGGTTTTCAGACCTGTCTGAGGGCTGGCCATATCCATACACAGATAACTGGTCTTCCGTGGGTGGAAAATAATCGTCAAACACGACACCTTTGGGTTGGTCCTTCTTTCCTCTCTGTGTTAAAGGTTGCAAATCCTTTTACGTCCAGCTACATGCATGATGCTGACAGAATTAATGTTTCAACGAGTTTCCTGTGAATGAAAAGGGAAAAAACCTTGTATTAATGCATAACTCTTACTAAATCAAATACAAATCAGAATGTGAAGTCACATGAATGCAGATGAATGGAAAATGCTGCCAGAGCAATTAAAAGGTCCCCAGAAGCGTTTTAGCGTTCAACACAGTGCTAAACTAGACGACAGAAACATTTTCACCTCATCTGGATAATCTAATTTGAAAGCAATCGATCTAAGGCCAGTTTCTCGGTGGTTTAGTGTGCTGTTTTTCCTCTACTGACAACATGCCGAATCCGTCAAGGCGGTAAATGAGTCAGTGCACTAATAACGTCGGTTTAACACACAGATAACCAACAGCATCAGTAACTAACAGCGAGCAGCCATTTAGTCCTGACCAACCACAGCAGGCTTAAAACTAAATAAAATAACGCCACCTAACCACCACTTCTGCGAAAAGATCAAACCACGCAAGGAAACGTAACGTTATATATTATATTGCAAATAAAAAGGATGCATTCATCGTACAAGCAAAAGCCTGACTGGCGAAATTACCGAGCATGAATATGAAGGCAAAATGAAAGATCACAGCATCAAATTCAGCGCATGCCAGTGGGATTTCGGATAAAACCATCAGAAAAACGCGTTTAATTTCAGATTCACAACATGCGTTTCTGTTCTACAAACGGAATGCATGCATTTTGGCGAAAATTAACAGGCCACCAAAGCACAAAAATCTCAAGTTCCTCGAAATAAACGCCTAGTTTTGCTTTAACGTTACCAGATTTGCGGGTCAACTCAAACAGACTGACCCTGACCGCAGACGTCGTTTCATTTCCTCATAAAATAACCAGTTTCCAGAAACACTGGCAAAACGCTGTCTATTTTTAACCCTGAATGACAGCGTCTCTTTTTACCCCCGCAAGGACACCGCGGCTCTGTCCCCGCCTCTACCCGTCTCTCCCCTCTCCTTGTCCGGGCACAGCTGCGCTGAGCACCCGCGGTGTGACAATCACCATCCTCGAAATGGGGAAAACCCTTAACATTAAAAGAAAAGCTGACCACAGCTATTAAACCTTAAATATCTCAACAAGACATCGAAAACTTTTATTTTAAATCCATTCCCATGTCTTTATTCGGCAGTGAATCGTTTGCCAATCATTCAGTCAGTCTGACACCTGACCACCCCCTCAAAAATACGTTAAACAGCGATATCCCCAAATATTAACCACAATATAGATCATATCTAAATCATATCTAAGATTTAAATCAATCAACAAATACTCCCAGCTCGACGAGTCGTCACAAATATGATCATGTTAAACACATAATATACACGTATATTATACCCTTTTGAATGGCACATCAAAACACACATCTCAAAAATTCACACGCCACATATAGGCAAATTATTATTGCTCAACGACAGCAACAAAACCGGTTTAACATCTGAAAAACTGGCTCGTTCGCAGACAGCTTTAGCAGTGCGGCTAGAATATTTAGACCCTTTAGCACGCGCTAACCGAGCTAACGCTACAAATCCTCGATCCGAGACAGAAATAAACGCCACATAACTATTACAGACCATCAACGCGGTTTAAAAAACACAACAGCATTATGGAGAACCAACACAGTAATGGACACAGTGTACAGGCGAATTAGATATGGGTTTTAAAGGGACTTGCCTCAGAATGAACGCTCCGGCTCCGCTGTCTCTCTCTATCTCTCCTCTAGTCTGTCTGAGCGTCAACAACACGCGCACACACTCAAAGCCTTCAGACAGATCGCGCGTCACACACAGCGAGAGCGCGCACTGGCGGAGCGGATGATGTTGCGCGGGCGTGTGTGTGTGTGTGTGTGTGTGTGTGTGTGTGTGTG
>CAIGQZ010001336.1:14308197-14322343 GCA_903798205.1 Danio tinwini | reverse complement strand
ATAATATAATATAATATAATATAATATAATATAATATAATATAATATAATATAATATAATATAATATAAAAAGAACAAGGTAGTTGTCAACAAGCCACTAACTATGATTTAAACTTGACGTCTATTAAATCAAATTTCCTGAGCTCAATGTCAGCAGGCTATGTGTGGTTTGATGCTCCAGTGATCAAGGCCCATTTCAGTGGCTTTTCAGCTCTGGCTGCAGATAGCAAGGTCAGCAGATGTATTATAAAGCAGGTGCGCCCACACACACTTGCACACAAACACAAACGCACACACAGAACTCCAAACACTGCCACATTGATTTTTTTTCCAGAGGGTAATAACATCATCCCGGTATTGTGAGGAGTAATTTAAACTTAATATGGGTAATTACTCTCCAATAGCTGATAGTTCATTTAAAGCTTGACATAATGCTGTTTGCGTGCAGGAGAATGAAGGATAAAGAATGGCAGGGAAATGGATTAAGCGCTGATGGGCCACACAGTTAGTCAGGCAGCTGTCTTCTTTACAGACTATGGGACTAAACCCTAAGCACCCCCTGAGGACGGAGCTTCAGAGGAAATCTATAACCAAATGCATCATCAGAGAGACAAACAAACGCTTATCGCCAACACTACTGCTACATGTGCTACGACCTGGTCTGAAAAGGAGAGTCTGCTTGTTGTTTAAACAGACAGACTAAAAAAAACGCACCTGGATCCCTCCTCCCTAAAGAGCCATTCAAAATGGCAGATGTGTTTGGTGTAAATAGAAGAAATTTTAAGAAGTTGCTTCCAACAACAACAACAACAACAACAAATGGGATCATACATACAAGATGCTATGCAAATCACACCAATAAAAGTTAAAAACTTTTCAAATTTGTTTAAAAAGTACAATTTACAAGAAAATACACAGTATTTAACTGTAATGTGAACTACTTTATACAGTGTTACTGTATTGTGAAAATTACTGTATATTTTACAGTAAAGATATACCTAAAATTCATACATATACATATATAGCAAGATAAATGATTCTGCAAATGTAAATACAGTATTTTTACTGTAATTGATTTACAGTAAGCTTCTGGCAAGCTGCTGCCATTAAGTTAAAGCCACAGCCATATCACCCTGCAGCTCAAGACCGGTTACTCACTAAAGCTAAGCAGGGCTGAGCCTGGTCAGTACCTGGATGGGAGACCACATGGGAAAACTAGGTTGCTGTTGGAAGTGGTGTTAGTGAGCTTAACCTGCGGTCTATGTGAGTCCTAATGCCCCAGTTAAAGTGTCAGTGGGTGCCGTCTTTCGGATGAGAAGTTAAACCGAGGTCCTGACTCTCTGTGGTCATTAAAAATCCCATGGCACTTCTCGTAAAGAGTAGGGGTGTAACCCCGGTGTCCTGGCCAAAGTCCCTCAATCGGCACTTTCCCATCATGGCCTCCTAATCATCCCCATCTATTGAATTGGCTCTATCACTGTCTCTTCACTACACCAATAGCTGGTGTGTGGTGAGCGCACTGGCGCCGTTGTCCTGTGGCTGCCGTCACATCATCCAAGTGGATGTGGTGGTGTGAAGAGACTCCCCTCATGATTGTGAAGCGCTTTGGGTGTATGGCCATACACAATAAATGCACTTCATAAATACACATTACATTACATTACAAGTTACTGTAGATTCTATAGGAAATTGTTAAAGTGTACTATTTCAGTTTGTTTACTTCACAACTTCATGTTTAATTTATTGCTTAAATCAAATTACAAAAAAAAAACCTAAACAAATTGATCATGCAAGCAATGCAAGTAAAAGTGCAGTAGGTGATTGTCTTCAGAAACATTTTTTTGTTGTGCTGGTTGAAAGTCTCTTCACATTCCAATAGTACTGATTAAAGTGAATGATCTAAACGTATTTATATGTATTTTTATATTCTGGGTAAGGCATAAGACTAAGTAATGTTCATCCAATTAAATATTGTCTAGCCGATAATTCTGACAAGTAGCCCAAACTGTCTGTCAGCAAATGTATATTTGTACATCTGCGCACCCTGTGCATTCGTGTGCATGCGCGCCACATTCACATGCACACAAGAGAGTGACAGCGCTAAAAACTAATGCTGAATCAAAACTTTCAAATCCTGAATCAATATTAGAGTTACTTTTGCAGGCTGGAGCAAAGAGCTTAAAATGACCAAGAGGCGACACTCAATAGAACGTTCCATTGCAACAGCAGCGCCCTGCAACAGCTCCGGATTCCACCATTTTGGAGTGAAAGCGATCGGCTGCCTATTGGATCTTATTGCTGTCGCAATGGCAAGCAGCTGCTTTGTTTTTTATTAATTTATTTAAAAAGCGCAATAAAGCTGAGATACAACCTGAAAGACGACAATACAACACTTACTATCACAATCATCAGCACTTTTAATAGTTTTTTTTACAGACTAACTGTACGTTTACACCGAAAGCAGCAAGAGCGTCAAAGGTCGCTCTGGCCGCCCTGGCGACGACGCTGTCTGCCTTCAGCTCTGGCGGAAAGAGTGTCACAATTCGCTACATTGATCTCGTATTTAAAAGAGCCGTTACAGCAAATCAGAAAATCAGTTACATTCCCACATAAAACATGCTTTCTAGCGTGAAGATGTTGCACACTTATTATAACATTCATTTAACTATTGAAGATCTAGTTGCATGTGGTGTGGCTTTGTTCCACTGAATTATCCAATGTGTCCATATGCCTGAAATATTCTGAAGCATACCGTTTTGTATTGCCGCATGAGATTCCCGCTTTTTTAAAGAAAAAAATATATAACATTGATGCACATCAGTAACTCGCCAGTAACTTTTTAATGTATGATCCTGTAAGAAAAACATTGCAAATAATTGGAAATCCGGCGACCGTAATATTAAAACCCTTAGGAACAACTGTGGTCTGAACCAAAGTTTACAGGACTGTGTTCTCTGGACTTCTCTCAAGCGGTGGACTTCTACATTCTGATTGCTTGCCGCCGAACCGCGTCACAGCTCATTACCATAAAGTTGACTTGATTTAAACTCTCCTCGACGCCCACACCGGCGAAGACGCGCCACGCTGCTCCTCACCGCCGACTCCTATTGAAAATGAATGACATTCGGCTACTTTGACGCTCTCGCTGCTTTCGGTGTGAACGTACAGTTATAATATGCTGCTGTTCTAGTGGAGTTTTCATTCCAAAATGGCCACCGCACCATATAGTGGTGTAGCAAAAAGGAATTTATTTTATTACTTTTGTGTCTTTATTTTTAATTAGAAAAATGTTTAGACTAACAACAGATTAATCAATCTTTTTCATTTGTATGATACCTTATATTACCCAGACACACTTCTTCTTTCTTACTGTGTTGCATACTTTTTAGAAGGAACTGCTGACAAGAGGGAAACAGCAAAATAAAAATAAATAGTGCGGGGGGCCCTTGTTCCAGACTGCTGTCTAATAAGTCTAGACATGTCACAAGGAGCTGGATGCTTACAGAAGTTGTGAAATATATTAAAGATACACTTAATTGTTCAGTTCTGGTATGCAGAGAAGGGTTGCAGAGAGAGGAAGTACGTCTGGGTGCAACACTCAAAGGACTGCAGAATGACTGATAAGTGACGTTACACCAAAACTCCACCTGTTAATATCAGTTGTGTATATATGCAGAGTCAGGGAAATGTATGTTAGTTGCAAACCTCCTTGTATTGCATTGGGGTAACGTAACCCAGAGCTCTGTCATCGAATTATTCATTTGTATCTAATAAATTACTAATATTTTTGGCATTGAAGAAAACCCTCTCCTGACCTTTTAATATTATTATTATTAGCTTGATATTCCAACAGTGGCTGTTTCCCGGTAAAGTCTAGATCGAATATGCGGCCGGCCGGAAGTGCGATATGCACATTAATATAGTGGCATTTTTTATGACACTGTATAACAATAAATAGTATTTTTACAGTACTGTGATTGTTGGGTTTACGGTTAGGGTGGGGGTTACAAAATGCAATTTATTGGGTAATTTAATAGATAAGATAAATAATACTCGGCACAACTACTGTTTTTACACTTCTGTGGGGGTTGGGTTTAGGGTTGGGGTGGGGTAGACGTTAATAAAATACAATAAATCAGAAATGTTGTAAATAACATAAATAATTCTCTTTAACTTCCGGCCGCAAATGTATCCGATCTAGCAACAACCCTGTTTCCCAAATCACACTAGAGTGTTGCCTCTTGGTGATTCTATGCTCTTTGGCTGGAGGGAGGACGACACCATGGCTGAAGTATTTCTTTTAGACAGGTAATGTTGTGTTTTAAAACTATTTCAGTCCCCCAAAACTGATGTAGATTTTGTTGTGTTATGAATGGTTTATATGCACAGAAGTGTTGTTCAGTCACTGAAATCTTCCGGCGAAAAGTTGATGTAATTATTTTCAATTTCATAAGAGAGTTTTACAGCATTGAAAATGTAGATTTTTTATTTCGTTTAACAACAAAACATCAGTAAACAGCGCTATTCCGCCTAACCTGCTTTACTAAGCTGAAGTTGGTTTTATATTCACATTGGTTCATTTTTGAACAATGACAACCTGTTCTCTATATTTTCTGTCTTATTTCAGAGACTGCATCCTCCGAAGGATGCAGACTTCAAAGGTGAGTCCTTCGAAGTCCACACAGGCCGAAACAAGCGTTTTGAAATAAGATGATCTATACAGAGTACAGATCTCATCACCTAACAACCATAACAGCCTTTATTTTTACATCCACGTAAAATAAACTTAATTCATATTATTAAACCTGAGTTTTCTTTTAAAAGCGTCTTGTCGTTATAAGTGCACAATGAATCTTGGGACGTTCGAGGCCGCGAAGGATCCACCGGTTGTGTCAGTTGCGCACTTCGAATGCATCCTTCGGAGGATGTAACCTCTGAAATGAGACATAGCAGTTGTTTACCATTCTACTCGGAATATTCGGTCTGAAATAGCATGCAAGTATGGCGTAGTAATAGGTGTAATTCCTGCACACCGCTGACCAACCACTAAGCATACAGTAGTCGCTTTAGGACAAAGTGTGTAAGAGAGTGAGACCAGCGATCCATGCATGCATGAAATATTGCACATTATGACAAGTTTTGCTTGTTACATAACTGAAAATTAGCTAGATATTACAGTTTTTCATTCAGAATTGTAGTATTATAAAGTACTATAACGTTTTCTAACTGGCGAATGACATGATCTAGTGCATCTCTGTCATCTTTAATGTGCGCATTCGTTATTTTAGTAGGCTGGCTTTTGGATGGCAGGGGAGGGACTGTATTTCAAAGATATTATGCTAACAGACAACATTTACGCAGATCACCTAAGCTATTACCTGAAACATTTAATAAGCTTTTAAAAATAGAACTTTTAATTTAAGGAAACTTAAAACATTTTACACCAATTCTCAGATAAAGCACATACATATATATATATATATATATATATATATATAAGAAATAAAAATTCAACAATAAAACCAGCACAAACGAAAAAAGGACAGCTATAACACAATTACAAACAAGAAGCAAATGACAGTGTGCTTTAGGAATTTGTTAAAGGTCATTGAATAACCAACACAACCTCACAGCACTTTGCAACTTTTATTTAGTAGCCAATTCAAATTAATGGACCCTTTTCACATTTCCGGGTTTCTCAGTAGCAGAAGTCGTCATAGTTGGTAAACTTAGAGCACAGTGAACAACAAATAACAATCCTATTTGCTAAAATAACAAAAGAAAAAAGCCACGATGGTGTCAGCAAGACATTTAGAAAAAGGAAAAAAAATTGTGTGTGAGACTGATGATGGCAGCCAGAGGAAAGAAAAATGCCAAATTTACTCTCAGCCTCATAGACGCTGCATTAGAAACACCTTGCATAAGTGGTAATTCATTTTTTGCAATTTGATGCAAAAATAATATAATAAACATGAATGCATATAAATGTTCTTACATTTAATAAAAAAAAATCTAAATATTAAAAACTTTCAATGATCTAAGATTATGATGACCGCATCATAACAGGCTTGTGGAAAAGGGTCCATTTGTATACAGTATTCTCAATCATCATATTTGACCACACCCCAGTCACAGGTAGGATTAGGAAAACACCTTCTTTTGAAACATTGCACATTTTAGTATGAAATACGTTTTGAGCTACTTCATCACCAAGATGAAAAATGCTTTCTCAAAGATTAGACTTCACTGTAAATTTAAATAAAAGTTAAAGCCATTTAAGATTTTCAGTTAAAAGCAGTGAGAGATTTTGTCTGTATATGTGCAAAATTGCACATTTCCCTAGTATAAAACAGAAAGTGACATAGTTTTTGTTTTGGTCCATTTAAGCATATAGATCGAAAAGAAATTTCAGTAAAGGCTACCAAAAAAAAAAAAAAGGGATGCTGGGGTAAATATTCTAACAAAATAAATAATTACTTCAACTATTGTTACTTGAGGTGTACAATTATTTAGCAAATGAGCAATTTCTATACCAAAATATTATCGTACACACAAAAAAATTATAAATTGGAGAAAATTTTGTTTTAACCCTTGTGACTGTTTAAATTTACTACCCTTTTGTTATGTTCGGGATGAAAACATCCACTAAGTTAAACTGCTGTAAAAATGCATCAGATTAATATTTTCTCTTTTTTTTTTTTCAGAAATCTGTTAATCAATCTCCATCTTGATCAAAACTACTAAATTTTTTTAGAAAATTACAGGATTTTAACTCTTTAATTGCCAAATTCACAAATGATGTCACTGATTTAGTGGGGAAAAAAAACAAACAAAATGACATTTTTTTATACTTATAAAAATTAAATGTGGACATGTGAAAGATTAGTAACAACATTGGTTGGGATGCATTGTTGGAATTACATTTTTGTTTCTCCTTAATTCACTGTTGGTGGCCGTTTTTGCCCCATTGACTTCCATTATAACCACATTTGACAGTGCATAAATACACAATTTTTGTTTTTATTTACTCCATGTAGTTCTGAGAGCTGAGATGCACATTTAGCTTTTCTCAGACATATCAAGGTAAGTGTGCAAAGGTCACTCTCACACACATACACTTTAATTTGCTGTTATACTCTATATAAAAATCCAGAAACTAAGATTTTTTTCCTCAGGCCTATCTAAAGGGTTAATGGTGCCAACTGATGATCAACAGTAAAACTGACAAATTTTACCTCTTCCCAAGAGGAAAAACCGCCAAAAATTAAAATGCACGATTATATTGTGTCATGGTTTTGTAATAAAAAAATGTGGTTATAATGGAAGTTAATGTGGCAAAAACAGCCACCAACATGAAGTAAATTAGGGAGAAAAAATAAAAATCAATCAAAAACAAAGCATCAAAGCCAATTCTGTTTCACATGTCTTACAAGTCTATACAAGACTTTGATAAAAGGTAAAAAAAAATCCAGTCCTCAATTACTTTTTATACTAACAATACATCAATTTGTGGGGGTTTTACACCAAACCAGTGACATCATTTGTGAATTTAGCAAATTAAAGAGTTAAAATCCTGTCATTTTCTAAGGAATTTATTCGTTTTGATCAGGACTGAGGTTGATTTAACAGATTTGTGTAAAAAGGTGAAAAAAAATTTAATCGGATGCATTTTTACAGCAGTTTAATTTAGTGGATTGTTTTTATCCCTAACAAAATCCAGTGATAAATTTTTTCAGTGCATGTAACATATTTGGTTTTCAAGATTAATCTCTGTTGACACAAATTCCCTCCAGGTAAGAAGAAAGTTCTGGAACAACCTTTATTAGGTTCTCTTCCACATAGAACCTCCCTGAAAGATTTTTTAAAGGTTAGTTTTTGTTTACCAGAAAGAACGTTCTCAAAATGTTCCAATTTGGTTTCCTAAAAATAACCAAACAGGAACCAAATAGTAACTTCTGTGGAACGTTCTGTTTTCTGGGTTCAAAGGAAATCCCTCAGCCACTTTTTTTTTTCCTCACAGCGTATCATTGTTCTCTACCACTTATCAAACAAGGTCACACATCTCCAGTTTGGAGGGCAGCTCGGCTCTGTCTTCCGCAGGGAATCGTGTGCTCTGTTCTCCAGAGAAAGAGGACACTGAGACAATGTCACACAGCAGAAAACAGCCACATTCATCGCTCCTCCAGGGCTTTACAGTAACGGCCAAAGTCACACAAGGTGAGTCATCAAAGGCAGACGCGCGAGGTGAAGCCCTCAACCATCTGGACAACAAGATGCAGCTCCACACACTGCCATGTTCTACATATGTTTATTTAAATCACAGGAAGTGGCTTTCACAAACTTCAAAGTCTGAATATGCACGCACAGAGGCCACTGCTTCATATTACTGTACTGGATTTCTGTATCATGTTTGCAGACGGCTCAAGTTCAAAGGAAATCACTGCAAAGAAATAGTCTGATTGACGTCGGTACTTTTTTGAGCTTCGTTTGTTTAGTCTACAAATTTGTATTATATCACTTGTGAGATTGGTACTGACTTGCTCGCTATGTAACAAGATATACCATAATGAACAACACTCAAAATGCTGCTTGTTCAACCTACTTATTTCAAATGAGTTAAAACAACAATTCCTCAGTTAAACAGGTTAATTATGTTCAATCAAAGACTATAGAATACACAAGACATGTCACTGGTATAGTTTTGGATGGGGAAAAGTGTAACGTCAATATGACAAAGGTAGCCCCGCCTTCTAGTACAGGAGCCAATCATTCAATTCACCTTTATTTCTATAGCACTTTTACAATATAGATTGTGTCAAAGCAACTTAACATAGAAGTTCTAGTAGATTGAAACTGTGTCAGTGCAGTTTTTAATAAAGAGTTAAAATTCAGTTCAGTGTGGTTTAATTTCACTGCTGAATGTCCAAACACTGAAGAGCAAATCTATCAATGCACAGCTCCACTAGTCCCGAACCAAGCAAGCCAGTGTTGAGGAACACACTTTACCAATTGATGAAAGTGAAGGAGGAAAAAACCTCAAGAGAAACCAGGCTCTGCTGGGCAAGACCAGATCTTCTCTGGCCAAATTTCATGCGCAGAGCTGCAGTCTAGGCGCCAGAAGCTCGAGAACGCTGGATGTTCATCATTGAGCAGCTGCAAGTGTAAGTAGGTCACTGGCGGGTGTTCAGGCTGGCCCACAGGATCAATATAAAGACTCGTTGGTCACTAGGGTCTTTCAGAAATCAGTCTCATGCTCTTTACTCCTCCATGACTGCCACAGCATCTGCTCAGGATACAGCCTGGTCCAGGATCATGGATACCTCTAGAAGTCCTCTATGGTTGGCATAATCACTTCTAAAATCTCAAAAGAGCTCAAGAAAAGTTATCATTGATCGCTATAGACCGATGATTCTCCAGGGAAGGAGCTTGGACCAGACGTGAGTTTCTCGAACATTTTAAAATGAAACTAAAGAGACAGTTGTTTAATTTTATTGGTGATATCTAATATAACATTTAATCTTAAGTTTGGCAAGCAATTTTAGAGGATTTGATGTTTCGACATTCAAACAGAATTTCCGAGAGGCGTTTCAAAGATGGTCGCTTAGTGAAATGACCTTCCTTAAAGGGACTCTGGTTCAATCCACTTAAGTTTGTAAAAACATGAATATGAAGAAATTGTACTGAACCCAGCATTTTTAAAGTGTACTTCAAGATAGACAAATGTTTAGTTTCTTTCATTACTGCGATACTGTTAGCTAATCTGACACTGAAGTTACAAATGCAAAAAAATATTTTCTTTCGCTTAATTTACAGATGTTTCACTGAATTAAATATGCATAACGTTGCCAAGAGCAATTATTAGTTTTATGCAGTGCTTTTGAGCTGGATTAATTAATTACAAGTAACAAGTCAGGTGTGAACTGTCCAATCACATCAAAACAAAGTGCTTTCACGCTTGAAAGAGAATGAGATTTCCTTAAATACTTTAATGAGGTGTTAACAAAATAAGTGGTACAGTTTATTATTCCAGTCAGTTGATAGTGTTTTTCAATGTGCATATTAATACACAGAACATACAGAGAGGGAAGAAAAAAAAACAGGTCCAATTCAGCCCCCCAATGCTTCTTTAAAGCATATTAGCACATCATTTTCTTTTTTCTGGGAATGCATCGAGGGCCTTAAGCGATTCAATCATTTCTAATGCCGGGTTGCTAACGAGATCCTCGCAGCTACAAACCAGTGTGAACATCTGTGAAATAGTAAGCGAGTTGAAGCGTGCATGGAGAGGAATGAGAGAGGGTGATGCTGCATACGAGTCGCCTGTTTAATGTCATCATTTGGTCATTATTGTCAAAGTTCCTTTCAGTTTAGTCCACAAACAAAAGATGCGTCCAGACATGATCTGTTTCCAAAACGCACCACCCGAAGAACAAGGCGCCGTGTGGAGTAAACACAAACCAAATCATGCATCTGATCTGGCTTGAAATCCCCCAAAGGGATGAAAGAAGCCCCTTTTCGGTGACTGTACAGAGAAACAATGCTCCCTGACGCTTAGTTTGTTCAATGCAAAAATACATCAACGGAATATCATAAGCAGAAAGGCAATACATAACATTTAACACAAGAAAAAGAGCAAGAAATCAAAAAAAGCAAAAAATAGTTTATACATGCTGCAGTTAGAGTAGTAACATGCGTTTACCTCGTTTGTTTGGAGATCGCTGACAGGAACACTCATTTTAGTGTCTTATTTTGGTCCTGCATTGAAGAAAGCTGTTGTGTTGTCACCTCTCTATACAGAAAACTTCTCCTCCATTCACAGTTGTCAGTATCTACAACAGTGTTCAATAATGTTCCCTGTTCAATCTAAAACGAGGAAACAAATCCAACCGTCTTAAAACAACGTCTGGAAAACTCTGATTCAACACATTGTGCACATTCTATATAGATGACAGTACTCTTAAATAAAAAATAGTAATAAAACAAAGTGTTCTCATCCTTACGCTACAGACCAGATAATCAGAAACTTTCTTCAAGAATATCCCATGTGGTATAAAGTTTTAAAAGGGCTTACTATATATGCTCAAAGGATATTCTTTCATATTTACAAAATAAAATGCGTATCTTTAGCATTGGGAGGTCCTGCGTACCATCACAGTCATTCTTTTTTTCCTTTAGTTTGCGGAGTCCCGAAAGCTAAAACTGTTGGTCGAAGGCACTGATAAATGTCCTTTCATCAGTGCTGCTGATTAACATGATACAAAAATAATAGACTTAAGGACTAGTGGTTACAAATGGCAGAAAGTGAAAGACATTTGGCAAAGTTAATGTTTCATCTGGTCCCAACAAAGCAAAGTCAGGTTGTTGTTGTTTCCTTTTGTGTGATTGCTTGCGACCATGCAAATAAAGGCAGCGATGATATGCGTGTAACAGAAACAGAGCGGCCGTTCACACACACTCCTCCGCAGACATCAGCAGAGGGTTGATGTACTCGAAGCCTTCAAACTCAGACTGGTCGATCTTCTTTACAGCATCACTGGGGGAAAGGCAAACACATAATCAATCAGTCTTAACCCTTTAACAGGCATCGTAACTGTCTGGTTGACCTTTGGGCCACTGGTTATCATCAAAATAAAAACCTCAAAATCAGCTTGGAGTGCTGTCAGGAAATTAAAATATAAAAAATAAATAAATTCTTAGTGAGAAGTTTAAACAGTCCAAACAATGTTGATATCCGAAAGCACTTTTTTGATATCTCCACTAAAGTTTCTATAGACACATCCCTCACTGCTGATTAGCTGCAAGTCTGTTTTGGGACTTGATTCGACAGTGTGGTCAAATAATTTTTTAAATATCACTTTTGCCTGTAAAGTCTAAATACTCTTGCTGACGCCCCATGCATGAGTTAATTTTTTTTATGTGACCATTATTTCAAATTACAAAAACTTACCATTACTTCAAATGTTCCATGAAGACATGTTAAGTTAATCACATTACATACTTCATTCCTAATGGTTTATGTATATGTAATGTTTATGTAACAGAAAACCATAAAGCACTGCTAATTTATTTGCTTTTGCATGTAATTTGTTATAATTTATGCAGATCCACAGCATAGAATTATCCCAGTTGATCTAAAATAATAAAATCTTGCCAAATAGAGCTGTTCAAATCATCTGGTAAAATTATATTCATATTGCAATATACATCTCAGTAAAACTAAATATTGCAATGTCCAATTTTTTCCAATCTGTGCAGCCCTAATTCAAATGTCTGAAACCTAAAATAAATGTAATTAGTTTGAAAACACCAACAATATTAGATTTCTGACATTAGATTTATTCTTTATCTGAATCCAGTAGCTGATCATGTTACTTACTGTTTTACACACTATTTTACACACTTTATTATTTTAATCATCGTACACATCAACGAGTTAACCGCTATTCTCAAACAGAAAACAGAACATTTCTTCCAGGAAAACCGGGTTACGTGGCAAACAGTGAATCCAGTTTACTGTAATGTGTCATTAGGCATCGTGTAAAGCGTTATTACTTCCTGATGAAAGCTGCATTGCTGTGGTGAAGATGTGAAGTAGATCAGTGGCGTCTGAGCCTGTGATTCAGAAAGTGTGAGGCGTGACAGAGACAGATGTACATGAACAGACACTCACTCATCGTCAGGTGTGAGCTGAATGGGCTCGTTGGTGAACTGGGCATCAAAGTTATCCAGACCAAACTCGCCCGAGATGTTGGGTTTGAACGGTGGAACCACTTGCTTCTGCTCCATCTGAAAAACAGGTAACATGAGTCAAATAACGACAGGTAACTACTTCTCAAAGTTAATTAACCGTTAACTATAAAAAAACAGATGTTTCAGTAAAGGAAGCAAGAATTCCACATGTACATTCCAATGTGTCTGAGCCGTATTTTAAACACGATTAACAGAAGACAATCACCATAATGTCATTTAGTGTAGCAATAGTTTATACACCTAAAAATGTTTCGACATATTTAGAAAAAGAATCACTGGATAAAATATAAAAAGGTTCAACCCCAAAATACTACTTTAGATACTTTATACTTTGCCATTATCCTTCAGAGCACTGTATTTTACCCTTTTGTCAGCGAGTTTTTAATTTAAAACAATAGAATGTAATAAGTTATTTTATTCTTTTATATATGTAACAAATATCTAATGTTCGCATGCTTTTTATTTATTTTATTTTTCAGAATGAGTTGTATATACAGCAATGAGTAGAAAAACCCAGCAGTGTGGTCTGATTCAAAACAGTATTACAATATCGCTGTGTGCACAGTTAAGGATAAATAGTAGACTTATAATCAATGCCAAGACAGGTCAAAGGAGTTTCCCAAAGCCTCTGAAATGACTTGGATTTTCCTTATATGTTAGGGCTGCTTGATTATGGGAAAAATCATAATCACGATTACTTAGGTCATAATTGTAATCACGATTATTCAAAACGATTACGGTTAAAGTCAAAATGATTCGCCCTCCTGTGAATTTTTTTTTATAAATACACTTGCAATCAGAATTATTGAACCCCCTTTGAATTTTTTTTCTTTTTTAAATATTTTCCAAATGATGTTTAACAGAACAAGGAAATTTTCACAGTATGTCTGATAATATTTTTTCTTCTGGAGAAAGTCTTATTTGTTTTATTTTGGCTAGAATAAAAGCAGTTTTTTATTTTTAAAACCCATTTTAAGGTCAAAATTATTAACCCCTTTAAGCTATTTATTTTTTCCATAGTCTACAGAACAAACCATCATTATAAAATAAATTGCCTAATTACCCTAACCTGCCCAGTTAACCTAATTAACCTAGTTAAGCCTTTAAATGTCACTTTAAGCTGTATAGAAGTGTCTTGAAAAATATCTAGTCAAATATTATTTACTGTCATCATGTGAAAGATAAAATAAATCAGTTATTAGAGAATTTAGAGTTATTAAAACTATTATGTTTAGAAATGTGTTGAAAAATCTTCTCTCCGTTAAACAGAAATTTAAAAAAAGCCCCCTTAAGCAATATATTTTTGATTGTATGCAGAAGAAACTATTGTTGTACAATGACTTGCCTATAATTACCCTAACTTGCCTAATTACCCTAATTAAGCCTTTAAATTGCA
>CAIGQZ010001336.1:14289183-14303197 GCA_903798205.1 Danio tinwini | reverse complement strand
ACACACACACACACACACACACACACACACACACACACACACACAGTTATTTTCCTCCCTGTAAGAAAGGGAAATTGATACAATAAAATAAAAATATGAAACAAACTGTGCTTTAAGCATCTTCACTGTAAAACTAAAACATTAATTACAGCTACAAAAGTCCTTCAGTCAAGAGCGGTGAGTGATTTTGTTCTTTTGTTTTTTGATTAGTAATGCTAATAACAGTCGGCAGCAGGAATATTGTGCGCTGTCACTTTAAGAACAGTACGGTTCTGATTTATGGTTTCACTTTTACATGTCTTTTGACTCGTTTGTTTATTACATAAATGAGGGTTAATCTGAATAATCACTAAAAACTACGCAGAACACCTAGTAACCACATTAATGGGGAGGCTGTAACCTTCTGTTTATGTATTATAGACAGTTTGTCACAAAAATCATTCCAAAAATCAGCAATCAAAGGACACTCCCAAAGACCATAAAAGAATGTGCCGATACTATTATTGCATTTTGGACATTGAGGTGAAAGTGTTATTTATTTTACTATATTTATTTTATATAAACATTTCTTTAAATCTGTTACAGACTGAAATATTCAAGGGTAGTCTGATAATATCAGACCACGCATTTTCGCCAGTGTCGCATTTTAAGATCTTACTCAATGTCTTCTGCAATGAAATAAGATTGTCTGCTTTATACTAGTTTATCATGGAGTAAAATTTGGAAATAAATTGCTTAACTTCAGCATTCTTAAGAAAGAATTATCCAAAGAGAAATCAAAGCTATTCAATGTAAGACTGCCGTGTCTAGTATGAACGAGAAGTCTTATCTGCAGATATTTAAAGAAATCATTTTTAAGGGATATTATGCTTTAAATCTAACTCCTCAAATGACATATTCACATGCTTTTGTGTAATACATGAGAAAATCTATAACAAGCATTTCACAAAAATAAGCATTTTTGTTTTGTTTATGCTAAAATAACACACAGATTTTTCAATTGTGTTTTACGTAAATCTTTTTTTGGAGAAGAATAAATATAAGTAATAATAACAATAATTCTCTATAATAATAATAATAATTTTTTATTATGTTACTTTGAGCAAAGACTTAATACTTTGGGTTTTCAGGGCTGCTCTGTCAAACTTTCTGCTCTTGCTGTAAGGCCAGGATGAGCTCCCCCTGCAGGCCACCAAAAACACCACAGTCTGTCTGAGAGGAAAGTGTAATCTGATCGTTTTAAACTGTCTGACCGCTACAACTGTCTGTGTGTGTGTTGCCCAGACCAAACAGGGACAAGAGGTCACTGTTCGTCTGAGGCTTGTCTGCTGGTTTGACATCATTTAAACCTGCCTCACGATACAGTTCACAGTCTCAACCCTCAGAGCAGAAAAATCAATAACATGACACCTGATCACCTTCATTATATCACTGGCCTTACATGTGATCATGATGCAACCACAATAAAATAAAACACACAGGCTTTTTTATATTCTACAGATTCAGATACTAATTTGTACCAATTTCAGTATACCAATTTGTATTAGTATGGACAAGCTACAGAAATCAGAAAAAGAATTATAAAAACCACTTGAGAATTTGCCGGACTTATTATCCATTGGTTAAAGTAAAACACTAATATTTGTTTTATTCTTAAAAGGTCTAATAAAATGTCAAATATATTTTCATTTACAACTTATTTTGTCTCTATAATAAACATTTTCATTTGTTGTGATTGATATTCAGAGTTGTTCTGCCATATACTGATCTACTGACTCTTCTTTAGTTAAAACATTTGTATTGTGTTGTTAAAGATGAATATAATCACATCTAAAAATATGCAATTTTGTGTTATTAAATGCAGGAATTTTTTTTTAAATTGATTAAAAATGTCATCAGTGTTTCTGAACAAAACGAAAAATGGCCTTTTACTCAAAACACAAGAATATGTATGGTCTATTAATTTATACCACATTTGTCCAAAAACTACACTATTACTTTAATGTAGACTGTCATTTATTCACTTTAAAGGGCCATGAAAGCCCCTTCTTTCAGTTCAAGTCCACTTCAGAATTTTTTCAAAAAATGCTCTGAGATGTGTGTGTAGCACAGCAAGCAGAGGGAGGAGTGGGCATGGCTGGCAGAGCAAGAGAAAAAGAGGAGAGCAAACAACTGTTGTCAGTTGGCTCAAATAAACTGTAAGTCATTTAATGTCCTGCTACATTTGTCATTCGTAATTTCATATACACATAACCACAATTTGTTATATCATCATAAAGATAATCGTGTTTATATAAACACTATAAATGAGGATTTCTCTCCTCCTCAATCTCCGGGTCTGAATGCAGACACAGTGGATAGCAGTGCAGAAGGTCTCTTGCCCTGTCTATTTCAACCATTAAGCCCTGCCAGTAATCTGGAGGATTTTAAACGTATGGCGAACACAGCAGCAAGGATATAGGCGATGTGTGTGAATGGTAATGAACTTAACTGATAAAAGACAAATTCCGCCATTCTCCAATTCTTGTACAGCTCTCCCGACAAAAATGCTTGCTGCAAACCAACAGCTTTGCTGTTTCAGCCCTGACAGCATCGCGGGGAAAAACATGCAACAAACCCAGTGGATCATGGAAACAAATATATACCCTTGCACGGACACTGGGTCACACAGCTTGGCAGGTCTGCCTTGCTGTCAGAAAGCACGTGCTCACATGAATAATTAGGAAGCAGGGTCTTCTCATAGGATAAGAAAACTCTGCTATGAATAATAATGAGAAACAGACGCGTCATCACTCTACTAGCAGATTCGTGCTACGTTACCAGTTTTGATCGTGCCCCAAAAATTATTTTAAACCCGGAAGATGACATTAGCCAACAAAAGCTCAAAATTATAAATTTTTTTCCACAATTAAAGCTGACAGGTGCTAACGTTGTCTTAACTGATGCTCAACACACACATATTTGTAAAAATCTCAAAAAAGTACTCCAAAATGTCTTAAACCTTTAATTTTGACGCCACTAATAGGTTTAATAGGTTTGATTTTTAAATCTAATGTATTTAATCTTAAAATATACCGATCACTTTTTTTCTTTGTGTAAAAAAAAAAGATGTACACCAAACTAATAGGATGTGTTAAAAAAAATACAAATGTTTATAATGACTCATTTTTGAGTGAGCTGTACTTTCAAAGCTGATGCTCCTGAAATGAACTTGAAGTGGTAAGGGCTCACGACAAAATTACAGGAATGACTAATCAAATGAAGGATTCCTCAAGGTCATAAATAACAGTAAACAGCTCTTCGGGCTCCAGTAAGTCCTCTGTTTAGTTTCACTAACGTCAGGTTACAGAGAATGACTCATTGCTTCCTCTGCGTCTCAAGTCAAAACACCCAAGAAGACAGATAAAGGAAACGGAGATAACAATGACTCACAAGATCCCAGTCTACATTCCGGAAAAAAGGATGGGCCATGATGTCTGCAAAGCCTGTCTGAGGATGACATCCCAGCCGTTCCTTCGGCTCCTACAAAAAAATAAAGGACAAATTGCAGTGAAAAGAAACAAGTTACATTTTAAATTCTTGCTTGCTCTAATTGTCCTTCCAATTGCTTGCTTACTGTCTAACTTGATATTCATCTAGTCTTTGTTTGATTAAAACCGAAACCGTATTATGTACAATATTAGACTAAAAGAGAATATCTACATATTGTGGCTTTTCTAATGATTTAACTTGCTTCTATTGACCTCATTTGTGAATTGCTTTGGTAAAAACGATCTGCTAAATCAATAAGTGTAAATGCAAAGAGATGAACAGATAGACACAGATATACACAGAACGATTAATACACAACAGAAGGAAATAAAGAATGATTATGACGGCACCCTAACAAGCTCATCTGACGTAAGGACATTAGCATTGATCTGTCTGGTCTGCTTTACCTTGCTGAGGAATCCCTTCAGCACGCTTGCGGCTTTAACCGATAACGATCTGGGAATTCTGATCTGCTTCTCCAAAATGACTGCAGAAGAAGTGTAAAGGAAAACATGAGATACACACAGAGAGAAAAAGCATTTCTAAAACGTTCATTCTGTCGATCATGTACCTTGGAAAAGATAATCTTCTGTGTTTTGGTCAGGGTTATCCGAGCTGCCGACTATGTCGAAGGGAGATCTTCCAGCCATCATCTCAAACATCAAGACGCCCAGAGCCCACCAGTCCACACTAAAACCTGGACACAAATGACACGCATCATTCTGAGGCTTAATACCGGCATAAATTTAATCGGGAGAGGGGTTATGAAGCAAATGCTAACTGTAATAATAAAGGTTTTATAGGTATGTAGGATTGATTGAACTAGTGGTTAAACTAGGTATTGCAGTCCAAATTCAAAATTTTTTTTTTTCACTCAGCCCCTCCTCTGAAACACAGGTTGCCAGATTGACGACACCAACAGGAGAAAGTGTGCCTTCAGTCTAGACTTACACTGTAAGCTGATCAGCTAATGTTTATGTTTGTATTTTTTTGCTAATAAAAAACTAGCTCATGTAGATATATATGTTCATGGGTAAACTGGCAGTGAACAGTTACAGAGACCAAAACTAAGATAGACATTTTGACACAAAACTCCCATTTTCAAAGGAGAATAACTGACTAGCATCCTTTTTCATATAAACAAGTATGTTCATTAAGCATGTATCTTAAATGTCTGCATAAAGAACATATTTTGGTATTTTTTAAATTTAGAAGAGTCAAAATGCATACAGCACCTTTAGGCATTAGCAAACGTGTGCATACAGTGTTAGCACATATAGTTGCTAACTGAAAATCTTCATAAAAAGTCTCTGCTGTGTGTGAATCGAGTTTACCGTAGTCTTCTCCTCTCAGAATCTCTGGTGCAATGTAATTGGGAGTTCCACAGAAAGTGCTGGTTGTGTCTCCTGGTCTCAGTCCCTCCTGCGTAACAGATAACAATAAGAAAACCAAAGAAACTTATAACACACATAAGCTATGTTTCCATACACCTATTTTTATGCGCATTTTGGATATGTGCATAAAAAACATATGCGCATAATTGAGAAAGATAAACTTTACACTTTTACCAAACAAATTCCAGTATGCGCATTAAAAAAGGTCATGTGATTTTGTTATGAGCTCATGTGATGATAAAAGTGTGTGTGAATGGATAAACCAGCAGGCTGAGCACATTGTAAAACATCTGAAATGTTGTTTTGGTCAATGTAAAACGGCATAACCGTTTCAGTATTAGTGTTATTATATTACTAATGATCTCCAAAATTAAGAACGTCTGTGCTCCGCGTCTCACGCCTTCAAACGCCACTGTGCGTTCACTGCGTGTCAGGATTGCCTTCTGAGGAGCAAGTCATTTATAAAGAAAAGATTCACGCAGCTTCTCCTAATGCAGCAAATTCTGTCTTTACTGTTGATATTTGGGGACAGTTAATCAGGAAGTGACGAGTTTGTCACTGCTTTATTCCATGTCTTTTATGCGTTAATCCAGTTGAGCATACATTTAATTGGATGGAAACAAAGCTATTGAGGGCTAATTCCAGGTTCCTACCACAAGCCATTTTCTTATAAACTGTTAAATGACTGCAAGGGTCTGTTTTTCTGCAGTACTGTTCAGTGAAATATTGTGTAAATATTTTTTATATTTATACTATTATTATTATTATTATTATTATTGTTATTAATATTATAACACTGTAAAAAATGCATACAAAATCCTTTTAAACTATATCCTATTCTGATTTAACCCACATTTATACTTTAACGATTTTTTTATTATTTGTGTATTCTTCGTATTTGTGTGGATCAAAAGCTTTTTAAATTTTTATAATACAGATGCTTTTTAATACATAATTACATATAATAATTTAATAAAAAATTATTATATTAAATTAATTTCATTTATAATGTAACGTTTAAACTTATAAAAAATAATATATATATATATATAAAAAACATGTAAAAAATTTAAATAAGTTTATAACCAGCAGTGCACCAGTATTCTATTCAATAGCATGTGAGGTTTGACATAAAATGTTATTAGATATAGAACAGCACATCTTGTTCCAAAACTTTGAGTTTGTTTCCTCTGCTGAAAAAAGAAAGGAAATGCAGTGCCCAGCATAAACAAATACACCCTTTACAGATTTCTCTTTAAACTGAATACTATCTATAGGATGCTATACAATAAGATATTTGTGTCTATACATTACATTAGTCAGTACTAAAGCCAAAACTGAAACTTATTTAGGAAAATACCTTAAGATTAATGGGCAAAAACAAGTACCCCCTAATGCAGGGCTCAAAACCTTTTTGCTTGGTAGCACCGGAGCCAAAATTTAAGCGCACCCACAAAAAATTAGGAGCACCGTTACTACAAGTTTTATATTACCAGATTTATTGCATTTGAAATCAACAACAATCAAAACTAACACAAAAAAATCTGCATGGGCCCACCGGCTCTGCACACTCAGCTTGGCGTGATTCAGATGAACCGAGTTAACTTTGCTGTTCTTAAGAGTGGTGTCTGATATTTCACAGATGATATTGACATATAACTTATTATTTGCATACTTCATCTTAATAGCAATAACGGTCTTTTTATGAGCTGCAATATTATTTTAATCTCAGTGAATGCATGCTGTTTTGTGATGGTAAACGCAATGCTTAAAATGTGTAGATGTGGCAAACACCGTTACCTGAAAACTCCATCCCCCCACTGACTTTACAGTGAATGGCTTTAGTCATTTTCATAATGCACTTTAACCCACTGGAGGTCTTTTATCCACTCTTTGAAAAATATAAATGGTGGATTAACATTCACCGCATGATGTGCCGTTATTTGTAACTTGAGGTTGTTTCTAAAACAAAATCTGTCTTTACATTTTCAAAGCTGTAGCTCCCTGTCAGCTGAACTGAATGATTGAGAGCTGAAATTAACCAATCAATTTGCGTCCTGTTCTAGAGCAGTGGGCCAATAAGAAGAGCTTGAAGGCGGGGCAAGCATTGCAGAATTGGCTTACTGCAGCAAGTTGATGTCAACTGTTTTTAAACCATTCTGGAGTGCTGTGTTTAGCGTTTTTTGGTGCAAAGATGCATTCTGCCTGAATTTCTCCTAAATCTGAGCACACGATGAACATTTTCCAGTGAAAACTGGTCGCACAGCAACAATTTAATGCATTCACACAAATGCTCCCAAATATATGATGAGGTTGCATAGATAACATTTCGGGCGCATATAATTTCGAGCCCTGTCCTAATAAAAATGTTAGGAAAAAAATATAAAATAAAGCTTTAATAAAGAAAAAATTAAGAGATCCATTAAAAAAATCTAATAAATTGTGTTGAAATTTTCTAGTTTGTCATTTTTTGACAACATCTTATTCAAATTTAAACGCATTATCTTTTTATTTCTAAAGCTGTCAGGATGATCACACTCTTATTTCAATAAATATTTAATACAACTATTTTGTTTAAATGTGCAAAATATATGGTCTCTATTCACTAACCATGTATAAAATTCATTTTCGAAAGGGATGTACTCATTTATTGGTTACCATCAACAGTTTGGTACCCATTATTTTTCACAATTACTTTCTGTGTTCAGTAGAAGCAAGAAAGCCATACCGGTGGAATAAGTGGAATATTTAACCAATGACCACATTCAGACTTACCTTACACATGCCGTAATCAGTAAGTTTGATGTGTCCCTCTGAATCCAGCAGAACATTGTCCAGTTTCAGGTCCCTGTAAATAATGCCACGCTCATGAAGGTAGTTCAAGGCAAGACTGATCTCCGCAGAGTAAAACCTGCGAGCGGAAAGAACAAGACACACAGTAAGTGACCTCATTTGTGTTTCTGTTCCTGTGGCGGGGTGTTCAGACAACGTTGAAAGTGTTACGCATTGGACGTCCTCATACCTGGCATGCTCTTCTGGAAGTTTCCTCTGCCGCTGCATGTGGAACATGAGATCTCCTCCATTCACATACTCGATTACAAAGAACAGTCTGTGAAAGAACAGCATTAAATAATCATTAGCCCTCATTATCAGACAAAGACACAGTTCACACTTAACTTAAAGGCTCAACAATAAATGGCCTAAGGGGCACTTTTATTGACTTTTGGGTGCAGAAGTTTTAAAAAAAATTCACTTTTATTTCATTCTCACTACCTCTTATACTTTTTATACATGTATTTTAATGATGTTTTATGACTAAATGAACATCAATATGTGGCAAAAAAGTACACTCATCAAGGCTGCATTTATTTCAGTTATAGTAGTAGTATTTTTTCAGCTTTAATGCATTTAAAAATGTCATTTAATTCCTATGATGACAATGCATAATTTTCAACAGCCATTAAATCCAGTATTAAGTGTCACATGACGTTTTAGAAATAATCCTATTATGCTGAACCATATCCTACGGTGCTGCAGAAGTGCATTTCTTATTTTCAACATTGAAAACCGTTTTGTTGCCTAATATTTTAGAGGAAAATGTGATGCACTTTTGTAACCATGAATGTCATTACGGTCAGTTTTGATCAATATACTGCGTCCTTGCTTAAAAGTAATAATTTCCATAATAAAATTAGCAACACCAAATTTGAAAAGTACATAGCATCTTGTTTAAACAAAAAGTATTTATTAATCAATTAATAAGTAGCTATAGTTAATTAAAAGTGTTCAATAAAAAAAGAGCATATAACAAAACTGTAAAAGAAAACAAACGAGAGCTTAACTCCATAAATTGTAAAATAGAATAAATATAAATTAATTCATAATATAAACTAACTTACTGACTTAATTACTTACTAAATTACTAGCTCTTTTTAGGAACACTTTTAATTAACTATAGCGAATTAATAATTTAATGACTATTAAATGACAACACAACAAAATTTTTTTATCCATGTCTCAGTCATTATAGATGATATATTTTGCCGCATTTAAACAAAACTGTTTTATTAAATACTTATTGAGTAATGAAGTTTGCCCTTTTAAAAAACATGCGTTAATCTTGTCAATAATATTATTCAGAAGGTCATGATTAGCACTTATTAAATAATTGCTTTGTATAGTTTTTATTTTATATTCCTCAGGTGATACAAAACCCAGTAACGTAAAAAGAAAGTAAAATAAAAACTATACAAAGCAATTATTTAATGAGTGTGAATCATGACATTCTGATCAAATATTTATTGAAATAACAGTGTGTTTACCTAACATCTTTAGGAATAAAATATGTTTGTGAAAAATACTATAATAAGATTTTACGGAAGTATAAATCTGTAAATTAATAAATTAATGTTAATAAAAATATTATTTTGCTAATTAAGTAATATTCACAATATTAATGCGTTTTTACGATAACAATCTAGAAACAAAAACATAGTTTACAATAATGTCATAATATGTAATAAAATGAAATATCTATTTAAAAGCATCTGTATTACAAAACATCTGTAAATACAAATACACAAATTATAATAAAATCCATTATAATACTTTGAAAAATATGAAGGCTGGTTAAAACAATCTAACTAAAGCACAATATAAACTGATTCTAAACAAACTGAATAACTTTTACTAAATTATTAGCTCTTTTTAATGAACCTTTAATTAACTATTGCTAAATATTAATTTAATGACCAGTAAATGACTACACCCCCTTCAAAAATGAATTTATCAATGTCTCAGTAAATATAGACAATATATTTTGGCACATTTAAATAAAACTGTTTTATTAAATATTGACTGAAATAAGTGTGATCACCTGACATCTTTAGGAATAAAATATGTTTGTGAAAAATATAATAATAAGACTTTTTAGAAGTATAAATCTGTAAATTAATAAATTAACCTTAATAAAAATATTATTTTGCTAATTATTCACAATATTAATTAATTTTTATGATGACAATCTAGAAACAAAAACATAGTTTACATAAATTTAATGTCATAATATAAAGTGAAATAAAATATAATGTATTGAAAAGCATCTGTATTACAAAACATCTGTAAATACAAATACACAAATTATAATAAAATCCATTATAATACTTCGAAAAATATGAAGGCTGGTTAAAACAATCCAACTAAAGCACAATATAAACAAATTCTAAACGAACAAACAAACTTTTACTAAATTATTAGCTCTTTTTAATGGAACATCCATAATTAACTATAGCTAATTATTAATTTAATGACCATTAAATGACTGCACCCCCTTCGGAAATTATTATTATTTTTATCTATGTCTATAAATTCATTTTTACGACAACAATCTAGAAACAAAAATATTGTTTACAAATGTATTAAATTAATTTAATGTCAATATAAAATTAAATTAAATGTAAGGCATTTAAAAGCATCTGTATTACAAAACATTTGTAAATACAAAAACACCAATTATAGTAAAATATGTTATATTAGTTTGAAAAATATTAAGGCTGGTAAAAAACAATCTAACTAAAACACAATAAAAATTCATAATTCAGGTGTATAGCATCTCATTTTGAAAAAAAAGTGTTTAGAAATCAATTAATATTTAGCTTTAGTTAAAGAGCTAATAATTTAGTAAAAGAAAACAACATAAACTGTAGACTAAATAAATATAAAAATTATTTCATGTATAAAATAATCATGGATAACATGATATTATATTTGATGATCTAAAAGCGTGCGCAGAGATGGACAGACCTGCTCTCCGTCTGGAAGCAGGAGTGAAGTCCCACAAGGAAGGGATGGTTTGAAGCCTGCTCAAACACATGCTTTTCAGTCTGAACCCAGTCAATATCCTAAAAAACAAGAAAGAGAAGAACAAACACCACACACACACACACAAACACACACAAAATCAATCTCCCATTGAAAAGCAGAGCATTCTTTCAGTCAGTAGGGGAAACATTTGGAAGGACATTTAGGACAGTATTGAGCAGAGGCTCCTCGCAAGGCTGAAAACTGATAAAGGTTTTAAAGATGGGGGCACCAGGTCTTCCCGAGGAGCTGCTCCTGGTATGTGAGGAGACTCATAATGAACAGATACAGAGTGAAAAACTAAGACCTTTCATTGACAGCTTGGTAAAAATTCCTTTGACCATGAGACTTGCTTAAATAAGCACTGAGGGGCAAGTAGAGCACAGCTGCCATTATTGACCATCGGCTTCTGCTGTCAGTTCATCAAACGAGCCTTAAGTGCGGCTAATCATTGTTAAATGGTCACTTCATCAACACATCGTCATCTGTTTGGGTGCACTTTAACACATTCTGGAAAGACGCCTCTTTGCTTGATTTATTCGTCATGACTTATTTTGTTTTTGACAGGCTAAACATTGTATGTTGTGCATTTCATTTCATAGGATGTGGTTTATTTAAACCAATTATGATTTACAATCAGGGGCGTAAATTTCATTTAACGGTAGGGGGAAATAAATATACAATTTCTAACAAATAATACAATGCTAAAGCAATGCACAGCTAAACAATATGCTAATTGTGGCTTTTAATGTTAAGTCAACATTATACTAAGTCGTCACAAACAAAATGCATGGAAAATGGCTTTGGCGTGTTATGCAGAGTTCAGACTGCATGATGTTAGCCCTGATTTTGACTCGCCGAAAGGTTTTGATAAATCGCAGACAAATGCTTAAAATCACAGACAAATCGGTGCTCATTCACGTGAGTGACAATCACACAGTATGAACAATCAAGGACACGATATGAAAGAATCGCAGATGAGTCGCCGATGCCCGTGAGATATTTGGCATGCTAAATATCTGGAGCTGTCGGCGATTCAAATCATGCCATGTGAATGTGTTCTCACTGAAAATAACATCAGCGATCACCTACAGCCAATGAGAGAGCAGCATTCACTAGTACAGGTACCTACAGGCCACGCTGAGGCTGGGGGAGAAGTTAAAAGCGCTCATTTTCAGTTTATGTGGACCCAAGAAATTGAGAAAAAAAACTAATGGAAATTTGGCAGGAGCACTGTGTCTGTTTGATGTGTCATCTGATCAATATCACAATCAGGTCGAAAAGAAAAAAAAAAGAGAGAAATTGCTAATTCTCTGAGCAACATAAGTACTTTTTCTAAAAGTAAAGCCTTCTTTTTCCATTATGTAGTTAATAACAAAAGATATACTTTGTGACCTTGCATTGTTTCCATGTCACTTCTCGCGGTTGTTTGGTTGTAATACGTAGTTTGTCTGTGATTCTTTCTTTTAAAGTCATGCATTGTGAGCTGTCCTGTTGCCGATCCATCCTACAATGTAAACACAGCACCGACAGAACGCTAACCCGGATGTGAAAACATCCGTGCCACAACTACTTTAAAAATCATGCAGTCTGAACTCGGCATTAGTTGCAGTGCAGTGCGCAACAAACTATTGTAAACAAGCTAATGTTAACTAGATAAGTAATATTTTAATTGTTAATACAACAGATCATGGAAAATTACATCAGTAATCATAATTTTTGCCACAACTAAGTTACGAATGAGTCTGCATCAACTCTATTAATGAGAATCGCTTAATTTAAAGTGAATTAAATACCCTACTTACTGGAGTTCAACGTGAATTAAGCCTCAGTCATTAGATGAACTGGGAAAGCAGGCAGTGGGCCAAACCACTGTGAGGAAGGGGAGGGGGAACTCAACTGTTTCTAAATGCATTTTTTGCGTTTGCTTTTTTCCTTAGACAATTATTTTAGCTATACATACATACAGTTGAAGTCAGAATTAATAGCCCCCCTGAATTATTAGCCCCCGTTTATTTTTTTCCCCAATTTCTGTTTAATGGAGAGAAGATTTTTTCAACACATTTCTAAACATAATAATTTTAATAACTTAACTCTAATAACTGATTTATTTTATCTTTGCCATGATGACAGTAAATAATATTTTATTTTCTAGGTTAATTAGGTTAGCTAGGCAGGTTAGGGTAATTAGGCAAATTATTGTATAATGATGGTTTGTTCTGTAGACTATCGAAAAAATATATATTACAGGGGCTAATAATTTTGACTTTAAAATGTTTTTTAAAAAATTAAAAACTGCTTTTATTCTGGCTGAAATAAAACAAATAAGACTTTCTCCGGAAGAAAAAATATTATCAGACATACTGTGAAAACTCCCTTGCTCTGTAAAACATCATTTGGGAAATATTTGAAAAAAAAAAAACATAAAATTCAAAGGGGGGCTAATAATTCTGACTTTAATTGTACATATTTTTTACAATAGAGAGTGAGTGGGAAATTTAATAATTGTTTTGGGGACAACCCTCAGATCGCGGGGGACATAGTTGTTTTTCATCTGCAATGTGGAGCAACATTTATTCCAAATTTACTTTTATACTGCAAGTAATGAACATATGGGAAAAAAGTAGTCATATTTGATTTAATGCAAAAAGGCACACGAGGAATGGCTTATTTTAATTTCACTTTAGATGTTTATAATAAATGTTGTGTATGATAAATGCCATTATAGTATTTAGCTTCTTTTATAGCTTTAGTTTTTATTCATTTTTCTGTTCTGAAATGGATCTGTTGTGGATCAAGTGGAACTACAATACATAAAATATTAATTTTTTTGTCCCAACCATGCAGTTTTGACATGACAACTAAAGTCAAACTCACACTATATATATTTACTTGCATTTATAATATATTTATATAAAAATCTGCAATTATTTTAGAAATGGGAGTGAATTTACCTAAAATATAACAAACAAATTACCAGTAAAGACAAATGCAAAAGATTAAAACTTTGGTTGGATTTTCACATCACAGACACATTTCCAAGTGCTGAGACAAAAACCTTCAGATTGCAGCAAAAGGAGGAAAGTAGGGCTGCTCGATTATGGGAAAAATCATATTTCATGATTATTTTAAACCATTGTAATCATGATTATTCAAAACGATTACAGTTGAAGTCAAAATTATTCACCCTCCTGTGAATAAATATATATATATATATATATATATATATA
>CAIGQZ010001336.1:14272509-14284183 GCA_903798205.1 Danio tinwini | reverse complement strand
GTAAATATTTCCCACATGATGTTTAACAGATTCAGGAACTTGTCACAGTAATATTTACATCACAAAAAAATACATCCGGGTTAATGATGTCATAGACCCTTCAGGTTACACACATACACACAGCTAAGGGGCGTGGCCAGAGGCGCTGTAATGGTATAACAGAGACGCTTCTCGGTGATGTGGAGCTAATCTGCGAATCACAGAAAATTATGTTAGCTGACCAATCAGAGCCTCTTGAGGGCAGATCTTTAGAGGAACTAGGAAATATGACAGTCCTTTTCATGTTAGCTGAGTAGCTGTATATAATCGAAGTAGGATGTATGAAAAAAATTATGTGATTTTCTACATATAAATCATTAGCACACATTGCTTTGCACGCCTTAAACACAACCAAGAATTAAAAAAATATACTCTGGACCACCCCTTTAAAGACTAAAAAATTCATTTACAAGCCAAAATCAACCAAAACTATTGTTATTATTAGTTTATTGTGGTTTAAATTATATACTCCCTTGGTTTTCAATGTGGTCCTTGAAAATCTCAGTTTCAAGGGTTATAGTCCTTCCCATTAGCCCTAAACCTTCAAGCTAAAGAGAATTGGGACACCCCTACCCCTTCACGTGATCACACAAAACGAGAGGTAACGGTAAGAGGAAGGGCTTAAGGGGCAGAATTTGGATTGGCCTAAGTGCCTGGAGTCATTTCATCTCACCTCGCACACTTCACCTAACATGGCCAAATTCAAAAAAATTCAGACAGATGTTTCACATAAAGAAAAATATCTGCAAATCATCTAATTAATACAGATATGCTGAATGCATAAGTGAGCTGTAGCAAACCAAACTGTGGCATAACATGCAGTGGAAAAGCACCACAAATGCCAATGTTGTGTTGTGTATTACGCACGCTGCTATGACAAGAAAGAAAAAAAGAAAAGAAAAAAACACACCATACAGGTAGTTCACAAGTTCTCTAATATGATTTTGCTTTTAAAGGTCATGTGTTACTCATTATCCAAAACCATGCTAATGATATAACAGCAGCATTGTTTGCAAGTTCCTGGTTTTATGAAATGTCAAACGTCACCTCATCATCGTTGACCAGCTCCTTCTTCACCACCTTCATGGCATAGATGCGTTCTGTCCTTTTGAGACGCACTAGCAGAACTTTGGCGTAGCTGCCCCTGCCAATCACTCGCAGCAGGTCAAAGTCTGTTAGACCCAAACTGGACACGGCTTTTCCTGATTCCCGACTGCCCACAGCCTGAAGGATGCATGAAAAGAGTATTAAACCAGCATCATACAATCACACATTACTGCTTTCTCCTTCCTGGTTTAGATGTTCTTCACTGTCCTCTCTTTGTTTTTCCCTTGAGCCGCTTGATTTCCTATGACTGCCACAGAGCCAAGGCCCTTAATCAGATGCTAATGACCCTGATAGAAGGTTACTTTATTAGCTGTACGAGAGGAAATCAATAGAGCCGAATGGACCTTGTGCACACCCCCATCCCACTGCATGAGTGACAAGTCCAGTCTAATCATCGGTCTGAGAGCGACTGCTGAATGCTCATCTAATCACACACACACACACACACACACACACACACACACACACACACACACACACACACACACACACACACACACACACACACACACACACACACACACACACACACACACACACACACACACACACACACACACACACACACACACACACACACACACACACACACACACACACACGTCATAATGGCCATATTTACACCTGCTACAAACATTTATTTAGACCAATTTCATTAGCATGTGGAAAGTGTTGCAGATGAATCAAATTGTTCAAACCACATTTAAAAACATTAAATAAGCAAATGATCAGTTAAGGACAAAAAAATTACAACATCAAGTCAACATCAAAAACAACTATTGGTATTACTATTTTATTGTGGTTTAAATTATAAAATTATATTAAACATACAACTTTATACAAAAAATAAAATAAATAAATCAACATTATTCTACTCTAAAAGCTTTTTGATATTAATAATAATTGTATTCTTCTAATACAAATATTTATACATTATATAATCCCTCTTTTTATTATACATTTACCAATAAATCTCAATACAAATTTGTACGGAAGATGGTTGGTGCTGCATAGGGCTGGGAAAAATGCAATCTCAATAATTATTTTCCATATTGAATGATAGCGATATATACTTCAATACAAGTTGTTAATGCTTCCAGATTTAAGAGAATACCTCAATGACTGAATCCGCAAAAATTTGAGGGTCCACTAAATGACATAACATATTCGGCCAATAAATTTTTGGTGGCCGAAAATACCTCTAATAACAACTAGGGCTGTGCAAAAATATCGATACTTCTTACTATCACGATAATTTATTTTACGATAGTGTATCGATAGTCCAACCTTAAGTATCAATTCAAGTTGTGCCAAACGACCTCCTCCTCCGCTCCTGTAGATGACGCTAACTCAAAAATCAACAAAACACCAAGTAGTATGGTATCAGAAGTAAGAAAGAATGAGCATGATGGAAAATATAAAGGTGCCTCCAAGCTTTTAGAGCTGACGTGTGGCTGCACTTTGGTTTTAATGCTATACCAGGGAGTACTGAATTAGACAAAAACAAGCCATTTGTAAGCTTTGCAATATTTATAGTTCTCTGTTCTGTGCAGTTCTAATGAATTGGAATGAATGGAAAATTTTTGTTTGTCTGCAGACTTTATCAAGTTGTCAATATAATGTGACACATACTAATACAAACTATTGCAATATATCACAACATTTATTGTATCACAATATATCGTGATATATTATATCGTGACCCATGTATCGTGATATGTATCATATCGTGAGGCCCTTGCCAATACACAGCCCTAATAACAACATACTTTTAGATTCCCATTGTTTCACATTTCTGCTGTGTGGTTGGCTCTTAGATCAATATAGTGTAAAAAAAGACCAGAGCTTATCCTTGTTAGTGACATAAATTTTTATCGCAATTTGATATTATATTGTTTATCGGCCGAACCCTAGTGCTGCATATACAAATATGCATATTATAAAAGTAAATTTTACATTTCTAAATGCTCTTTTACATTCCACAGACCCCCAAGTTCGAACATACTTATGTGAGGAACCCCCATTTTTTTGCGTGAATTATAAATGGGTATTATTTGGAAAAAAATTTTAGATTCTAGTAAAGTTACTTAATTACCTTTTTAACACTTATCATACTGCATTTATTTATTTATTTAATCAAATATTTATTTCCCTATTATTTATTTTTATGTAATTATCATTACATTTCATATCTATATTAATTACATTTAGCATATTTTAACAATTGATTTGTTAATTAATCTTTATATAAATGTTTCATTATAAATATAATTATTGTAATTAACTTTGGGATTATTAACATTTTATTAGCTTTTTTATCTTAATAAAATGCTCAAATTAGTAGAAAGTGACTTTTTTTGTCATTAAATGATTAATTATTTTTAAACAGGGATAACAGGGACAACTAGATCTCTCTTGTGGCCCCTTGAGGGTCCCCAGACTTTACTTTAAAAAAAAAACAGCGCTAGTAGAGATGGTCATCCCGAGCAGCAGCATTTTACTTGTTTACTAGCATCAGATGAGAAGATGTAAATACCAGGAGCAAACGCAGCGAAAGCACATCTTACCTCATGCTCCTCTCCCTCATGATTGATGCTTTCTGTAGAGTTCTTTTTGCCCAGAACTGAAACACAACAAAGAGAAACAAGAAAAGTCATCGTTCAATGTTTAGCGGCCGTTATTCATTCATACACAATTATTCGGAAGCCCCTAAACCAAATAGGGCACTTTGATAAATAAAGCACTTTGTAAAAAAATTAATTAATTAATTAAAAAAAAGGAATTGAAATGTATCTGACCAGCACTGTAACTAAAGCCACAAGCCTGTTCCCGTCATTAATTCTAACAAACAATCTTAATCTAGTGAGAAGACTTGTGCCCTGTGGGCTGCTCAATGCATCACTCTGTTTGAGTGAGAGCATACCTAATTACTAAGAGGAAACATCAGCTTAACCCATCCAGTCATTTCAAATCCCTCAAGATGAAAATCAGTGGCATCAATGAGCCACTATAGATCTTAGTGAATCAATTTAGCCACTTAATGAATGCAATAACTCAGATGAACATTACTTAACACCTCTGCATTACAAGATTCTTTTTAGTTAGTCACATTGCTGACAATAAAACAAAGTCTGATTGACTTTGCATGTTCGCAAACAGATCTCTGGGCAAAACGTTTATCCAGTTATTGAGGACTGCTTGTTTCAGGTTGCAATCAGAATATGTAGGTTTTACAATTTAAGATCGAGAAAGTTTAGTAGATTGAAATTAAGTTGCAAAAAAATGTATACTGAACTTTTTAAATTACTAAACATTCTAAAAGTTTATCAAATAAATACATAGTTTATTTTATCAGATATATGAAAAAGCTGAGCAAAGCTGACGCGAGGCAGAATAGTTAGAACTGTTTAGGAGATAAAATAAAAATCTCTAAAAGGCATTCTTTAAAAAAATAACTATTAGTCTGCTATTCAGTTTCAATTAAGAGAAATCTGCTAGACATGACATAGAATACATATATGACAAGTGCAAATACAGATGAGAGCCTGTCGTACCTTGATCTGGGTGCTCTGGTTGAGTCGACCCTGGATCGATTCTTCCAATCATCGGGTCCTAGAAGAATAGTAAGAAGGTCAAGGACAGACAGACTGAGATTTATAGTATAGTTAGCAGTAATAGCATCTAATGTAAAGGTCTTGAATCAGAAAGAAAATGTGAAATGTGAATAGGCTCTGTTTAAAAACTGTTTAATCTAACATGAATAATGGATTACTTTCAGCTCTATATTTTCAAAAATAATAATATTGTAAATAATTTCAGCTAAAAATCTGCTTTAATGAAGAACAAAAAGTCACATACATAAAGCAAATGAATACCAAATTCAAATTTTGGATGAACATTTTTTTTTACAATCAAACTAAAATGTGAAAACAAAAGGGTCAAATTTGTGAAATTACATTTAAATCTGTAAAGCTTGTGATTTTTTTTTGTTGCAATCCTGAGCCTGATAACTAACCACAAAGGTTTATTTCACTTACATGTTTGTCTAAATCAGGGGTCGGGAACCTTTTTTCAGTAAAGGTTTTTCATATCTGATTTTTTTTAGCAAATGCATTTTACAAAGAGCCATTAAGATATACAGTTAAAGTCAGAATTAATAGCCTCCCTTAATTATTAGCCCCTCTGTTTGTTTTTTTCCCCAATTTCTGCTTAACGGAGAGAAGATTTTTTTCAACTCATTTCTAAACATAATAGTTTTAATAACTCATTTCTAATAACTGATTTAATTTACCTTTGCCATGAAGACAGTAAATTATATTTGACTAGATATTTTTCAAGACACTTCTGTACAGCTTAAAGTGACATTTAAAGGAATAACTTAATTAAAGGATAATTAGGCAAGTTATTGTATAATGATGGTTTGTTCTGTAGACTATCGTGAAAAAAATTATGCTTAAAGGGGCTAATAATTCTGACTTTACATATATATTACAACTATAAACAATACAGGTTTAAACAAAACCTTTTTGTCCGTGCACAACTCAAAAATAAACAAAAGTGAATGAATGAAGCAATTTAAATTTAAAGAATTTCATTTTTCACCATGACCACTCTTGAATGTTGTTTGAATTTATGTGCACGAGGTTAGCACAGAAATGCAAGTTGTTTGACCTTTATTGCTGTCGCGATTCAAGTTTATCCACAGCACCGCACACACACATTGCCCGAAATGTCCTTTTATTGTTAACGGAGTTCTTATTAATTTTGGAAATTTTTGGATTTCTAGTGACGGTTATAATTTATTATTATAGATAAACTATATTATTATTTTAATTTATTTATTATAAGTTACAAAAACTGCTAAATATTATTAAAGACAGCTGGAGAGCCACATATTTTTGGTCAAAGAGCCACACGTGGCTCATGAGCCATAGGTTCTCTAACATTTGGCTAAATAAATTGACAGAATAATACAGTTTTATATGCATTTTACTGATAAACATTATTATGACAGCAGTAACGATTTTTGAGCCAAGATGCTTTTTAATTATATACAATTCCAATAAACAGTTTGTTGATCATTTTTTATTGTTCGTTTTTAATTGCTAACAGCTTTAACCATAGAAACCATAAATGGTAACTTTATTGATACTGATTACATTATAGTTTTTATTTAGCCTTAAAAGTTAACCCCAGTAACATTCCACTTATTTTTTCAATGAGGTTTACAATAAATGGCCTATAAAGGGTTAATTAATTAAAAGATTTGACAACACTGATAAGATAAAGATAAAAATCAAAAGAGAAGGCAAATGGTGCCAACTATTAGAAAAGCAAACTTCTGACCATGCGAATACCTCACCTGTATTACCTGTCTACCACATTCCACTGTGGCCAGTTTATGGCATTTCTTATGCACCAGAAGCTTACAGTTGATACACTTGTATCCCTGCCTGCCCAGACCCCAGATACGATCTGAGCAGATGGCACAATGAGCACGCTGTACAAAACAAAGGGACAGGCACATTAAAGCAAACAGAACATAGTAGAGTGAAATTAAAAGTTGAGTGTAAAAAAAAAAAACAATAAAAACATTTACCCTGTTAAAGCGTTTGGCCTGAAACGCATGTCCAGTAGCATAGTAGAGTTTCCTCCAACGTCGAGCTCCCCGGCGGTATATAGACTCTGAGTACAACAAGTCATTAAAATTTATTCACCACTTACACAGAATCAATACAGCCAAAAATGCATGTTCTTCAGCACTATAAAGACCAAAATAAAAAATATATATGATCTAAATATGATATAAAAATCACACATACTGTCTTCTCCAGGACAGGGCATGCCAGGTTTTTCAGGGACACAAGGAAACACTGTGGAGAGAGAGAGAGAGAGAGAGAGAAAAAAGAAAGAAAGAGAGAGACAGACAGAGATTGTGAAAAAACTGCTCCTGCATGACCTCTCTGTGACCTCTTCTCGTCTGACAGCGGATAAGGACTTTGGGTCAACAAACAGAGTCTGTCCAGGCCTACAAGGTCAGCCGGTGTGGACAGTGTCTATTGACGGACAGTCGGTGGGGGTGTTTTTCTGAAAGCCCTTGTGGCCAGCCGTCGTCTCCTCAGCATGACTAATGAACTCTCCCAGCAGGCAGAACAATGCATCTCTGACAATTAGGCTAGCATGATACTTTGAAAAATGCGATAATGTTGTTTTGCGATAACGATATTTCTTGTGATATAACATTTACCAAGAGAAATTACACTATTATTAGCCATGTTTAAAATTATTTATGTAATGATCATACAACATATATATTTGTAATTCCAGTTTAACTATCTGTATATTCTGTTCATATCTATTTGCATATACCTAAATATTAATAGCAACCTGTACAGTATGCTTCTGTTTGTAAATCTGATTATAATTAATACGACTTGTATATTATGTTCATAGTACATCCATCTGTAAATATTACTCATAGTTTTCTATAATTGCACTTATAACTTATACCAATATCCTGTTATTGCTGCTACTGAACTCCTAGATGGACCTAAACTGCATTTTGTTGCCTTGTACATGCGTAATGACAATACATTTTTATCAAATCTACTAAAATACGAAGGTCTAATTGATTAAATCTAATTCAGGGTAAAAAAAATAAAAAATTCAGGCTATGAACATTTGGATTTTAAAATACTGTGAATGACTGAAAACCTGAGCAGATATTCTGATGCTTACTGTCATTTCCCTGTTCCTGATACAAGTATTTATTTTCAAATCTCTCCTCTGAGACACTTGGCTCATCTTTGGGCATAATAGCATCTACTCGGTACAAAAAGAATTACAGGTATAAAAAAGATAAATCCTATATAAATAATAAATGCATACAACACACATGATTGGAACATAAAATAAATAGAATTTAAATTACACCTCTGTGTAATACGGATATTGCATATATTATTACCACAATAACAATAATTTTTCAATATAATGAGTATCTTTACTGTCAAATACTGCCTGAATACATTTTCTCTGTACAATAAGCATCTAAGGACCTATATGATACAGTAGGGGTTGTTATAAATAAAATAAAAAAAAAAACATGTACCCGAACCATAACATTCAAATGTGAAGCTTTATCTAAGCTCATCACTAGGGTCTTGACATGCTTGAAAGAATGTTTATTATGACTCATGAAAACAAATCAATATCATCATTATTTAGAAAGAAAAAAATACATAATTTTGTCTCCGTTTCCATTTTAAAAATTGCATGTCAGCCATTTGTTTAACAAAAAAGTGAAAGGAATCATTCAAAATTCATTTGACTACATTTTAAAATGATTGTGAGTGGCAAGGCTTTAATTGTAAACATTGATGCATTTTTTTCTAAAATTAATTAACAATGAGAAATATAATTTTTACAGCATAAAAATAGTTAATCACAGCAAAAAAAAATTTGCTCCTAGCATTTATAAAGTCTTATTAAAAGTACCACTGCACAAATTAGAAAGAAAAAAAATCGAATTATGATTTTTGCGAATTACTACTATTTTATAAAAGTGGTTTGATGTGGTGGTTTAACAGCAGGTTTGATATAGTGGTTTGAACAGCACTAACAAAAGACCAACTATAATCCCACAGTATGCTACACTATGATACGGTTTATTTAAAATATATTAAACATTGTTGCAGTTTTTTTTATAAAGTTGTCAGTTGTCATGACAAATTAAGTAACTAACTACAGTATCTTAAATAAAATGAGTTCTATCTAAAATCTTAAATTTGTAGGAATCTAAACACATCGCAAAGAATTTTACATCAGTAAAACACTAACGATAATCAACATTGGATTGAAACAATAGCTATGTTTCCGTCATTTTCATGCGCAGTTTGGATATGCACGTAAAAAAAACAGTTGATGGAAATGCCAAGATGCACATACATTTTGAAAATGCGCATAAAAAACATGTGCATAAGACAAACACTGCGACAGAAAAACATTAACCAAACAAATTCCAGTGTGTGCATTAGAGAAGCCATATGATTTTGTTTAGGAGCTCATGTGATGATAAAAATGTATGTGAATAGACAAACCTGCAGACAAACGCCACTGCGCGGTCACTGTGTTTGTCATGTTTGTTACTGTAAAACGGCTTGCTTTGATGAAATCTACTCTATTAAGTGCTATATACATCAAACAACTTCTATGCTTATTTTCTTATTGCGAAGAAAATCAAAGTACATATTTAGATACTGATCTAAGCAGTATAGGACGATGACGTTATGTTCTCTGCTCAGTTTACTGCTGCTCAGGGCATTTTAACCTTTTTCCAGAACAAAAAAAAACTTTGCTGCGAGTACATCGGGGCCTTAAGACCTGCTGTAAAACTTCATCCCTCATAATTCTTTCAAGAATCGAGAGCACAAAAGCATACGCACTCTAGCTAACCCACATCAAAAGCCAAATCCCAGCATACCGTGAATAATGAGCTCCGAGTCTTTGTTGAGTTCATATAGACGCAAGGCCTCCTCCAGCTCCAGCTGAGAAGAAACGGTGCACGGATCCCCTGCAATGACAAGCACAGAGAACACTCAAATCACAACTCTCCACCAAAGACATCAGTATAACTGACACTGCAAAGAGACAAACATGGCGAGTGAGGGAGAATTTAAGCAGGCCTGAGAAAGAGAAAAGAAACCGAACGCTATGATCATATCGAGCATAAAGCAAAAATAAGTTTGTTTGACATCATGAAGCGGTAACGTAGCCCATGGTGTTGTACGAAGCTGACGTCAATGCTGTTGTCTGAAGAGTAGCCTGTGGCACTGACTGCCTCGGCTTTCACAGACACACACGGCCCTCAATCAAACATCACAGAGAAGGCAATGAGTGATGGCGGGCATCGCTGCCAAGGCTTGCGCAGACAGACGGGATTAACTTCTCGCCATGACGGCCCGCTCAGATCAGCTATGCTAATGAGCAGCGTGACTCTGGGCTCAGCGTGGCATGGTGAAGATTTTGGTATTTAAATGAATTTTCTTCCATCTCCATTTTCCATCTCGCATGACTAATGCAGCAGTTAATCATCGCGCGCAGTCAATCTTTCTAGCATAAAACCCCGCTCCCTGCTGTGTGTTGCATTCAGATTCGCATTATTCCTCATGTAAAAGCCATCTATTTTAGTTCTGCCAGTGGAGTCCAGGGTAATTCGGAGACTCTAATGCAATCTGCCAAAAGTAGCTTCATTTGTAATATATAAAGTGCTGGTGCAAATGAGGCAGATGCTTCAGTAGAATGGCAGGAGGAAGCTTGTTGCTACAGCGACAGTTAAAGAAACAGAAGGAAAGGCCACATTTACACCTGACATTAACATCTGTCTCAAGGGATTTGATCAAGCGGACAGCACTAAATGCAGATTCAAATAAAGTGCTAAAGATTTTGTGATGACTCAAATCACATTTGTGGGTAGTTAAACACACACTTTAGATTTACATCATTAATGCTGATGCGTCCAGGACATAACACAAAACTGCCTATTACATAAGATGTAATAACATTAAAATATCATATAAACAACATATTATTATGTTTAATGCCTACATTTAATTAACTAATCACAACCAATTTAATTAACAAAATCATGTCTTAAATTCATTCTGACATGATCAACTTTCCAGTGAAAATATCCAGTGAGCGGCAGTTCTGTGGGTGCAAATCCCTTGTTGATGCCTGAGGTCAGAGGAGAGTGGCCAGACTAGGTTTGAACTAAAAGAAAGGCAACAGTACCTCAAATAACCACTTATTACAACTGAGGTATGCAGAAGAGCATCTCTGAACACACAACACGTCCAACCTTGAGGCGGATGGGCTACAGCAGCAGAAGACCAAACAGAGTGCCACTCCTGTCAGCTAAAAACAGGAAACTGAGGCTACAATTCGCACAGGCTAACCAAAATTGGACAATAGAAGATTGGAAAAATGTAGTCTGCCCTGATGAGTCTTGATTTTTGCTGCGACATTTGGATGGTAGGGTCAGAATTAGGCGTCAACAACATGAAAGCATGGATCCATCCTGCGTTTTATTAATGGTTCAGGTTGGTAAGGGTGGTGTAATGGTGTGGGGGATATTTTCTTGGCACACTTTGGGCCCATTAGAACCAATTGAGCATCGTGTTAACGCCACAGCCTACCTGAATATTATGTTTAATGCCTAAACTGAATTAACTATGAGCAATCAGAATCATGTCTTAAAGTAATTCTGGCAATAATATGACCGTTCAACATTAGTATTACATCGAAAAGTGCATTGTATTGTTAGACAGTAAAATAAACATTAAACTATTCCTGATGTGACCCTCAAATTCAAGCAACTGGGACGCCAGCCTATAAAACAGCTCATTTATAAAAATGGGTCAACTAACTGTAATAGCTAAAATTCGGTTTTAACAAGTAAAGCTCTCCTTGGTTTAACAAGTTGTGTGTACTCATGAAATGAGAGAGTCTCTTTGGTAAAATCTGATCT
>CAIGQZ010001336.1:14251309-14267509 GCA_903798205.1 Danio tinwini | reverse complement strand
ATCAAATGTAAAATAGCACAGCATAGATTTATTTTACTGTATAAATAATTCAATTTAATGTTTTTTATTAAAGACTGGTAGAATTTCTCATGCCTGAATGCTTTAAACTCTCTTGATATGCTTTAAAAAAAAAATCACAGGCCTGAAAAACAGATGTAAATAATAAACGTTTGCTTCAATATAAAAAATATCTTCAATGACTGTGGCTCATGGTCAACTATAATTACAAATCCAACATTGCAGATCCTGCGATGTGACTATTGTGGATATACACATTGCAATATCAATGCTAAAACTATATTTTGTGCAACCCTACTATATTTTATGAAAAATTTGAGCGGGGCAGTATGACATCTCATATCACAATAAAAGGCATCTCATATCAATATATGTTAGGATATAGTACATTTCTGTAAACTCAATAAATTAATAGTTTCCTTATATATATATGAGGGATGCTCTGATCGATTGGCTGGAGATCAGAATCAATCTGTACTCGCTTATCTGCCTGATCACACCTGATCAGTTCATGTGATCGCTTATCTGCCCGATCACATGAACCGATCGTAAGTGTTAGTTTACGGGTTTACAAGCAGAGGAAGATGCATTTTAACTTATGCATAAAATATGCACTCCAAACTTTTTCTTCACTGAGGCATGTTGAATTATGCTTCCATCATTTGAATGTTTTCAAATTGCATTGTCAGTCATTTTTCTTACCATTTTTTTTATCTGTTTTATCTATTATTTTCTGTAAAACTGTTTCTTACCATGTCTTGTCCACACTAAATGGTTAAAACAGACGTGTTTAAGGGATTATATGCAACATCCTTCATTTATTTTTTGGGAAAGGAGACAGCTCCACCAAAGTATCTTACTTAGAGGGAAAATGTGCACACATACATATATACTTACATATACATATATATACATATATATACACTTATATATACATATACATACATACATCATAATGCACAGCCCTGTTAAAAATATAATAAATAATTTTGAGTGTGGTAATTAAAGAAATCTAAATACTATATCAGAATATTTTAAAAGACCAAAAACACCGTACAGGGAGACGACGACTTTCTAGGAAGCTGTAGTACTAGCATATTCCCATAGTAGGAGGCACACAGCAGCTTCTTACTCTCTGTTGTCTACCGAGTTCACACTGTTTTGGTTAATTATTAACAGCAGGGAGTCTTTCCTGTCTATGAGCCAGTGCACTGACCCACACATGCCTGCGAGCAGCCACTGCGACCATCCCACAAACCACCTTATGACGAACAAAAACAAAATGCTGCTTTTATCTGATCCAGGACTATTACGATCAAGCTACTGTATGAGACATAAAAGGCAGTTATGCGTGTTCTGTGATGAGTATCTCTGAGAATATTTTAGCTCAGCACTACTAAACTAGTGTCTTAGCTCATATTTACAGGGAGAGACAAATTTTCTTTTATTGTATAAATGATATAACATTATTCTGTTATTATTCTATAACTAAAGGTTTTGTGCCCACTATCTTAGTAGTAAGAGATTCACCCTGTGAAAGCTCAGCATCTCTGAAAGGAAGCAGTGAAGCCACATTCCTCTGTAGGGCATTCATGGATCAGTACACAATGCTTTTACAACAAGCATGATGAGCAAACACTCAATCCAATGGTCAAATAGGATTTACAAGAAACTCAAACACGATTTTCTGAACCTGAATTTGTAAGGAAGCTTACAGGTAATGAAGTCAAGCAGAATACTAGGAATAGTACACAAGGAAATATGACCATTCCTTTAAAGCAAACAGTATGTGTATTAAAGGGATGGTTTGCTGAAATTACGTCATCATTTAAGGTGCTTTCATACTAGCTTAGTTCATACTATGTTTTAGCTTCAAACATAGTTTAGTTCTTAGTTCTGATGAGCTTATAAAATATCAGTTGACACTACATTTTTAGGGCTTACTCACACTATGCTATCCCAACCATGCCCAGGCCCGTTTCCCGGATCGTTTGAGAAGTGTGAGTGCTCTGAATCGGGCTCAGGCACAGTACACTTGGGCGGCCCTGGCACGATTGGTAGAGGTGGGCCAGAGCACGGTTCACTTGGTCTCAGGCGCGGTGTGCTTACAGTGTGAGTGCAAGCATGCCTAAGCCCGAAACTGAATATGGATTAATTAATCATTCTTACTGTTCAATGAACGCAAACTGTCGTAGATTATTAAAGACGCAAACCCCTCACTGCACGACAGCTGCAGCTTCAGCAAACATCCTAATTCCTGCAGCACAAGGACTTTATGATTGTTTATGAGCATCAAAAGTGGCTGATCTATTCGGCTAAATATTTGACTGCGTGTCAGCGCATTATCAAACGACTTACGATATAACTAAAGAAATCTCCACTGTGCTGAGCGAGAGCGCTTACTGAATAGCGCATCATCGATGACGTAAGCGTGCCCAGACCCAAATGTAATGTGAGTGTGGGCCATTGGGGGAGATGGGAGGGGGGACAAGCGTGCTTTGGCCCGGTTCAAGCCAACTGTACATAGTGTGAGTACGGCCTTACGCACACAATGATCATTATGACACCACACTTTTTAAAAATTATTAAGTTAACACATGCAAATTATGACGTTAAACTCTTCACCAGCATCTCTTTTTAAAAACACAAATTTAATATATAAATTCCAAAATGGTAAATATGCAGTTTGCGGCACTTTTCACCAATGTTATCTTCTGCAAACCATCCAGGTCTTTAAAATGACTTTGAGAACTTGCAGCGTTTTCGACTGGTATTGAACTATACCTGGCAACATCATGACTATAATTAAAAACAACTATTTGCTGCACATCAAGACTAACAGATTTTACACTAAGGTAAATTGAACTGTACCAACAGTAGTGGTGTAACGGACAACAAATCTCACAGTTCGGATCACACTACGGTTTTTGAGTCACGGAGTATTTGAGTAATTTTCAGATCAACAAAAAAGGAAGGAGACAAATGTCAACTGCTTTCCGTTTTTACAAAAATATTACTGCAACAACCATTGGTTTTAACAAACATAACTGTTATTTTCATAGAAAATAACAATCATGAATAAACCAGCTGGAAAAGGGGAAAATATGGTTGCTATGGTTGATGATTATGCTAAATAGAGAAATCTAACATCTTGTACAACAGATCATATTTATTATTTTCAATAATTACAATAAACTTCATATTTCATTATAGGTGGATCATTTTTGAAAACCTATTCAATGACATCATTTTTATGGTTGTTTGTCACCATCCAGTGGTTACACAATGTAATTGCTACAACATTCACCAGCGTCAAGTTCCATTAAACAGCGATTTCAGTCTTTACCATAAACATCCGTGTTTATATCTGAACAATAAACTGTTATCCCTGCACTTCTGTGTTATTTAATTGTAACTAACTAAAAAAAAAGTGTAAAAACTGAATCGCTCTCGATTAAACACAGATTTGAATGTAGCACTTTAAAGGATTAGTAAACATATGCAAATCATTATCATTTATCATTAATGTTGTGCGGGTTTGAATTGAGATCCCGATCTTTTAATGTTTAATTGTGCAGCTTTACACTGAATGCATGAATGCAGACTAAACAGTGACAGAAAACCCCTTTAATTACTAACCTAAGAAAGCATTTAGGTAGGTCCCACAACTTTTTCCATCATCATTATATTTTACAAGGAAGCCAAATTTCATACACGTGTTTTGAATGATGTGGGAGGCGATCTCACTGCAATTATTATAAATGTTGGATTAACCTACAAATTCAAAAAATGTTTTCAATCCATGGATCCCATGCGTTGTGAACTGTAGGTTGTGATCCGTACGGATCACAGATCAACCGTGATCGATTACACCCCTAACCAACAGAAAGGAGGGAACAGTTGGTAATAAATATTTTTTTAATTTTAATTTCAAAATAAAAGATCTAATATTGTACTTGAAATTGGGGTTGTCAAAAACATATTGACCAATCAATATTTTTTTTTTATGTCCATCTCATTGTTTGACATTACTGTCAAAGAGACAACATTATTTATTTACATAGCAAACTCATAAAAAAAATACACTGACATCATCTGTATTAAAGAGAAAATAATTACTTTAATAAGTGAATAAAAAAGACGACAGTAACTTTACTTACTGGAGTTTAGGCATGGGACGATAACCGTTTTCAAGGTATACCGCAGTTTGTAAAAGTCAAGGTTTTAAAACCGTTAACATTTTCTGCTATACCGTTCCTAAGGTATGTGTACGATTTTTTTTTTTTTTTTTTTTTTTAGGACAACAGTACCTTCAGCAGAAAAGATATCCAAAGATGCCGTTTTAAATTGTAAAAAAAAATCTGTTTTTGAAACAAATGAAGACAGGAAAAGTCTGTAATTCATTTAGCCTAACATGTTTACCGTTTTAAAATATTTTTAATGTTTCTTAAAATAAACTATATTGTGCTCAATAGGGAATTTTTTTTTTGTTTTTTACCCAGACATTTAAAAAAAAGAATTTTTTGAGCAGAAATCACAATACCGTGAAACCGTGATATTTTTATCCAAGGTTATCATACCATCAGAATCTTATACCCAGCCCATGCCTACTGAAGTTGCACAAGGGTTAACATTGTTTTCTCTTACCGGACAAAAATCTTTGTTATTAACAATACAAAAAGTGATTTTTAAATCATATTTTTGGGGAGGACAACCCTCAGACCCTAACTGACTTCCCAAGAATCACGCCCATGCCTTTTTAAACTTTAATTGTAACGTGTTTAAATATGGAATTATTTAAATTAATATTAGCAATTTAGTGTCCTCACAAATTAGATATTGTTAATGCATATAAAAAAACAAGAAAAATATAAAAAATAATTATAATTTTAAGTTGCAATTTTAAACCATTGCAAACAGACAGAGAAGGGGCCACGAGCTAAGCACATATCTACTGTAGGAAATGTTTAAGTCTAATAGTTGCAATATAGGTCAAATCTGAAATGGTTATTACAGAAATACTACATGTGACCGAGAGAACAGAAAAGGATCATGCATGAGTGATAGAAAGAGCAATAAGTGAAGAAAAGGAAGAAAGAACTGAGGGCAGAGGAAGAGAATAAAGACAGAAATTCATCTTCGCCAGGCTTCAGGGGCTTTTTAATCAGAATATAAAAGGTGCAAAGAGTAACATGTCCTTCACTTTATTCAATGCTCTACTGCAGTGGTTCTCAAACTGTGGTATGCCTACCATTAGTGGTACGCAGGTTTCCTTCGAGTCGTATGCAGAGCAATCGCTAAATAAAGTAAAAAAAAATGTAAAACACTTTTAACCCTTTGACGCATACAATAGCACCGATGTAATCAGTCAATTGATTTTAATAGGTTAAACCTTTTATTTTATTTTTCATTTTCTTATGTTTGTTATGTATTCTATCATTTTAAGCAAATCTTCTCCCCATATTTATAACAGTTGTTGGGGGCGTATCCTGTATTTTTATATCCCAATATTGACAGGTATGGTTTAATGACTTGCTTTTCTGACACACAAAGCCTACTCTAACACGCAGTAAGCAGATCTAATTTCTTAATTTAAATATGTAAATCAAAATTATATACTTATAATATAAGTTAATGTTTAGATTTCAAAGATATATAAATGCAGCATATATTTCAAAATTGATCAAAAAGAGTTTATATATGAATATGATGACATATAGCCAATATTTATGAGGTCCAAGGAACAATTCCGGGTTTTAATTAATAGGCTAATATATGTTAATACTTTACATTTAAGTACAGCAATGTTCTTTTTACTTTTTAAGAACAGTGCCATTTTTAATTAAATTTTAAAAGCACATTTTAATTTAAACACACAGTGCAGTGTTAATGATCAAACTATTTAGAATGTTTAAAGGGGCTGACCATAATAAATATTCATAATAATAGGAATTAATCTGCCTCGTTTTTTTTAACTATGCAGAGCTGTAGCTGCTTAATTAGGCCTGCTACGCTACTGTATTTTAATACTGGTCACTATGGTGGTACTTGAAGAGACAATTATTTAAGGTGCTACTTGGTGAAAAAAGTTTAAGAACCACTGCTCTACTGCATTCAGGCAGAAACCTGCCATAAGGCCTCCACACAACCCCTGATCGCCTCAATCACGTCCACAGCAGACATTTATATAGAAAGGAGGGTTGAAAATGGTTCAAAGATTGTCTAAAATTACCTACTGAAAAACAACAGAAACCAGAGAAAACACACATTCAGGCACAAATGGTGGGTTTCAAGATAGTCCACACCCTGGAATTCTGAGCGTCTATTTTTATACGGCATAGACCATTAATTCATGCTCGCTTCAGAGTTTTTGAAAAGAGTTTTTCAAAACCAAAAGATTGTAATGTGGAATGGTAAAACTGTCAGTTCCTTACAATGATGGTAAATAAACTCTTATCAACAAATTCAGCTGGAACAGAAACTGACGAGAGTCAATACAAATGCACATATACCATAGAACCCATGAAGAGAATAAAAAGCAATCAGTCTCCAACAGGTCTGACAAAAGATACTTGTCATACAAGTTTTTCAGGTGCATGACAAGAGGAAGCGTCATCACGCAGAAATAGCTGACTAGAAATCAGTTACACATAGATGTGCTAATTTATACACATAAAAAGAAAAATATTTCAAATTAACTACACGTTTTTCCTACAGGTCACTTTATCTTTCCCTAATTTACACTGGTATACAGAATCTTCTAAATGTGACATATTGTAAATCGGCTCCGTGACAGGGAAAGCTCTAAGATGAAACACATCATATGAACCATAATTATCTTAACAATAAATCACCGTGTTTATGTGAACAACTATAGGTGAAAAGGAAAGACAAGCTACAGAGAGAGTAATGAAGCAACAGCTCGTTTGTTATTGTTGGTTTCAGTTGACAACTTCATCAGAGTTTTGTTTTGAGCTTAGCGAACACAGCTTGCTAGCTGGCTCTTCATGAATTTCTAAAAATTCGCACCGTTAAGAATAAGTAAGAATGCAATTATATATAAAATGGTCTCACTGGCCACTTACCCTCTGTAGTAGGCTTTTACCCGGACTGGGTGCGGGTTTTCTCCGGGGTGGGACATGGTGCTGTCCCGCAGCGTGGGCATTATGGACTCTCCGTACTCCTGCTAGCTTAGCTAATGATGCTAGCCCGCTATGGTCTGACGAGGAAAAACCACCGGAGTTTTAAAACTGAACGTAAACCTTGGACAACAATAGTGTTGTCCCTGCCTGGTAGAATAGCCTGACTGAAATATAATTAGTAAAGTTCAGACGGAAATTAATTGGACTACTAGAAGTTCTGTCTGACGGGGAAACACTCCCTTCTTCTGTCTCGCAGGCCTCGAGACGGACTGATCCAAACAGCGGAATGTGGAGGGGGAGGATGAGGGGGATTTCCAGAAGAAAAAAATATTACACAGTAACGTTAATAGCGACTGAGTGTGTCTCACAAAAAAACTTGTCAAGATAGTTTAAAAAGGGTACAAATATTAGGCATATGCTATATTACTGATGATGGAGTATTATGGCAATATGGTTCAATGGGTGCAGGTGAATGGGAGAGTCTGGTAACATTCCGATTATACCACACAAAAATTGAAGAGGGTGGAGAAGAGCAGCCTTTATAGGAAGTACATTGTACTGCTTTTTGTGGGTCTATGAATAATTGTAGGGATGCGATTAATAAGCAAATGAACGCTTCTGTTTGGTTCTGACCATCTACTTTTGAGAGAGAACGTATTAAAATAAATAAATAAATAAATAAATAAATAAACCTTTTCCAGCGTCAAAGACTTTCTTTAAGGTTTTGGATAAGTGTAGTTCCTTAACTGTACATTATTAACAGTGGCAGTTCTTGGATCATTCTTACTCATGAAGTAGCCTAAGTCATATTAATTGAAGTAGGCTACTTCAAAGTTAATTCCCACAACACCTGTGTCGTAAAATCACACATACAAAAAAAATAGGTATAAAAGAACCGGCTCATAAGAGTCAGTTGTTTGTGTATTGATTCTTCTATTGCTCAGAATCGTTTTGTTGTGCCACACTCTGGTGTAAGACGCCCTCTAATGGCGAAACCACTGCTACTTTAAAAGTGTCACGACCATTGGTGACGACTCGTTTCACATGGCTGTGTATGAAGTATTGTGCATGCAGAATGTTTTTATTCTAAGTACCTTATTGAAACATGATATTTTAAGATAATAATCATAACGAAGGAAAGCTGATGAGCTGGTAGGTTTAATATTTTAAAACATGATTCTTTTTTTATTATGCATTTTAAAACAGACTAGTATGCAGACTGAAACAGATGTGTAGCTCAATTGATTAATTTACTTGAAAAGTCATTCATTTATTCATTTTCCTTCGGCTTAGTCCCTTTATTTATCAGGGGTCACCACAGTGGAATGAACTGCCAACTTATCCAGCATATGTTTTACGCAGCGATATGATTTTCAATATGACTTTTGACCACAAAAGCCAGTCAATGGAAGTTGAGATCAGTGGTGAATAGAGTACTGAAAAATCATACTCAGATAAAAGTACTATTACTTGTTAAAAAATGTAGTGCAAGTAGAGTAAAGGTATCTGCTGTAAATATTACTCAAAGTATGAGTAAAAAGACCTTTTAAAAGTATTACTCTGGGAAAGGTTGATGCTTTTACATGTAGTTTGTGCGTGCGTGCGTGCGTGCGTGCGTGTGTGTGTGTGTAAACGTAACATTCTGTAGTGCAATTAGGGATTGCTTAAGGCCATTTCAGTCATCATACAGTAAACATCCGGCATCTTTTCATCAGTGACATTCAGTCTAAACATTCTCTAGGTCATTGCATGTAAATTATCTTCTTGGACACTTTTAGTGTCTTTTCTGTCACTTTTTTGGACAGTTTGCTGCATGTCATTAGGTAGTTTAGTATGGTGCCATTTATTTTCTATGTGCGATTTGATAGGACAAATATCGCAGGACTGATTTTTCTAATCCCCATAGAAAGGAAATAATAGTGACTGCAGGTTGAAGGAAAGTGGATTAAAAGTACCAACACTGCAGTAAAATTGTACTCAAGGGAAAGTAAAAGTACACATCTTTAAAAATACTGAGAGAAGCTACTCGATTACAGTGATTTGAGTATACTTTACACCACTGATTGAGATTTATTCATCACATGAATGCTGAATAAATAAACTTTTCCATAGGCTACTTTGTTGTGGTTGAACAAAATTTGGCAAAGATGCGATTTGAAAATCTAATATCTGAAGGCTTAAAAAGAAAATAAAGGAGGAATACTGAGGAATAAAAGTTGACTAAATTGAGTGCAATCCAGATGACTAAATAAAACAGTGTGTTTTTATATATTTACAGTATTAAATTAAAAAAATATCTCCATGAAACATGGTATTTTTTAATATTCTAATGTTTTTTGGCATAAATGAAAAATGGACCGACCTACACAATGTATTTTTTGCCAAAACATTTTTGACTGGTTTTGTGGTCCAGGGTGAGAGTCGCATATTCAATATAAATGTTTATTAGGCCATTTACTGTTATATACACTGTTAGTTATAAAAGCGCTGCACGAAGTCCTCCTACACAGCAAGTGGTGCTGCTGGCTCAGAAATGTCTGAGTCTGGGTATAGATGTGTTTTTATCTCCATCTTATCCATGTCGCAGTACAGCATGACTGAATCACACACAGACAGCAGCAGCGCGCAGCTCTCATATGACCAGGCAGGTACACGCACACACGCTGATGCGCCTTTAACACTGCAGGACACCGACGCGTCATGATCGCATCATTGGACAAAGCTGGAGACGTACACAATTATAATAAAAACATATGTTGTCAAAATTCCCGTCAAATCGGGGTTTAGGAATAAATCAGTGTCCCACGAGAAGCTGTCAAAGGTGGGCGTTTCTCTGTGTCACTGGGTTATCAGAAGCACTTAAAGATGAAGCACCTCAGATGATGACTGACTGAGGCAGCATGAACCATAGGCCTGACCAAATATTTCACAGCGCATTTCGTAAGTTTTCGTTGTTTTATTGAATGTTTCTGATATAATCACAATAAAGGTGATTCTCCAAAGTTTAGAGATTTGTTTATAGATTTTATAATCCATAACACGTTAATTAGCCTAATCATTTTGCATGCGTCGTTATAGAAGTGACACAAATCTTTTTTTGATTTTTAATACAAAATGCCTTCCTAAATTATTTCTGACATATCTTTCTCATTTCTGTTCTGGCTACTATTCTATAACATTAGCATAAAACACACATTTTTATACATGCTGAATTTGCCTTTAAATGAATATTCCAAGCTAATTGGTTTGTTATAAGCTACTTATAGTTTGTATTTTAATTAAGCATAACTGTTTGAAATACGTATTTATTTATTTATCTTTTGCGACCAATTATGTTTGCAGGCTACAAAGAGAGAACAGAAAGGGATGTTTAGAATCGCTTATGTAGCCTAATAACCTCGATTTCCAATTTCGTAGCTTGTGCGAATACAAAAGAATAAAATTTTAAAATGGCAACTAGGCCTAGTCATTTAACAAAAATTACCTCACTGGAAAGAGCACATCCTGCTGCTTAAGCATCACCATTAACCGCACGACTGTTTTGTCATTTTATTAAAATAATTAAATATATTCCCAACCTTTTGTAACAGTGTGACAATATAAACTATATGGCTATACTGTTTAGATATGAAGTCTATACAGATATGTAACCTAATCCGAATGAGAACAGAATTTAATCCTTTGTAATATAAAAACTCTCCAGATTTAAATATGTAAATAATTTACTTTTTTTATAATAATTGTAACAGATTAATTGTAAATTTATCGAATATTGAACAAGTTTTTAAATTATAAAACTAAAATGAATTGAAGATATAGTTAGATTGTATATTTTTATTAATTGTTTAATACTTTTTTATGCTTTTGCAGTTTTGAAAGCTTATATATCACAGCACATTTTTATCATGAAAACTTAACATTATCAAGACAATAAAACTTGTCATAAATCTGTCATAAACATGATTGTCATGAATCCATTATAATAGTGTCATAATTTTTATGACAGCGTCATTAATAATTTACTTGACTACAAATAGAGTGGGACAAATTAAATTTTTCATTAAATGTAATTAAATATTAATGATGCAATTAATACACAATTCAAACTTCTGCCATATAAATGTAATATGATACTGTACATAACCCCAGAATTACTTCACAAATTAAATCCAAACATTCCTGATCAATGTGTAAAATGCAATAAAGAGATAAAGGAACTCTATATCACTTTTTATGGAAGTGTCCTTTGGTTGAACATTTTTGGGAGAAAATTCTAAACTTTTTATCCATTTTAAAACAGGATATACCCAAATGTTCTGTTTATTACATGCAAAACGTATAATAGCTTATTTTTGGAAAAATACAGAATGCCCACATTTTGGACAATAGTTATGGGAATTGTCTCATTTTCTGGCTTTAGAAAAATTAACTCATATAGTCAAGAGAAAACCTGAAAGGTTTTTCAAAATTTGGGATCCCTTTGTAGATTTCCTGAAGGAAGCTGATACAAATCTTTTCCCTGTATAACTTGTATTACCTGCTATTGATATACCGTGGTTGTTATATGATGTACCTTTATATTGTGTGTGTAAGTACATGTATTTACCTATATGTTTGTATATTTTTCTTATTGTTTTTATGTATTTCTTGTATTTATTTCTAATTGAAGTTTTCTAGTTTTATTGTTAATTTATTATTATTATTATTATTTTTATTTTGTATGCTTGGTTTTGTTGTGCATGTTCTGTTGTGACGCTCTTATAAAAATATTTGCAATAGTACTTTTACTTAGAAATTTGCTTGTTTCACTAAATAGTTACCAAAATAGATAGTTATAATGGCATGACAATACATAAAAATCATGTATATGACAAATTTATGACAAGTTATATTTTCTTCATAATGTCATGATGTCATGACAAAGACACGACAGGTTATGATGTATTTGTTTATGTCAAGTTGTCATGAAGACATCTCAAACAATTCCTACTTTGCATAAAAAATGAGAACTGACCTATTGACACTTAATGTCATAAGCATGCATAAAATCTCCTTCATATTCATGATGTGTTATGTCATGATTATAAAGGTTTCATAATAGTCTTATGAACGCCCCTTTCAAGTAAAATGTTACCTGTTATATTATTATTATTATGGTCACTTTACAATAAGGTTTCATTAGGTTATGTACAGTGCATCTGGAAAGTATTCATAGCACTTAACATTTTCCACATTTTTTTTATGTTACAGCCTTATTTCAAAATGTATTAAATTCATTTATTTTCTCAAAATTCTACAAACAGTACCCCATAATGACAATGTGAAAAAAGATTTTTTTTAAATTGTTGCAAATTTATTAAAAATAAAAAAGCTGGAAAATCACATGTACATAAGTATTCAAAGCATTTGCCTTGAAGCTCTAAATTGAGCTCAGGTACATTCTGTTTCCACTGATCATTCTTGAGATGTCAGCAGCTAAAGCAGAGTTTATCTGCGGTAAATTCAGTTGATTGGACATGATTTGACACCTGTCTATATAAGGTTCCAGGGTTGACAGTACGTCAAAGCACAAACCAAGCATGAAGACAAAGGAATTGTCTAAAGACCTCAAGGCTCAAGGCACAAGGCTGGAGAAGGTTACAGAAAAATATCTGCTGCTCTGAAAGTTCCAATGAGCACAGTGGCCTCCATCATCATCTATAAGTGGAAGATGTTTGGAGCCACCAGGACTTTTCTTAGAGAAGGCTGGCCATCTAAGCTAATTCATCCGGGGAGAAGGGCCTTAGTCAGGGAGGTGATCAATAACCCGATGGTCACCCTGTCTGAGCTCCAGCGTCCTTCTGTGGAGAGAGGAGAACCTTACAGAAGGACAACCATCTGTGCAGCAATCCACCAATCAGGCCTGTATGGTAGAGTGGACAGATGGAAGCCACTCCCTGCCTGGAATTTGCCAAAAGGCATCTGAAGGACTCTCAAACCATAAGAAACAAAATTCTCTGGTCTGATGAGACTAAAATAGAACTCTTTGGAGTAAATGCCAGGCACCGCTCATCACCAGGCTAATACCATCCCTACAGTGAAGCATAGTGGTGGCAGAATCATGCTGTGGGGATGTTTTTTCAGCAGCAGGAACGGGAAGACTAGTCAGAACAGAGGGAAAGATGAACGCAGCAATGTACAGAGACATCCTGAATGAAAACCTGCTTCAGAGTGCTCTTGACCTCAGACCGGGACGACGGTTCATCTTCCAGCAAGACAATAACCCAAAGCACACTGCCAAAATATCAATGGAGTGGCTTCACAACAACTCTGTGAATGTCCTTGAGTGGCCCAGCCAAAGCCCAGACCTAAATCCTATTGAACATCTCTGGAGAGATCTGAAAATGGTTGTACACCGTCACTTCCCATCCAACCTGATAGAGCTTGAGAGGTACTGTGTACTTGAGACAGGTGTGGCATCATATTCAAAAAGACTTGAGGCTGTAATTGCTGCCAAAGTGCATCAACAGTATTGAGCAAAGGCTGTGAATACTTATGTACATGTGATTTTTCAGCTTTTTTATTTTTAATAAACATCTTTTTTCACATTGTCATTATGGGGTATTGTGTGTAGAATTTTGAGGGAATAAATGAATTTAATGCATTTTGGAATAAGGCTGTAACATAAAAAAATGTGGAAAAAAATGAAGTGCTATGAATACTTTCCGGATGCACTGTATATACCAACATGAACTAATTATGAACAATAGTTGTACAGCATTTATTACTTAATCATAGTTCAACATTTACTAATGCATTATTAACATCCAGATTTACGCTTGTTAACATTAGTTATTGCACAGTGAGTTAACATGAACTAACAAATGAACAACTCTATTTTCATTAACTAGCATTAAACAAATTCTGTAATAAACATATTGTTTATTATTTGTTAATGTTAGTAAACGCATTAACCAACATTAACTAATATCACCTGATTGTAGTGTCACTATTATTATTATTATTATTATTATTATGGGTCACACTTTACAATGAGGTTCATTAATTAATGCATTTACTAACATGAACTAATCATGAACAACACTTGTACAGCATTTATTAATCATAATTCAGCATTTACTAATGCATTGTTAACATCCAAGTTCATGCATGTAAACATTAGTTAATGCACCGTGACAACATTAACATGAACTAACAATGAACAACTGTATTTTCATTAACTAACGTTAACTAACATGAACAAATGCTGTAGTAAATGTATTGTTCATAGTTTGCTCATGTAAGTAAATGCATTAACTAACATTAACTTCTGAACCTTATTGTAAAGCGTGACCTTATTATTTAGTGTACATGTATTGAAATAAAATGTAATTATAATATGTAATTAAATCATTGCTAATCAGTTAGTAACCATTCAGTTCACAAAGAATAAAAGTGAATTATTTAATCACTCAATACAGCATTAAAAAATTATTTCCTCTGAGATTTCTTTTCTTCATTGTCTTTTCTCAGTTGGCTAACACACCACTCTAATGGGTGATGCAGATAAACCGAGTCAGGAGGAGCTGGAGGGAGACGGCGGTGTGACAACAGCCTCCACCACCCCCACTTCCACCACCCCCACAGGCACCTCCATTCCTCTGGGAAACATCTCGTCAGACAGACAGGCAGTCCAGGTCTTAATTTGACATTAAGAAGGAACAGAAAAAAAGCTATTTGATACTGTCTGAACATTGCTGCCATCTCTTTGTTGTGGTTGTGAAACAGACGATTCCCTCTAGTACTTATGAGACTTACGATGTGGTGTTTTGTTAGGTAATCCAGCAGACGCTGCACAGACCACATAGCATGACAGCTCAGTACCTGCAACAGATGTATGCAGCTCAACAACAACACATCCTGCTGCAGACAGCAGCGCTACAACAGCAGCAGCATCAACAAAACCTCACCGCTACGCAGATCCTGACCACTACAGACACGGTATGAGGATATACATGACAGTATGTGCAACATGATATAGAATACACTCACTGGCCTCCTTGCTAGTAGCAAACTGAACCATCTTTTTCCTTCCGAAATGCCTTAAATGGATCATTAACTGGCCTTTTTTTTCTGTACATCAAAAATTGTAATTTGCAAAAATATAGAAGCCCACCAAGCAATTTTGCATTTGATAGACATCTACACAGATGTCTTGACTAAAACAAGCCTAAATTTGGGTTGTCAGTGAAAATCTAATAGACATCTAAGAATAGTCCAGAACTGGACTATCAAATGGACAGATTAGATCAATTTAACGTCGAGTCATTCATTCCTGTCTAATTTTGAGCTAGCCGTAGACATGCTGTAAAAGAATGCTGGGTTCCACACAATTCATTCACGTTCTCCCAACACAAATCGATTAAGTTTTCTTAACAAATTTAAGTGTATAAAACATAAAACAATTAAGCCCCCCCCCCCCCACCCCGCCAAAAAATCTCATGAATTGTGTTGTTTCAGCTCATTTTAAATAAGCAGTTTGAACAAGCAACAAAATTACAATTTTTTTGAGTGCATCTATTCCACTTTTATTGACATCCCAATGTCATTATACACAAAAAAAGATTGCTGAAAGTAAAAGGCTATTTTTTCCTGTTTAGGCCCTGAATCTGAAGATGAGCTAAATAGATGTGGTAGATTAGTAGACTGAGAAGTAAATGCCTAATGGTGTGATTGGCTAGCAGATTTGCATATTTATATTTTTCAACAATCTTTCAAGATTAAATCCCAATTAAGTTTAAAAGAACAGCTGGGTTTCTACCGATTCTGTAGGTAAGTTTGACAGGCTGTTCTTCATAATTAGGTGGATGAATGCCATGCTTTCTTGCTGTATGCCCACCTAAAAAATATGCTACATTCAAAGTCACTTAAATCAGTTTTGTTCCCTAATTCTGATCGTCAAGATTGTTCTTCACATGCCTACTACATGCCTAAATTAATTCAGCTGGTATATAATATAATATAATATAATATAATATAATATAATATAATATAATATAAT
>CAIGQZ010001336.1:14219516-14251299 GCA_903798205.1 Danio tinwini | reverse complement strand
ATATAATATAATATAATATAATATAATATAATATAATATAATATAATCATTCCTGCTGCTTCTCAGGCTGCACAGACCAATGGAAGGCAGTTCACCTCGTCCCCTCCATCATCCAATGAAAATGGGCCTCAGTTGGCTAGTGTGTCCCAAACATCAGTAAGTGCTTTCATTTTTTTAGCATGTACTGTTTTTGGTTATTTGAGATATATATGTGAGGAGGGTCCATGAACAGGTGTATGTATATGGCCTCCTTTCATTTTTTTTTTTTTAAATCAAATATCACAAAATAGGCTCATGCTTTTTGCATATAAATGTGAAATGCAACAATGGAATATAGAGAGCAAAAGCTTTCATTTCTGCTCTTATAGCAGCAAAACTATGCAAAACACTTTGGGTTTGTGTTAAAATCATGACTGGTTAGAGAATTTAGAGCTTTTTATGTTACTTTTGTTTTCAAAACAAAGTTACAATTCCAGTAGCAAAGCCTGTATAGCGAGTGCATTTCAGCAACACTTCAATAGGTGAAATAACTATTCTAAAAAAAATGCAGGTTTGTTGTAACGCAACATTGGGTTAAAAAAGGACAAACACAACTCTGAAAACTGGACTGACAGTTTCAGTTTACTAGATGTTAAATTTACTCTGTTAAGCTGCTTTAACACAATCTACATTGTAAAAGTGCTGTAAAAGCTAAATAAAGATGAATTAAAACAACTCAGCACATTAAACAACAAGCTTATACAGCTTGAAAGCAATTCAGATTAATATCTTTTTGACTACCTCTAAAAATTGTAGTCAAAAATGGACAAGCTTAAAGATTTCATACCGTGTATTTAGCATCGGCCATTGGATCAACAAAAACCAAGTCTAAACAGACCCACAATTTCAATTGGCATATGCTTCTTAAACTGTATGTTAAGCATACACTAAAATGGGTTCAAAATGGGTTCAAAACATTCGGTCAAATGGACTTTTATCAATTAAGAATAAATTGCTGCAAAAACTATTCACCAACATGAAATTAAAAATGAAATGATACATATTGTTGGTCTTCTAGACATTACAAAACTGAAAATTGTAGCATTTAACTTTGTTTATTTATTTTTTTATAGACTGTATATGAAAACAAATCTTAGTTTAGTGGATATTAAAAGATGTTTAGCCAGAGGAGAAATGGCTGTACCCAACTGAGTCTGGTTTTTAACAAGTTTTTTTTCCTTCACTTTCGTCAATTGGTAAAGTTTGTTCTTCAACACTGGCTTGCTTGGTTTGGCACTTGTGAAGCTGCACATCAAAAGATTTGCTCATTAGTGTTTGGACTTTCAGCAGTGAAAATTAAACCACACTGAACTGAATTGAACGGAACTGAACTTAACTCTGAAAGCAGGACTGACAGTTTAATTAACAAGAACTTCTATATTAAGCTGCTTTGACACAATCTATATTGTAAAAGCGCTCTAGAAATAAACATGAATTGAATTGAAAAATGGGAAAAAACAAGCAGAAACTTTTGATTGGATGACAAATGTCCAATATTATGGACAGCAGGCTTTAAATTAGTTGAAATGCTCTGGAAGCAAAAGAAATATGACCTGACATAAGATGTTATTGTTATAAATTCAGAGTCTAAAACTCAATAGTTGGGTTTGTCCATATTTAACCCAAGTCCCTCAACATTGGGTTACAACAATCCAACATTTTTTAGTGTCCAACAAATATGTTCTATTCAAAACAGATGAAAGGAAAACCAAAAATGTAAGCATTTTGATCAATGATGATTGAAAGAAAATCTCTTTCCTCCTCTAGATCACCATACCAACCTCTCCTGTAACTCAGCCAATGGGTCGCATCCAGGTCACTAGCTCCAGTAGTACAGGAGGGGCCATTTCCCAGCAGGCCATGCTTCTAGGAAACAGCTCTCCCACAGGAAGCCAGGCCCAGATGTACCTGCGCACTCAGATGGTAAGCAACTGTTTACGCAAAGCATTGTGCTATTTGAGTCCATTGGTGTTCTCAAGTCTCCAGTGACTTGACTTGATGTTGTGTCATTGTCTCTTAACCTGTAGCTGATTCTTACTCCTGCTGCCACTGTAGCTGCCGTCCAGCCTGATCTGACTGTGGTGAGCTCAATCTCCTCTCAATCAGCATCATCACAGGTAAGACAAAAGAGTATCTACTGTATATATACACCTGGAGATATATTTGGGATGGAATGATATTCTGATAAATGGTGTTTCTGTTGCATTTATTTATGCGTAGTATTTTGTGCATTTAGGGTTGCTGTTGTATATTGGAAAATATGTCATTACATTTTACGTATTTGATTATGAATTATATAAACATTGAATTGTACAGGTAAAATGTACAAAAAAATACATTAAAGATGATAAATTATGGATTATGCACAATTTGGTAATGCTTTTGAGATGAGAAAATCTAAAGGCTTCCTTGCAATTTCCTTTGTTTTCTGCAGTTTTTAGAATGAAATCAGTTGTCCAGTGTATTTATGGCCCATTTCCACGGAGTGGTACAGTACGATACCAATGGTCCCCTTTGGTGGGCGTGGAGTATGACAGAAAGTTTCAGTCGACGTCGTACTCGCTTGAGGAAATGTCAAAGTAAAGCTGTACGGGTCATTCACATATCATATGAGAAGCACTTCTCACAAGACAGATGCTTTATACACATAAATACTTGTGTATAAATGTTCATAACTAACTTTAAACATAATTTGATTATAACCACAGATCAATGATAGGGAGAAATAGCCTACTGTATCGTCAGCGATTACATAAAATAAATAAATAAATGTAACATATATAAACACATACAGCCCCTTACAGTCTCCGATATGTTACCAATTACAAAAAAACTACACACAGCATACATTTAGTCCTTATTTGGGTTCAAAAACAACATACAACATATAGCCTACAGTGCAACCCTCTCATCTGTATCTTTAATCTTCGCCAGCACATGTAACCTCTGTTAGAAATTAATTTCGTCATTCCGAGTTCGTAATAGTCCAAAAGGCGCTGATAATAGTTAAACATGGCAGTTTGTTCATGTTTTAGGTTGCTGAAAGAATCATTTGCTCCTTAGTTTTTTCGGCTTCTTTGTTTTTTCGCGCGTCAGTCTTGCGTTTGTCCATTTCTGAAAGGATGGGATGTCAGAAGCACTTTAATAATCATGCGCACGTTATTATCATCAGCTCAAAAAGTTCGCTATTTAAAAATATAGACGCGCGTCCAGCGCAAGTGAACGCAAGCTTTAGACGGCCTTGTAAACAACTATGAGGCACAGGGTAGCTCTTCTTCTTGGATTTGTGGCTGTTCATTGAGACGGCAAAAAGGTTTGTTTGAGCTCGGGTCGACCATGGCTTGTTATTACAGTATATGTATATATTATAGCGGTGTAATGTCTCGGCTGTGTTTTTAAAAATGGCTGTTCCTTTGTTGTTATTCTCGCTTGTTGCACGAACAAGTGACGTATCTCTGTAAACCAATAGTGTTCAGCTGCATGTCTTTCTTCTCTCTCTTTCATTTTGTTGTGCTAGGTGTACCCAAAAAGTGGTACGGTAGGGTTTGCTTTTAGGTACCTTTTGTCAATAGAAACGGCCTGAAAAACATACAGAACCATACCGGCTATTAGAAAACAATTATATCAAGAATTGAAGAGTTCAGATGCCAAGTTCCATCTGAAATGTTCTTCTAAAATGAGCATTTTCATCAGGCTCTTGTGTGTAGATTCAGTAATTTCACTTTAACGGCAATGGACAGGTTCTTTTCATTCCCTTTAAAAGTGAAATTAATGAACAAACGTAGACAGTTGAGAAAAATGATCATTTTAAAAGAAAATTTTACTCATCAAATAGAATAAATGTTAAATATAAATAAATATTTTTCAAATGTAATAAAATATATTTAGTAGATTTATCAGTCTATATGACAAAAAATCTGCCTCAAAATGTAAAGGCTTATTGGTTTCAGCCAAAATTTCCATCGCAGTGAATCCCTAAGCTGATCATTATTAGTTCATATAATATCTGGTCTATTAAATAGTAAATCTTTATACATTCATCATTCATTCATTGATTTTCTTTTCGGCTTAGTTACTTTATTAATCTGGGGTTGCCACAGAGGAATGAACTGCCAAATTATTCAGCATATGTTTTATGCAGCGGATAAATCTTTATACACTATTACAATGTTTATTTAATGAATCTTTATACATTATTACAATGTTTAATTTGCCTGTTAGTCCTAAGATGATTCAATTCTTTTTATTTTTTTGTGTTTTCTTGTTAACCAAAGTTTAAAAATCCCAACTCATTAGCCAGGTTTCCATCCTAAGATGAAGCTAATTATTCATCCTCCTTTATTTTCCTTCGGCTTAGTCACTTATTTATCAGGGGTTGCCACAGCAAAATGAACCGCCAGCTATTCCGGCATATGTTTTATACAGTGGATGTCCTTCCAGCCACAACCCAGCATTGGGAAACACCCATAAACTCTCACATTTACACACACACTCGTAACTGATATACTATAGCCAATAAATATAAAAAATTCAAAATGTTATATTTTTATACAGTTAAACAACTGATTTTATTTAAAAACTTCATAAAAGTTTGAACTGATCTTATGAATTGAACAGCCTACTCAAAGCAAAAAAGCTACAATTTTAAAATTGCAAGGTGATAATATAGACCTATGTTCATGATTTCAAATAAATCAGTATGCCAAAAATGAATTATTTCATTTTCTTTACATAGCAAATTAACATGCAAGTTGACTATCGCATAAAAATAATAGGTTAAATAACAAAATGGGATTTAATTAACAAACAAGTAAAATAAATATATTTAAATAAAATTCAAATGAAAGATAAGGACTGAAACCAGCTCAAATGTTCTTGAATAAAACGTGTTACAGTAATGTATATATTTTAGATTCTTTTGAACACTTGTTAGTGGTCCTATCAATCAGACAACGCTGCTATGTTCGTTCTTGTTGTCAATTGCGGGGTGCTGTGAATGCTGTGTCGGCTCACTATGTGTGTGCGTGCTGATAAATGCGCTCTTTATAATCATTATAAATATGCTGATCAAACTGAATACAATCTTACATCAACAACACATGGCAAGCAATGCGTTGATAATTACAAATGAACAAATTAGATTACAAACAACCCAACAATTTGTTCAGCACGTGTTCATAGCATGTGCGTACTATTTTTCCAGTCAAACTCCGCAGACCCGGTGGCGGGTCCGATGACGTCATCGACTTCCCCTTTTATTTTTAAAGGCTGCGGGTTGCGCAACACCCTGGAAGTGGCTCCGTTTGAGAGTGTAGAAGCTATATTTTATGCACATATGCATCACTTCGATTTTTATTTTACTGTACAAAAGTTATTTACACTTAAATACACAGTAAACTGGATACCCGAGCTGGGTATTGAACATTGGTTTATTTTTATATCTTATAGTCATTGACTAATTTTAATATAATGTTATGATGCCTCAAATGCAAAGGAGATAAAATAAGTAATGTAAACTCATGTTCCTATAGTTATTATCACCTAAAACTAAGCAAGAGCAAATATGTACTATTTAATATGAATGACCAAAAAGTTATTTTCCCAGTATTCAGTTGAATTGCAACAGTTTTGTCAGAATACATGATAGAGATAAAATTATTTTTCCTAGTGTTTGCTGCCCTCTGCTGGTTTCAAGCAGAACTGTCTGGAGTAGTCTAATTCTCTAAACAGATAATCTACAACCTTTCAAAAAAGCATTTTAGATAAAAAAATAAAAAAGCGCCCAATGTTGAAGTGGTTCATAATAAAACAGAAAACATATCAAAATATTATTTATTACTTTCAGCAGTTTCTTATGTAAATTCAAAGGGTTTTCTATTCAATTACACTGGAATTTTTCATTTATAGCAATGCATTTGGATATGGAAGGCTTTCAAAATTTGGTAGGCGGAAAATACATAAAAAAATTGTATAGCACCTCTCATCAGTTGGAATACAATAACTTTTGCATAGATTATGGTAGAGACGTTTTTCTTTTTTCCTCTGATTACACGCATGTGCAGGAACCACCAAAATTATTTACAGCAACATAGAGCACACAGAACCTAAAAGGTATACTTTTAAATTTGAGTTTATAAAAAAATACAAAAAGCACCTCTTTTTTTAGGTGTTTATTATACCACAGACAACATAAACAGTTATTTTAAATACTTTCAATAGTGTTTTATGAAAATCCAAAGGGTTTTCTTTAAAATGATACCAATTTTTTGCATTTACACCTCTGCATGTGGATTTGGGAAGCTTTTAAATTTGGATAGGCAAAATCCAGGCAGAAATCCAAAAATAGCACTAGACTTTAAAAGGTTAAATTCTTTCAGATTTAAACCAAAATAGGCAATGACACTCTATCAAACATATCTACAATGAAAAGGAACATGGTTACTTACTGAGATATTAACGCACAGCAATACCACACAAAGAAAGGACAGACTTTGAAGGAAAAAACAATGTGAGGTAAGCTCCATTATAGTGCAATGGACAAGTTCGAACCACACATGCGCGAGACAGGCAGTTCTGTACAATTACGTAATCAATCGGCTCAAAGATATCGCATCTATCAGCCGATATTGATATGGTCGCCGATATTATTGTGCATCCCTATGAAAAAAAGTTTACATCAATGTGTTACAGTGGCTGACTGCAGTATTGGTAACCAGTAACCGACAGTAGGCACCATCAACATAAACACATGAAAAGTCGTATATGGCATATGCATTTCCATTACCTCTTTTCCCACAAGTCTAAATCTTTTATACATTTTTATCTGAAATTTGTCCTTTCAATCACTCATTTGCCCAAGCGCTTTAACACAGAATGATGGAACTCCAGCTCTCTTTATATCAGTACTGAGTCATGGACAAAAAGATCGCCCAACTATCTACAGTATCAATAAAAAGATCAAAAATGCCTTAGGTTATAGCATATGTTTTGTCCTCTGCAAGGTTCAAAGCTTGTCTCTCCACACACATCTTCCTGGAGCTCTCAACACTCCACAGAACATCCAGATCAAGCCTCCTCTCCAGGGTCAGACGCTGTTGTCACCCCCTCCCAAGATGTCCATTTGCCCACTCAAGTCCACACAGCTGCCCCAGAACCTGGTAGAAACATCTAGAAGTGTGTCACTGTTAAGCAATGTAACCCAGCCACCATCAGCCCAACCAGCCATTCCTCCTTGTAAGTCACAAACTCATTTTTCTATCTCCATTATTTTCATTGCTTTTCCATGCAGAATGAAGTAAACATCAGCTCTTGACGATTATTTTAATTGTTAACTATTTTATGATATTCAAGCCACGCTTTTAAAAGTTTCCAAAAGTGGTTTTGCAGTGATGTCTTAAAAGAAATATTTTACATTCCACAAATACCTTTCATTGAGTAGTTCCCTTTATCCAGTTAAAAAACCCTTTTGTGGAATGAAAAGACAGGGTGCGAATTACAGGGGGGTTTGGGGGGGATTGACCCCCCTAATTAACACTTGATACCTGCCAAAGAAGGTCAAAACAAGATGTTTGGGGGGTCAGTTCTTTAATACTGAGAAATATTTCTCTGATCTGTATTTTAAATTATAATTTTGTAAGAATGGGGTTTTAACTACATCGGTTCGAACTGTAGTTTAGCTGAATGACCAAAAAGTTAACAGTATTTGTGGTGAAAATCTGTACCTTTCTAGTCAAACAATCCTTCTGCAATCTTATACCAAAAACGGAATCAAGGGCAGTATTAATAGCTAAAAATGTGGGATAGTGTTGCTATTATGCGATTGTATTGTCAGGCCCGGATTAAGAATTCAGAGGCCCCTGGGCACAATGTCTTGTAGGCCCCCTACCTGGTCGCACCCCTATATTTAAAAAAAAAAAATGAGATTAATATAATATTTTTTTTTTTATAAAATGAATCTTTTAAATAAATGATATACAGCACATATTTCTAGTCTACAAAGATTGAACTTATTTTTAAAGTATTTAAAGCATACTTTGAAAAAAATACTAATAGAACTAGTGAAAATTAATGGATTTTAATATATTTGTTAAAGTTCACTGAAGCAATACTAAAAATTTATATTTAAGGGTGTTTTTAATGTATAACTTCTATAAACTTCTAATGCATGATTATGCATAAGCTCTCCATAATACACACACTTATTAATGATTCCTACTTGTCTTCCTCGTGATGAAGAGTAGGCAAAATCTGAAATGCAGTGGGGGAAAAAAAGAAGAATGAGTTCATCAGACGCTGGATTCGAACTGGGTTTACACACCATTTAAAGAAGAGCTAAGTGCAGGACACTTTGGGATTCGGGTGTGTGTTTAAACAGACAAATACACTTAATAATAAGTAAACATGTTTGTCCTGCCTGTTTTATTTTAAACACAACTAATTTTCTTCTAAATGAGCACAAACAATTACTAAAGTAATCGAATGCTTTCATTATAGATCTGTGCATTCTTACAGTGACACCAAACACAAGAGATTAATTTGCTGCTCTTCACTTTTTTGATAACAGAGGTGTCACTTTAAATGGCGTGTACAGAAGCTGATCTGGGATCAGTTTATCATACGGATCGCGACTGTCAGTCAATGCTTATACATGCATTCTCTGATTTAGAGGTTGCATAGGCAGGGCGATGATCGACGCACAGCTTTAATGGAAAGAAAGTGAAAGCAAACATTTTTACATTAATTTCAAAGTGCTTTCAAGAATACAAATATGGGAAAATACTAAATGATAATAGCGGGATAAAATGGTAAAATACGGGAGAATCCAGGCTCCAGGCAAAAACAGGAGGATTGACATGTATGAAGTGAACAGGAAGTGTTTGTCAGACAAGGTTTGCAAGATAATGTAAAACATCTTTGCGAGGGAATGCAAAAACTTTAAAATATAGATATTTTCTTATAACTCAGTTTTTTTCCCCACCATCCCTTCCGGGTCTCATTTATGGGCTATATTTAATTTTCTAATGTTCAACTTAATTTGTTTGTTAAAATTCAGCTTATGTTTGCAACAATTTGCAATGAAGCATTTTTATCAGTGTAGCATGTGATTAATGCAACTTCTGAGAAAACAAAACCTTCTAGAATTTGAACACTGACATTCCTATTTAATTTTTGTTTTATAAAAAGGATTAAAGAAATGTTAAGATCCACTGTTGTTTCTCTATTTAGACAGTCCTGAACAGTTCAAACTGAGCTTCTGTTTGTTCCTAATGTCTGTCTCTGCCGCAGCAACGTTCACACCCGTCCAGTCTCATCCACTCATCAGACACCAGCTGCACTGCCCGAGGGTGGCGCCGCAGCACCTGATCATCCAGCAGAGCTCCAGCGCTCACAGACAGGTCCATCCCATCACTCTGAGGGTCACAGCGCAGGATGGCTCTCCTACACCCTTTACCCTGCATACCAGAACCACACCCACGACAGCCACCGTCCAATCACAGCACACAGAACTTCTCTCAGTGCCCTCCTCCACAAGCCAACCAGCCAATCAGACCAAACCCACAGTTCCACCAGCACTGCTGCCCGATCCTCCACCTCTTCATCTGGGCCCGGTGCTGGAGCCAGTGTCCCAGTACACCCCTCTGTCCTGCCCTCCTCCTCTCAGGCTGGTCCAGCCACAAAGACTGGCTCTGCGCTCAGTTCAGACTGTAGAGGTGCAGTCGGACCACATGCTGCTGTCTGAAGAGGAGCTGCCGCTCCCTGAAGCTGTAGTTCAGCTGCCCTTTCAGAGTCTGCCACCACCACAGACTGTGGCTGTGGATCTAAAGGTGCAGCCGGCAACACAAACTGAAGCTGCCTCGGTTAGTCTGCGTTGAATTATTAATACAGCTAAACTTTAAAGGGCCATGAAACTCTTCCTGTCTTAGCAGGGTGTGTTCACACCTCTAGTTTGAAAAAAGTCTGGAAAGTGTGTGTGTCCAGCTCTGTTTAGGTGGGAGTGGCGAAAGAGTTAAGGGTTTGCATGAAAAAGGGAGTTTCAGTATGTGCACACGCTGATTTTCACAGCAGCAACACAAACAGACGCAGGGGAGATAGACATTGACTACATTTACATGGACATCAGTCATCAAATTATTTGCCAAATTATTAATTTGTCGACTTAAACTGCAGTTTGGCACTTTCACTTTCATACAGAAACATTTCATGCATGCCCCCTGTGATAAACGAGATATTGGATGCAAGGAACTGCTGGAAGAGTGTAGTTTTAATGAATTTTTGATAACGCACGTCATATGGGAGAAAAAACCTCTGTATTTCTCGGTAACTTAGATGCACTTGGACTGAAAAAAAATCATTCAGAGAGGATTTCTTGGATTAACTCAATATTTCACGTTAAGTGGCTTTAAACAATTTATTTGGGCTGAATTTAAACAAACAAATTAATTAGAATTTTATTCAACTTAATTAGTTTGTTTAAATTCAACACAAATAAATTGTTTGCAACAGTTTTGCAGACATCATTTTTTTCAGTAGGTGCAGAGAATAGTATCAGAAAGCAGTGTATAGACTATCCTGTCATAAAATGCGTTAAAAATCCTACACGACGATCATAGTTTAATTAAGGTGTTTACATGTTTACATTCAAAGAGCAGCATTTACAGCGGATTTTTCAGTCCATAATATTGTAGTGATATTAACATACTGTAAACTTAGTAACTAAATCATTTTGACTAAGGTATGTCTTTAAAAACTGAAAGAGTACTGCTGTCGATACTCACATTGCCTCTGAATAAACATAAACAACAAATACTGATCACACACTTATCAAATCTGTAGAGACAGGACAATCAACACGAACTGGAACCGCGTCTTTTTAAAAGGAGACGAGTGGCAAATCCTGATTTCACCATTTCCAGATGCTAAAAGCTCTAAGCTAAATGTTCCTTACAAACACATTTGTGTTGCATGTTATCAGACCCCTGTAATCCACACATGTGAGTCCAGCTGTGTTCTCATAGCCGGGAATTGAAAACAAAACCTTCGTTGCTGCACATTTAGAAACGCAACACTGATGACCCATGTCTCCGAACAATTCTTCTTCTTCCACTTGTTTTAATTACGGTTGGCAACACAACGTGGCGTCTCTCTCTTTCTCTCTCTCTCTCTTGTTGTAACAGGTCTCTCTCTTTCTCTCTCTCTCTCTTGTTGTAACAGGTGTCTCTCTCTCTTATTTTAATAGGTAAAATCATTATTGCATATTAATCATGCATATTAATGAAGTTGCATCTCAGACTGAGCGCACTGATTGATTTGAAGTCTTTCTCTTGAATTAATTATGAAAACTCAAAGATGTCACATTGTACCCGCCAGTACAGTCAGCCAGTCTCCACGCTGGAATTTACACAAGGATCTAAATCATGATGTATGCTTCTATGATGTCGTCAGCTTCTAAATTTCTATTCAAACCGGAAGAACAAATTTGCTCGAAATAACACAAAAACAACCAATTTTCACTTTTTAGTGGAATATACGTGTCCTAGTAGTGTTTTTAGCAATGTGGGACATGTATATGACTGTCAACATCTCAAAAAATGTGTTTTGGTGTTTCGTGACCCTTTAAACTAGCTAGTTTGGCTAGAAATGAAAATTCTATCATTGTGTTGTAACTATCTTTTTGTTTAAAACCATACATTTTATTTGTGGTAAAAAAAAAGAGAGATATTTATTGCAGTGTTCAGGCTGCTCTTTTCAAAGAAAATGTGTAACAAATTAATAAATCAATCTTTAAGCACATAATCATAATTTTGAGCACATAATCAGTATAATTGAATAGTTCTAGAGAACTAGCAGCCTTAAGTCATATTTATAATCAAAATAAATGTGTTTTTATTAAATGGAAAAGAGCAACTTATTTTTTAGAAACAGCATTAGTATGTAATATTATTAGATTACATTAAAATAGTTGATTAAAAAAACAAACACAGATGATAAGTAAATGAGTTACTTCAATTCTTCTGTTTATTGTGAAATTAAGGAGGTGACGCCATTGTTTGAGAGTGAAAACCTGACTCTGGTGACAGATGCAGAACATGTGTGCCCTCAGAATAGCAGAACGTCCAATTCTCCAACACTGTCCCAACCAGACGAACCACAGAGAAACTCTGATGACGTAACAGATCAACCAGAAAACCTCACAGGTATCCTAAACATACACTGAAACCTGAATACCTGTATATGCTGCATCATTTTCTAAATGGTTGTCTGGTTTGGTCACACCAGATTGTCTTTCAGTTCACTTCCAAGCGTATCTGGCCCTTACTGGTCTTTTTCAGAACTCTAACCCAGTGGTCCCATCCTGAAGGATAATAAGAAATAGCTCTATTTCTGCCATCTCATAAGCACCACCTATTGTCAGAAAGAGATTTAGCATTTTCGAGACCATTGCCTGGTTCAAACCAATGAAAAGGTAGTCAAACTTGTATGGATTATTGTGAACATTAAATGAAAGTAACCACATTCTGCATTTATAAAAATGTAAACAAAACTTTTTGTCTAAAGATTATTTAAACATAAAAGAATGTGTTAATTTTCAACAGGAAAGTAGCCAAGCAGCATTACTTGGTAGTAGATATTGTCAACTTTCTATACTGTAAATATATCTAAACTCAATTTTTTATTTGGATTGCTAAGTACTTCATTTAGACAAATCGAAAGGCGAAATCAAAAGGCTCTAACCTGAACTCCCCTCTGTCCACAGCTGATCAGGAGCAGTCATGTGTACCATCGAGCACATCAGTGATCCGGTCATCGGAGGAGCCCACATATGCCACCAGCTCCCCCCCTCCCCTCCTCTCCTCTGCGGTAAGAAGCTCCAGCAGGCTCCCCTCGGCCAGCCTTCCAGAGAGCCCTGAGGGTCGGCCCTCACAGGCCATCAGTAGACCCCACATCCTCACACACCTCATTGAGGGCTTCGTCATCCAAGAGGGTCTGGAGCCGTTCCCGGTATGTCCATTGGTTGACCATGTAGCAATTCACAGCTGCCATGAAGCCCTAATGACGCCCGTGGTTCTCTAATAGATTTGAGCCATAAGCTCAAAGATCTCTGATGGAAGAGATTAAGATGGAGGGTGAGGGTCTGCAGCCAAACACGCTGATCAACCAGTTATTAAAATCACCTTTGGGACCGGTTGCAAGTGCTTCACACTTTCAGAAGTCGAAACACAAAAAGCTTGTCTGCTGAGCCCATTATTGATATGCTGGTGTTTTTCATAGGTGAGACGTGCTTCCTTAGAGATGAACCTGCAGGCCACACTGCCAGAAAACAGAGAGGACGAAGAGTCAGCCCTGATGGATGCGGACCATCCAGACAACTCCAGTGACTCCAGCATCGACGACCCACCAGCTGAGAATGGTAGGCTCATTAGCACTAGCTATGTTTTTCTGGGGAGATTTCTGCTGTGATGGTGAATTAACATTTACATTTATATTTACTCTGGCGATATGGTGGCACAGTGGGTAGCGCTGTCACCTCACAGCAAGAAGGTCACTGGTTCAAGCCCCGGCTGGGTCAGTTGGAACTTCTGTGTGGCGTTTGTACGTTCTTCCCATGTACGCGTGGGTTTTCTCCGGGTGCTCAGGTTTAACCCACAGTCCAAAGACATGTGCTGTAGGTGAATTGGGTAAGCTAAATTGTCCGTAGTGAATGTGTGTATATAACAACCCACCTCATAAAAACTAGATGTTACGAAACACCAATATGGTGCTGCTAAATATCAACTTGGATATAAATGGCCCTGGGAGTAAGTAAGAAAGAATTTTATTTACTCAGTTAGCAGACACTTTTATCCAAAGCAACTTACAAATGAGGATAAAAGAAGCGCTTCAAATCAACAGAGAGTTGCAGTTTATACATGATATGGCAAGTCTAGGTTATTTAATTATTCATCCAATCATATAAAGAGGAGAAAGTCTTTTTTACTGGCGCACACAATGTTTTCCAAGAGGTATGGGGTGCTTATAAGAAGGTGTCTGGTGCATATGGAGAGAAAAAGATCATGCATCACCTACAGGTGGTTTGTCAAGCCCACTCATCTGCATGAAGTACACTGGGAATTGCAAAATGTTTTCAGAAACATGTGAGTGTTGATAAGAAAGTGTGCCCAACAATTAGAACTCTATCATTTTTGCTTACTGAACCGTTAAAATCAACTGCATATTTGTTTAAAAATATTGGTAAAATAATTGTTAGTAACTTAAAAAAGTATACAGACAAAAAAATAATGCACCGCTAATATATTCAATAAATGTGTTTCTATCCGGATCTCCTTTGCTTTCAGAACAGACAGCTGAAAAGCTGCCTGATGTCCTGGAATGTGAGTTCTGTGGAAAAAGAGGCTTCACTCAGGCCTTCCTCAGATCCAAACGCTTCTGCTCTATGACATGCGCCAGAAGGTAAAGAGCTATGGTTAAGAGTTTTTAAAATGTTTCTGCAGTCTATTACTTTTACAGACACTCCATTGATATAATTAAAAACAGTAATACTGTGAAATAGTATTACAGTGGGGGTGGCGTGGTGGCACAGTGGGTAGCGCTGTCGCCTCACAGCAAGAAGGTCACTAGTTCCAGCCTTGGCTGGGTCATTTGGCATTTCTGTGTGGAGTTTGCATGTTCTCCACATGTTCACGTGGGTTTCCTCTGGGTGCTCTGGTTTCCCTCACAGTCCAAAGACGTGCTGTAGGTGAATTGGGTAAGCTAAATTGTCCGTAGTGTATGTGTGTAAATGGAAGGTTATGGGTGTTTCCCAGTGATGGGTTGGAGTTGGAAGGGCATCCGCTGCGTAAAACATATGCTGGATAATTTGACGGTTCATTACGCTGTGGTGACCCCTGATTAATAAAGGGACTAATCCGAAAAGAAAATGAATGAATGAAATATCGCTGATTTCTGATCGTTTTAAAAATGTATTTGTTCTGTGATGGAAAAGCTGAATTTCAGCAGCAGTTTCTCTCATCTTCAGTGATCATTATAAAATGCTGATTTGCTGCTCAATTAACATAATTGTTTATGTTTAAGACAAAAATCATATTTTTATACATATGCGCCGATAAACATATGGGTAGTACACAAACATGTATCTGCATTACGGCTTATGGAACTAATCACAGTACAGCCCCCCCCCCCCTAATAAATCCCTTGATACATTCTTCGATTAATAGAAAGTTCAGATGAACAGCATTAATCTGAAATAAATCTAACTGACCCCTGACTTTTTACAAACTTGCGTGAAATAGATACATATATTATAACTCCCAAACCCCTTTGGGATATTCAGTAGGTAATCAAGTTTAATGTAGACTTACTGTTTGTTTTAATTTAATAATGCTAATTCAGCAATTTCATAAAACTATACTGTAGAAAGCATAGCCCTATTCATCTCTCACAGATTCAACCTGAGCTGTAAAAAGCGCCTAAACCGGCTGAGAGCAGAAAAGGTCGCCCATTGGCCCCCCAGACCCATGGGAAAGCGAGGAAGACCATCCAGATGCTTAAATGGCAGTGCAAGAGAATACTTCCACAGGCCGGTCAGTGAAAACTAATCACTTTAAAGGGATGGTTCACCCAAAAAATGACAGTTCACCATTTGCTTACACTCAAGTGGTTCTAAACTCATGAATTTTCTTCTTCCTTTTTAAAACAAAATAAGATATTCCGAAGAGTGTGAAAGTCAGTGGCTGCTGCCTTCCAACCAGTGGTGGAAAGAGTATAGAAAAATCATACTTAGGTAAAAGTACTATTACTTGCCCAAAAATGTAGTGCAAGTAGAGTAAAGGTATCTGTTGTAAATATTACTCAAAGTATGAGTAGACCTTTCAAAAGTACTCAAGAGTAATGAGTATTGCGCTGTAAAAAGCTGATGCATTTACATGTAATTTGTGGACGTGTGTAAACGTAACATTCTGTAGTGCATTTAGTTATTGCCCAGCAGGCACACAACGTAGTAAGATGTTAATATTAGGTTAGATTTAGGTTGTGATATTAGGTGACCAAAATTCAATGTCTAGCCAGCGTCTAAGGTCGTTATTTTGATGACCAATAAAGACGTCAAATGACGTTGATGTTTGGTTGATTTTAGGTTGTGTTAAAAGTGACCAAATCCAATGTCGAGCCAATATCTCAAATCAACGTCATATTGACGTCAAACACTGACATTTATTCGTCAGGTATGGCAACCAATATCCAACAAATATTGTATACTGATGTCATAGTGGTAACGCCCACACAACTTCAAGCTGTAACATCATTAGACATTGATATTTGGTTGATTTTAGGACGTTGGACACTGACATCAGCCTGACGTTGAGTTTTGACGTCAACCTGATTTTTATTTCCACGACGTTTGGGTACAAGGTCAATCTGACGTCATGTTGACGTCCTGTGCCTGCTGGGTGTTTAAGGCCATTTCGGTCTTCATACAGTAAACATCCGTCATCTTCTCATCAGTGACATGCATCTAAACAGTCTCTGGGTCAATGTGTGTAAAGATTTTGAACATCTACTTGGACCCTTTTAGTGCTTCCAAACAGTTTGCTGCAATTATATATCGATTTACCTCTTCTATGTGCTATTTGATTGAACAGGAATCACAGGACTGAAGAAGTAATGAGTGCAGGTTGAAGGAAAGTACTGGAGTAAAAGTACCAATACTGCACTAAATGCACAAAAAATGTACTCAAAGGAAAGTAAAAGTACACATTTTTAAAACTACTCAGTAAATTACAATTTCTGAGAAAAACTATTCAATTACAGTAGTTTAAGTATTTGTAATTTGTTACTTTACACCGCTGCTTCCAACATTCTTCAGAATATCTTATTTTGTGTCAAACAGAAGAAAGAAACTCAAACAGGTTTGCAACAAGTGGAGGTGGTTGGGTAAATGATGACAGACTTTTCACTTTTGGGTGAACCATCCCTTTAACCGAGCTCTACAAACCAATGAAATCTCATAATTAATAAAATCTTGTGACTTACTGTGATGCATTATTTCTCCAGCAGCTTCAAGGCTCCCATCAAACCAGCGACAACCAGATGGTGTCCAATTCAGTGTGGATGGAGAGCGAGGAGGAGGAAGATCCACCAGGTCCGATGACAACAAGACTGCGTTTACAAACTGAAAAAGAGAAGGAGCAGGACAGAGAGCGAGAGCAGAGCCGAGTGGAGAGCAGCAGCGGCTCTGAGCTTCTCCTGGACTCCAGTCCTTCACAGTGGAGTGTGGAGCAAGTGTGCTCCTTCATCAGCTCTTTACCAGGTCTCAAGCTAGGGGAACCCTTTAAACTCAAGGCTCTGGTATACTTCAAACAAAATTGAAAAAAGAACTGAAATTACATCATTTCGAACAAGATTTGGCCAAAACGAAGTTCATTTTGAGTTCCTTTTGTCAGTCTCATCAAAGCAAACTTTTTTTGGGGGGGTGTTTACTCTAAAACACCTTTGAGCCGCTATTGGTTTGTTGCGTTTCCACCATCAGTGGGTGTGTTCTGGAACTCTGCCTTCTTTAGCTTGTGTTTACTTCTGCTCCAAATTAGTTTCTCGTTCCATAGAAGTCAGACAGGAGAACAACAACATAAACATGAACAAACTGGAGAGTCACGTAGCAGAGCACATGTTTACAGAATTTTTCTTTCTCTCATCTCCGCCATTGTTGTGGTGTTAAGGAGTAGACGGGTATACACAAGCAACTTGACAACAGGGCTTGGATCCAAATTGAGTTTTTATTTAGAGTGGTCTGGCAGGCAAGGTTCAATACAGGAGCAGTCAGTAGCTTATAGATAATCCAAAGAGTAAAGTGTATAAACAGACGAATGCTTGAGGCAGGGGGTGAAACAAACACAAACAGTAAAACAAACAAGGGTCAAAACACAGCTAGAAAATCCTAAAACAAGACTCAGCAAAGATGTGTGTGAGTGAGGTGTAAATAGTCCATGTAATTAGTCATGACGAGCTTCAGCTGTGTGTAATCAAGAGGTGACCTGGAACTGGTGTGTGACTGTAGGACATGATAGGAAATGTAGTTCGGTGTGATTTGTAGAGTGCCCTCTAGGGTGTCTGGTGGGCACTCAACTTGGAGACCGTAAAAGTGGGGCATGTACAACTCTGGCCCCTGCAGCATGGGGGTGTCTGAATGTTCAAAAACAATATATCATCACTCGTTCTTCCATTTCCTCTGAGGTATATCATGGCCTTCATATGGATACTTCACCAAAAATTGGATGTTTTGGTTGAGCTTCAGATGAAGACATAAGAAGATAATTTGAAGAATGTTGAAAATATGGAATCTCCCTTTCACCTCCCCCCACTATTAATGCCAATGGATACCAGTCTCCAACATTCTGCAAAATGTCTTCTTTGGTGTTTATTAGAGAAAACATAACTCATAAAGGGTTGGTTTCACTTAAGGGTGAGTATATTTTCAATTTTGGTTGAACTATCCCTTTAAATCCACCTATTTGCCCCATTATATTTTGTGAGAATTATGGAAGTAATTTCTTTAAACTGTAAATGATCAGTAAAGTGTGTTTTAAAGGCATAGCTCACACAAAAATGAAGGTTCTGTCATGATTTACTTGATTCAAACCTTTATAAGTGTCTTTCCTCTGCTGAACACAAAGGAAGATATTGTGAAGAAAGCTGAAAACCTATAACCATTGACCTCCATGGCATCTCCTACTATGTAAGATCAATGGTAACACTTTTTCAGCTTTCTTGTATTCAACAGAATAAAAAACTCATAAAGGGTTTGAACCTCCTGAGGGCATATAAAAGTGAGTAAATTTTCATTTTGAGTTGAATTCACCATTTAAGAAACCCTGGGTTCAATAAAGTGTCATTGTTCTCATCACATTTGTAAAATTTTAAAAAAGCATCTTAAAAGAATTAACAAATTACTTTCAGCAGACGTTTCCACAACAATATAACAGACATTTATTGAATATTACTGTACTGTTTGGCCACAGGTTTGCATGTTATACCAACGTCACCTTTAAATACCAATGTATTCTGGGATGCTTTTTTTCATGATTGATAAAAACAGTACAGAGCCAAAAAATACCTCCAACAGAATTCTTTTTGTATTTTTGTATTTTTAAACTAATCAAGGTTTAAAATGATTCGTTTCAGTTATTTTGAATTGAAGTTCCCCAAACCAGAAGTGTAGCCCAAAATTTAAAACACCATCACATGCAGAAAAAGATAGATACTGTTGAACGTCGTCTTAAGTATGAAGTAAAAGTATATCGAGTGACAACATGGAGAATGTAGTAGCCCAAGTTATGTCTTAATTAAATTCATGTTACACCCATTTTAATATATAGAACTTTTTTTTAGTAAATACAAAGTATTTACTCAAAAAATATTAAAATATCACATGGCTAGCCATGTGAATGTAGGCTTTTTAATATTTTTTTCACATCTTTCGAGTGTCTTGGACTGGTTTTTGTTGTTTGTTCTGATAAATCCCTTGCCCAAAGAGCACAGATGCGTTATTTGAGTTTCTCCAGAGCACTTTTTGTTTGTTTTTGGATTACTTAATAGTAATTACAAATTCAAAAGAAGTACCTACTGAAAGAACGTAATTTCAGATACAGCACTTGCAGTTGTTTTCCATTGAGGCCGCTTTTGCTGTTTTCTATTTAGGCTTTGGTTAGCTAAGCCTAGTGTGCCTCTGCTGGCAGAAATAGCAATTACACCATTTGGCTACAAAGCAGCATTCATTCTCCTTTGTGAACTATTGCAAAAAAAAAGATGGCCTCAGTTGTGTCAGGTCACATTCTAGGCATTTTTGTTGTTTATATTAAAATGGCCAGAATGTGAAAGGATTTTGAAATTTTCTTTTCACAAATGTAAAAATAGTTGATCAAAAACAGCAAGAACCATGTTATCACTCTATTTAAGTCTCTATTGATACAGATGAATTACAATTAACAATTAAATTTACTTCATATTACTTTGCCTCTATTGTTCAAACCACTCGGTTTTAGCAAAGAAGAGACTTTTACTCATTTGCATAGTTCACCCCAAAAATGAAAATGTACATACTATCTCCTTAAAGTGGTTCGTAACCTTTATGCGTTTCTTTTATTGTAAATATAATTTGAAGATGAAAACTGTAATGTATTAATATTTATCATCTCTCCATTTCTCTGTTTGTCCTCAGGGTGTCATGATGTGGCTGCAGAGTTTGGCTGTCAGGAGATTGATGGACAGGCTCTGCTTCTGCTTACAGAGGATCACCTCATGAGCGCAATGAATCTCAAACTGGGACCTGCACTCAAGATCTGTGCGCACATAAATACTCTCAAACAAACTTAAGAAAGTCGAATCCTCCTAAAGTGCCATGACTCCAGTGCATGCCCATTCAACCACAAACACTATAGACCTTCTTCATATACCTCAAAGTTTATTGGTGGAGTTGTCTTGGGTTTTATTCCATTCAATCCGATTAATGTTTTGTTCAATATGTAAAACTAAGTTCTTACCTTGTGCACTGCATTTGCAGTAAACAGACCTACTTGAAAGTCAGACTAAGAAAGTCAAAATTTGTGGAAGTTGGTACACAATGTGTAAAGTATTTAATAGTTTTTTACATAACACTGTTTAAAGGAACACTCCACTTTTTAAACAAAAAAGTCCTCTAGAGTTAAACAGTTTAGTTTGACTATTTTTCAGCCAATTGCCCGGTATGGCAGGAGCACTTTTAGGTTAGCTTAGCATAGATCACTGAATCAGATTTGACCAATAACATCTCACACAAAAATGAAATTAAAAAATGTTCCTATTTAAACCTTAATTTTTCTGTAGTTACATTATGTACTAAGACCGACGGAAAATGGAGGAAAAAAAGTCTCCATGGTTTCAAGGTTTTCAGGAGCTGAGTAATATCATTGCGTCAGCTACAGAATAGCAGCAAAGTTCCTTGATTATTACACCGGAATGACAGTATAGTTTCTAGCTACATCTATGGTGGCCGAGAGAGCTTAACATGGTGCAATTTAAGTAAACACATGACATTACAAAAAATCTTCATTAGTTTGACAGAACACGTGCTGCAAATTTTCACAACGCAAACAATTAATAAAATACACTGCAATTCCCCACAACACAAACATTTTACAAAAACGTGCTGCATTTTCACACAACGGAAATGTTTCAAGGAGATTCTAAAACGTGACGGATCCGGCTATTTAGGTTATGGTTATTCAGGGTTATGAATACTAAAGACACAGGAATTGGGATATTCAAATAAACAAACAAAAAACTAAACTTTCAAAGATCACCTACAACTTTAGTGAGCAATAGGCAGGGCACAGCAGTGTCCGTCAAATTTTTGGGTTCCCTTGAAACATTTCTGTTGGGTTTCATTCTTTTTGTGTTTTGAGAAATGCAGCACGTATTACTAATGTTTGTGTTGTGGGAAAATGCGGGACGTTTTTTTTTATGTGTTTGTGTTGTGAGGATTTGCAGCACGTGTGCTGTCAAACGGGTGAAGATCTTTTCTTAATTTGCATGTGTTTTTTGTAATTGAATGCGTTTTCTTAAATTGCAGCATGTTAAGCTCCTTCGGCCACCGTATATATCAGCCTGAAAAAAGCCACTTTTCATTTTCCATCAGTCTTAGTACACAATGTTACTACAGAAGAGTCAAGCTAAATTATCAAAACTCTTTGGATATTTTTGAGCGAGATGCTAATGGTCTAATCTGATTCAATGAACTATGCTAAGCTAAAAGTCTTCCAGCCAGACCAGGAGATTGCCTGTTGGATTCAAAAATAATAAAACTCAACTGTTAAACTCTAGGAGAGTTGTAAAATGAGCTTTATGTTGTTCCTTTAAAATGAAAAGAAGCTCTTTTCAGAACACGTCAATGTTTACAAAAATAAAGAGTATATAACTTGTGTTGAAAAATAAAGGTTTATTGATAAACACCAATGAAGTCCTGTATAAAATCACTATGTACATTGGACCAGAACAGAGTTGCGGTTAATGCTTTGGCATCTTGTTTCCCAATGGTGTAGAAAAAGCATCAATGTGCTATGTTAATGTAATCTGTCAAGAGGCTAATTGTAAATGCAACATTTTGTCATGTTCTCTTACAAATAACAGCCATATTATTATTATTATTATTATTGATAAAATATTGTATTTAGGTGTAGAACAAAACAGTTAGTCATACACGCTGCACACATTATAAGCAGCAAGTATAAAACAGATTATGATCAAGTTTATTTATATACAAAGCTAATGTTATTTTGCTGTAGAAGTTATTTATTTCAACCATAATTAAACAGATTTCCTTGATACTGTTAAATGACGAATTCTTAAATAACAGCATCAACAGGACTCATATTTCTTTAAAAATTCATGTTTCTTTAAAAATAGAAGCCAGTCACCGTCTATGACGCTGTGTGATTTCCTTGAGCTTCATCTGCCGTTCGATCATCATGTCAAACTCTTGTCTTTCTCTAAAACACAATGTAAGAAAACGATTTTAAAAAGATGAGAGAGATGATTGTTTTTCAGGACAAGGCAGTTGTATAGTGCTCTAGCGGTTACTAAGAGAGAGAAAGAGAGTTTTGAATTCATTGCTATATCAGCGTCTTTGGCTATTTCAATGCAAAACCAGATTTATACTTTACAACATTTTATAAATATCACTTTTCTATTAAATAATAAAAATAAAAAGACATCCCTTAGCAATAAATAATACATAAGAAAAAAATCTAAAACTCTTTACTTTTGATAAAAATTCTAGCATTTTTGAAGGATTCACATTTTAAAATATTTCCTTTAATCTTTCTCCTGATTAAAATGGTTATCTGATAACATTAAAAATAGGGCATTCCAAAAGTATATGAGTGCACTTACACTAGGCTATCTGAACCGTGCCTGAGCACGTTTCCTGGTTCGTTTGACAAGTGTAATCGCTCTGAATTGGGCCCAGGCGTGGTTCAGTTGGCCGGCCCTGGCCCGGTTGGAAGAGGTGTGCCAGAGCGCGATTCGGTTGAGCTTTGGCATGGTACTTTGTAGTGTGAGTGCAAAGCCCACCTGAGCGCGAAACTGAAGACACGACTTTACTTTTGAGGGACTGTTTCATATGGATTTATTCATCATTCTTACTTTTCAATGACTGCAAACTGTCATAGTTTCCTAAACATACAAAGCCCTCGCTGCATGTCAGCTGCCACCTTCAGCAAACCTCTTTTATGATATGAGACTTTTATGATAATTTATAAGCGTCAAAAGTAGTGGATCTGTTCCACAAAATATTTGACTGCGCGTCACTGCATCCCAAACGACTAAAAATAATGTGTTGAGTGCTTCTCTTCCTGCTAAACGGAACAGTCGCATCATCAATGACATAAGCGTGCTCCGGCTCGGAAGGTAAAATGCAATGTGAGTGGAGGCCGAGGGGGAGAGGGGAGGGGGGACAAGCGTGCTTTGGCACGGTTCAAAGCAACTGTACCTAGTGTAAGTACACCCTATGTTTAACAGTTTGGTTTCTGTTGTAATATTACCTGTTACTAAAACTTGGCCCTTTGTGATACTTCTCCTCTGCCTTCTCCAAGGAAAGATTGTGGACTCCGGCAATGGCATAGATAATAGCCTAAAAACAGAAACCATCAATGAAGCAAAGCTGTGCATGACACATAGAACCAGTGAGAGACTAGTGGTGTCCTGTTCGCGTTTAGTGATGTCAACTAGTCATTCAAAAGCACTTCCTACTAATCTTTGACTGCTGTATCCTTCAGACATTTTTGTTGTAATCAGGGCTTGGTTTTATTTTTGATCACCAGCCACTGTGGCTAGTAGTTTTCCAACATCACTAGCCATCGCCTTTTTCACTAGCCACAATTTTGTTGTTGGCAAAATATATTTCATATATGCATAAATTTGACTTTGGCATGCTAAAATACTTGATTTAGAAGTTATGACTCCTTATTCATTTCACTTTTTTGTGTTATGTATGACTTTGCTCAATGAGCAAATGGATTGTGGTTTCATAGTGTTGTATTGCAATTAATTTTTATTTCACTTGACTTTTCAGGGCTCAACACTAAGGATTTACTAAGTTATTCTCTAGCCACACCAAAAATAAATAAATATTTCTTAGCCAAGAAATGTAAATAATGTGTCAAAACAAGCTAAATATAGCTGTATACATGCTCTTTTTATTCTACAATAATTTTCTTTAAAAAAATTGACATTTAATTATTGTCATGCATCTAAAACTATGTTTAGTTAACTATATATAAACAAAGAGTTAATCTCATATTAAAGCAATTTTATTGTAAAGAATGATTGACATACCATGAGCAGTAATGGAAGAATGATTATGTGCACAGTTAAAGCGAAAGCAACCGCTGCTGCTCACAAAAACACTTTTTTTTATCTCGAGCTCTTGAAAGCAACATGACTGTGGGTCTGCGAGCATCATTTTTTTGTCCAGTCTATTTTAAAGAGAACCGATCGCACAAGTTGCGTTTTCAGGCATGGATGCTTCGCGCAAAGAAACGTGAGCGCACACGCTTTTTAACATTAGCGCGCATCACAACACCATGCGCGTGATCCAAGAGCGTAGAATTGGCATGGACAAAGGGGATGTGTCCCCACCAATATCCACCAATTACTGAAATGTCCCTACCAATAATTTAAATTAACTTCAAAATAAAGTAATGCTCCGTCAACTCTTAACTTACATGTGCACCAAGTCAAGTTCGCTATGAGTTCACCATAATACTATTAACCAAGGCTTTGCAATTAATCAAAATTCGGCTTCGATTTTGACCTCCATGATTATGAAAAACAATAATCAGGATAAAACTGTTAAATTGCATCACAAATCTTTTTAAATTTCTCTACATTCATACCTCCTTAAAGCCTGACTACAGTAAAATCATGTAAATTAACTTTTGCAGCATGGAACATGGTTATTTTTATTATTAAATGTTTATTTTATATTATTATGTAAATTATTCATGTTTTTAAAAGCGTAAAAAAATGTGCTGTTTAATGAATGTCTAGAGCGAATTTACACCCTTGGCGTGATCATGCTCTCATTCAGTATTTACCGGTTACTTTTGGTCACACGTACAAGAGTCACTTTTGTCATCTTTCACACTGGCTCTGCGCCATTGGGCCATCCTTATTGTTAACCGCTTTGTAAGAAAACTACAATTTAAAAATGATTTTCAACCAGCCAAAGTGGCTAGTGTGAGCGGCTGTCTAATCCACCACAGTTGAAATCTACCCGCATTTGGTGGGCTGACTGGTGTTAACGTCAAGCCCTGGTTGTAATCTTTCTTTAAGCTACAATCATTGCTGTTCAAAAAGGATTTTTTGTCAAAGTGTATTTTGTAAAACACTGTTCTGCTGAAATGGTACAGCCACAACAGATTTAAATGACGAAGATGACATTATTTCTAGAAAAGATGTCAATGTCAAATTTACAAACAATTCAACTGATAAAAAGCCAAATCAAAAAGGTAAATAAGTTTTCAACCTCGATTTAAATAACAGATCTAATACAGAGCGGCAGAGCGTTCCACAATCTAGGACCAGCTACTGTGAAAGCATGGTCGCACTGAATGCATTTCAGCGTCGACTTAGGGGTGCATAATAATTCTGGTTTGATGACCAAAAAGACAGACCAAGCTGATGTTCGGTCAATAGATCTGACAGGTAAGAAAGTGCAGAGCCATTTAGTGATTTAAAAAACGAGAAGAATTTTTAAAAGTGACACGGCAACCAGTGCGTATAGCGGAAGACTTGTGTGACATGGTCATGTTTTTTGGTACCCGTTAAAGGCTGCATTTTGAACTATCTGCAAATGGTATAAAGCTGTCTGACTAATCCCAAAATATAGTGAGTTACAGTATTCTAACCTAGATGTACTAAAAGAATGATTTAGAATAGGTTTTACTTTTGTTTATAAAAGGTTTTATCTTATTTTTTACAGTAAACAGTGCTCCATCATTAATAAAAATACTTTCTTAGTCAACAAATGTTCAGTTAAAATATTTTTGGATTAAAAAAGTCTTAATGATCAAATAAGACTTTTTACCTTAGGCAGGAGCACATCTAGAATGAGGCGGATCTGGTCCACCTGAACATTTTCTGGAGAGGTGTTTATTTGAGGTGCAGTTTCACAGAGATCGTGCAAATACTGGTACACCTTATCAACCTGCCCCTCGTCCTCTAAGTAGAGGACTGGGCAAACCACCTGCCGAAAGGGCTTCTGGAGGGCTTGCATCCATGCAGACGACTCACTGATGATGGCCTGTGAACACCAGACAATAGGGTAAGTTTTGTCTTAAGCATTTTAGAGAAATTGTGTTTCAAATTCCTGAATTGTAAATAAATAAGTATATATGGAAAAATCTTACCAGCAAATGGTTTTCAACTTTTCCTTTGATTATAAAGTCAACCAACTGCTCATTGGCACGGGTGCGTGCCGCCTTCGCTCGATCAGGCAGGTTCCTTTTCTTGAAAAGGAGCTTATCTTGGTCTTCTGCACAGATGTCCTCTGTGCTATTTTCAGAGGTGTCACATTTCTCACCCAGAATCTCCTGACTAGGGAAGGTCAGCACAGACTTCCCCTCAGAGTACTTCCTCCGGACCGGGCAACCTGGAATCATTTAATCAAAGGTGCATTTCTGTTAAACCAACATCAGTGAATAAGAATTGGCTGAATTAAATATATTTAAGCATTTTTTTTTCATAATCTGGTATCATTTAAAAAATTATCACTGATGAATGGAAACCTACTGATGTCAGCGGCACAATATTCAATGAAGGAGCCAGAAAAAGATCCACAACCTGCAGGAATAAAAAAGACTGTGTAAATAACTTGTTTTTAATAAACATTTTATTAAAAGGTGCCATAGAATGGAAATCTGGATATACCTAGTATAAATAAGAAGTGAAAGCAAGAGTTCAGTACATGGATATGGCATACCATGAGCCTCAAACACCATCGTTTCTTTGTTCTCATGTGAATCCGGTAAACGTAAAATTCCAGTGAAAATCAGGTTAATTGGAACAAAGACCAACTGTAAGGTTGCACACTGGAACAGTAATATGCATGCTCCAGGCTGCATTTGACTGGCCACAACATATCCTACTGAGATTACAACAATGTAGGGATGTAACGATTTATCGTGAGCCGGTTGAAAATCGCTTCTAGTATGTGACGATTCAAACTGGTAGAAATGTTGAATGAATTGCGAGGGGGTGCTGTGTCTACAGGCGCAAACTCGCTTTAACTGCGCATCAGCGGCACAAAAAGCAGAGGTGGGGCGGCAGAGTAAAATGACAGTGGTGAAGTGCGCCAGGCAAAACAAACTGTGTGCAAATACTGCAAAAAGACATTTACTTACACTAACAGAACAACGGATATGATGCACATAAACCATCAGCACAGTGAAAACTACTGTCACAGATGTCTATAGGCAAAAAAAATATTAATAAGCCAAACCACATGGACTGAATGATTTGCAGCTCCATTTGCTCCAACCAGTGCTACGTAGATCACACGGTGCATCATTGTTTTCATAGCAAAAGTGTGAAGATGTTTTTCAGACTGAAACAAAAAGTTGTTCTGTTACAAAACCAGGTATTAGATTATATTTACCCTCTCCTTTCCAAATTAGTTTATGCATATTTTAATAATTAGCTTATTCATTCATTCATTTTCTTTTCAGCTTAGTTCCTTTATTAATCAGGGGTCGCCACAGCAGAATGAACTATATATTGCTTATGTTTTATGCAGTAGATACCCTTACAGCTGCAACCCATCACTGGGAAACACACTCTCATTCACACACACACACACACTACGGACAATTTAGCTTAACCAATTCATCTATAGCACATGTCTTTGGACTTGTGGAGGAAACCGGAGCACCCAAAGGAAACCAACACGAACACAGGGAGAACATGCAAACTCGACACAGATGTGCCAACTGACCCAGCCGGGGTTCTAATCAGCGATCTTCTTGCTGAGAAGCGACATCGCTACCACGCCATAATTTGCTTATTATCCAATATTCTAAAATGTTCAATATTATCTTTTTACTAATTAATTATACAAGTAATATTAATTATTCACATTCATAATCATGCTCAACTCTTGTCTCTATTCTACTATATAATTAGTTATTGTATAATCAGTTTTAATGCCAGTGGCCATTAAAAAGTGGTAAAGTGGTATTCTTTGCTTTTACTTTTTATTATTTGTATATTATTACTATAGTAAAGTTTTTTTATTATTATTCTCATTGTTGTGTTTGCTGCGCTTTATTATTTTACTTTTTTTCCCACTCTTCCTCTTCCTTTTCAGTTATTTTTTTTTCTTCTCCTATTTCCTTTCTTGTACTTACTATTATTATTATTATTACTATTATTATTCATTATTATCATTTTTGGTCCTCTTCCTGATTTCTCAACCTCCCCTCACCTCCTCACTATTATCATTAATAGTATGACTTTTGCTTTTGTTGCCATTGTTGTCGTTGCTATTCTGACTATGCCCTCCCGTTGTCTCCTCATTGTTATTGTTACAAATATTTCTACCATTGTCATTATTCAGGTTGCTGTAGTTGTTGTTGTAGTAGTGGTGGTAGTAGTAGTAGTAGATGTAGTAGTAGTAGTAGTCATTGTAGTAGTAACGATTGTATTTGTAGTTGAAGTAGATTGTTGAAGTAGTAGTTGTTGTAGTTTCTGTAGTAGTAGGTGTCGTTGGTGTAGTGGTACCAGAAGTAGTAAAGGTGTTGGTGTAGTAGTAATAGTAGTCTGTGTAGTAGTATCAGAGGTAGTAGATATTGTTGATGTAGATGTTGTAGTACTAGTGATTACTGTAGTAGTAGTAGTAGGAGACGTTGTTGTAGTAGTATCAGTTGTAGTAGATGTTGTAGTAGTATCAGTTGTAGTAGATGTTGTAGTAGTATCAGTAGTTGTAGACGTAGTAGTAATAGTTGTTGTGGCTGTAGTAGCAGCTGCAATAGTAGTTGTAATATTAGTAACTTTCTGTAGTAGCAGTTGGTGTAGTACTTGTGATTTATTTTTATTGTCAGTTATTACTGTTGTCCTTTCTCTTTACTGTCATCATTACTATCATACATTACTAGCGTTGTTGTCACTCTTTACCACTGACTGGTTTCTTTCTATTTGTTTATTTATATCTATGACACTTGCTTCATTTATTGACTGTTATTGACCCTTATGTATGTACTCTGACCTGTCCACCATGTTACCTTTACATGCACACACACACGCACACACCTGCCAGTACCTGACTGTATTGTTGTTGTTTTTGTTTTTCGTTGTTGTTTTTTATGTTTTATTTTCTTTGTATGATCCCAATTTGTGTACCTTTTTGCATATTCTAATAAAAATAAATAAATAAATAAAATAAAATAATGCCAGTGGCCAGTCACCTGGAGCAGAGGGCCTATTGACCACCTCTGTACACACTGCTCTCTGGTTTAGGAAAGGATTACCTCTCCACACCAGCCACCTCAGTCCCCAGTGAAAGGGTTTTCTTATCAGTAGGGGACACTGAAAATGTGGTCTTCAGCTTTTGGCAGAAAAAATAGACATGCTGATTTTTCATTTTAAAAATATAAAATCCCAGCACAGTCACAGTTTTAGTTTGTTTATATTGATGAGTGTTCTTTAGTTTGTTTTATTCTTTTTTTTTCCAATTTGTTTTTAAAATAGCAATTTAGTTATGACAGAAAATGTATTATTTAAGAAAAAATGAAATGGCTCTTCACCTTAAATTTATTTCAAATAATTTTGTTAAACAATCGTGACTAAATCCTATCGAATCGTGAGTCGGGTGAACTGTTACATGCTTACAACATTGATAATTTTTGTTGCTTATTTTTAAGTCTATTTAAGCTTGCAGTGTGTGTGTGTGTGTGTGTGTGTGTGTGTGTGTGTGTGTGTGTGTGTGTGTGTGTGTGTGTGTGTGTGTGAGAGAGAGAGAGCAGGCACTCACACAAGCTGTAGAACAAAGCTAATTAATAATCAAGACCATTATGACCAAATACGAGTTTTTCAATATGGGGAAATTCCTCTTGTTACAAATGAGCATATAAAACCATTTGTGGACAATGTTTTAACTTACCTAAGTCACATACCTACAATGTAAATATTAAACAATTTAACTTACTGAATCAATGCACTCTATGGCACCTTTAAGATGTTTAAACTAAATAAATACCAATGCGGATTCTGTAGTCTGAAATCAGTTCCACAGACCAGGTTATAGCACTGCCATACTTCTCTTTTGCCATATCCTAAAAACAGTGGGAAAATGTGACATTATTTGTCAAATTATTATTTGTATTTGTGAAAAAATAATAATTACCACATTATTAAAAATATCTTGTATCACGTACTTAGTATGATAATATCACAAACACGTTACAAATGACACAAATATGAAAATGAGCGCTCAAAAAAAAAATGATGTCAAAAAGATTTAAACACTTTACCACCAATTTTTCATAATCCTCACAATCAAACGGTTTTAAGTTTCTCAGGGACACAGTAAACCTAGAGATAAATAAATGAAGATGATGTTAAGACCTATTAATGTGGTGTGTGTATATATATATATATATATATATATATATGAATTCTGATGAATTCTTACCCTTTTTTAGCTCTCTTTTGGTCACTTAGGTCACAATCGATAAATACAATGCTGGCTTTTTTGTTCTTGCGATTTACACTTTTAACCTGTGATACAGATGATTAATTTAGTCATCACCCATATCTAAACTAAAACAATGCAAACTGCACAAAATCATACTATATTCTCCACATCATGTTTTACTCACCACCGCAGGCCAGTAGGGGTATTTCCACATTTTGCACCACACACAAAGTCCCTCTGAGATTGACAAAGGCTCTGAAAAATCAAGTAAATCAAAGAAAATAGAAAATAGCCAATGCTATTTTTATTTACACTTTTATTGCTCACTCACTTTTACTGTCCTGCCCCAAAAAGCTGGGCAGCTCCTCTTCATCATCATCATCATCATCATCCTGATCGTCTTCCTCCTCTTGCATGAAGAGTGAGTGGTTGAGAAGATGAGGATCCTCCTGCAGGCTCAGCTCGATGGACAGGTCAGAGGACATGGTTTGATCTGTGGGCACATACTGTATTATAGCGACTCTATAGAAAAACAAAATCACAGAAAACATATAACAAACTGACTTACTAACTTTCTGACTTTTAACTGACTTTCTGTGTCAAAGACGAGAGGTCTAATTTGGGTGTCGACATTAAATAAAATGCATTTACATGCATAAAAAGCCCATTTATTGCAAGCAAGTCTATTTTAATTTAGTCTAATTTTAAAATATAAATAAGATCATCATGCAGTGTAATAGATATTATTATGTTTAAATTTAAATTAAACACTTTTTCTGACCTGTACTAAATAAAATTAATATATGAAATAATACAATTATACAAATTATTGTAAAAAAAATCTTGCTGCCAAACAGGCTAAAACCTTAACATTTGAAGTATAGTTGCAAAGTATAACGTTTTAGTTTTTTTTATACAACAAATTTGTATTTTGTGGCTTCACTATTATCCTTTTTGTATGACTTTTTAGTTATGACAACAACAGGAAAATAACAGCTGTCATCAAACAGAAATTTTAATGTAATTTTTATA
>CAIGQZ010001336.1:14191564-14214516 GCA_903798205.1 Danio tinwini | reverse complement strand
TACAGACGATGCTATATATATATATATATATATCGCATATATGAGTACACCCGATTTTGAAAAAAATATTTTTATCCATTTCTTAGTGAATATAGGCAGTGCATTTTGGTGCAACTTGAACAAAAGTGATTTTTTTTAAACAGATATTTATTAAAATAATATTTTAGTGACCAAAAATATTTAGAAATCAAAAGATAACACAGTTAAATTCAAGCTAAATATTGCAAATAAAAAAATTACAACTTACAAAATTTCAACTTAATTTTTCAATTTTTTTGCTTCTCTTGATTTTTCCTAATTTTAAATTTGCTTTTTATATTTTTCTATAATATAAATTTGGGTGTACTAGTTTTTGGACCATTATCGTAAGTTATTTTGTTAGATTAGCTCCAGATTTGGCTTAAGTACTAACTAATCTAATATTTTATATATATATATATATATATATATATATATATATATATACACATACACATATACATCAGTATATATTAATAATTATATATAATATATAATAATTAGAATATATATATAATAAGATTATATATTATAATATATAATCAATATATAGTTTAATTAGAAATTTAAAACCACATTTGATTATGTAATTCACAGAATTAAAAATCAGTTTTAAATTTTAGTAGTCTGATTTTTGCCTGATAATTCACTTATATACTGATATACATCACTGATATACATGAAATATACAAAATAAACCTGATTCATTTGGCTCTGGTTCCTGGTTTTCAGAGCAAAGTCTACTCAGAGTTTGCATTTCAACAGGAAACTCTGTGCTCTTCCTGCTGCGTTTCACTTGTGGAGAAGCACTTGCCCCCTCCTGTACTTTTTTATTCGCGCTGCCTTTTGGTCTTCTTTTGGGTCTCTGAGGTGTTGATGGTGACGCATCTGCAGGAGGTCTCTAAAAAAACACCACAAGCAATAATTGTCCCAAGAGACTCAAACGAAAGTTAGCAATCAATATTGTTACAATAATGATCACGCAAACCTTTTCTAGTCTAGACTTTCTGGCATTTGGTGCAGGATTATTGTCTGCTCTTTTTGGTGTCAGGAGTTGAAGATGAGAGCTCGGGGTGGAGCTTAGGAGAGGACTGGACTGAAGTCGTTTCTGTTTTGGGGTGTGAGATTCAGCAAGACACTCAGACAAGCAGAATTTCCTGCTGCGTTTCACTGGTGGAGAGGCACTTGGCTCCTCCTGTACTTTCTTATTAGTGCTGCCTTTTGGTCTTCTTTTGGGTCTCTGAGGTGTTGATGGTGAGGCATCTGCAGGAGGTCTCTAAAAACACCACATGAACAATAATTATTCCAAGAATCTCAAACTAAATTTTGCAATCAATATTGATACAATAGTCTGACATGAAACTCTATTGGGCATGCAGTAGTGATGTGCGGGTTGGGGCAATTGGGTCATAAAAAATAAATAAAATTAAAGGCATGTATGTTGCGTGCAATTGTCTATAGCCTATATTAAATATTTGTGAATATATATATATATATATATATATATATATTTTTTTTTTTTTCACATTTTATTAAGTTATTTGCTAAGGTTACAATACGAAGGCCAAGTACATAGCAAAGTCAAGAAAGCGCCAAGCAGCTCCTGCTGCCAGCCACAAAAACCTAGAAATGAAAGTGAAGACGGAAGACGAGGTGTGGGAGAAATCGAGGTCAGGAATTTACATAATTAAAAAAAAAAGATCAGGCGCTAAATCTAATGTTTGGAACCGGTAAATAGTTGCAGCAAGAGACAACAGCAGTATCGGCTATGTAAAGTGCAACTTGTGTGAAAAAATATACAAACACGAGAGCCACAAAACAGGCACTTTGTAAAAATAGATAAGGGCAGGTTGTAAAAATAGATAACAGTTGAGCAGAGCAGGCTGGTCAAATAATTCTATAAAACGGGACCTGCAGGTTGGGGAAAAAAAACCTCCCGCGCATCCCTAGTGTGCTATGCAGGCTGATAAGCTCCATCCATGGTACAGAAGATTGGTTGCAGTCACCTCAGCAGCCAATAAGCTCGCTCCTCAGTATTTAAATGCCTCTGTATTGTTTGCATTAGCAATCTGCAGCATGTTGTTGGATGCCCTCCTCCACCATGTGTAAAGTAGATACAGGGGTTACATGCATGCTATGCCGTATTTTCTCAGACAGCAGTCTGTATATATACTTGCAATTTCTGTACTTGTATATATAGTATATATACTCTGTATATATTGTAGCAATCTCTGTACTTGCTCTGCATCAATAATCAAAACAGCAGCAGCATAGCAGATCTATTCAGTCAAGGCCATAGCCAGTGTTTCCTCTAGGTTTTTTTTTTTTTTACAGCTGTAGCGGCAGGCCTTTTGATCTACCAACTACCTATGGCGTAATTTCAATGACAAATATTGTGACGCAGTCCTACAAGTCGAGATCGGATTTATGTAATACGAGCAGGCAGATCTTTTTGCTTGCGCAAGGATTTCCTCTGTTCGTTTGCACTGTTATAATTCACTTACCTTTTAATACGTTTTGGTGTGATTATAACCCGCTATTTTAAAAAAACACCAATGTTTTGAATGAGAAGCTGTAATGTAGCTGTGGCGGGATGAATTTTGGTGTGGCGCCCGGCCATGGAAGAATAAATGTAGCGGAAACCTTTATAGCAATTCATTACCATAGCAAATCTCTGAGAATTATCATGGCAAAATTATAATAATTGTCACAAACCTTTTCTTGTTGGGACTTTCCGGCATTTGGATCATTGTATGGTGCAAAACTATTGTCATCTGTTTTTGATGTCAGGGGTTGGAGGTGAGAGTTTGAGGGAGAGCTGAGATGTTTTGGGCTGTAGGATTCAACAGGAAGTGTTTCATGCTTCCTGCTGTCTTTCTCTGGTGGAGATGCCCTTGGCCTCCCTTGTACTTTCTTTTTCTTGCTGCCATTCGGCCTTCCTCTGGCTCTCTGAGGTGATGGTAAGGCGTCTGCAGGAGGTCTCTAAAAAGTACCACATGATCAATAATTATCTCAAAAAATTTAAAACCAAAGTTAGCAATCAACACAGGTTTAATGACGGTCACTCAGACCTTTTTTAGCCTGGACTTTCTGACATTCTGATGATTGTTTGGTGCACAACTGTTTTCAGTTGTTTGTGGTGGCAAGCGTTGGAGGTCAGAGGAGCTGCGGAGAGAACGTTTCGGGTATTCAACAGGACACTCTGTGGACTCCCTGTTGTGTTTCACTGGTGGAGAAGCACTTGGATCCTTCTGTACTTTATTGTTTCTTTTCGGCCGTCCTCTGGGTCTCTGAGGTGATGGTAAGGCATATGTCGAAGTTCTCTAAAAAAATACATAAGCAATAATTATTGCAGGCTTTCAAAAAAAAGGTTAGTAATTAAAAATGTAACGATGTTCACTCAAACCTTTTCTTTGTTGGACTTTAAGATATCCGGCTGACTTTGTGGTGGACAACTATTCTGACCTATTTGTGGCGACAGGGATTTAAGGTCAGATTTTGAGGTGGAGTTGAGGAGAGGGTTGGACTCGAGTCTGTCCTGTTTTGGGGTTTGTGGTCTGTTAGTGTGGCAGCACGAATCCTCCTTGCAATGACGAGGTGATAATGTACTACATGTGTAAACGCCTGTCAAAACTTCAGAAGGGGTCTGATGATTTTGAGTTCGGTTAGAGTTCTGATAATGTGTCCTTTTTGTTTTTTGAGAACTTGAGTGTTGTTCTGGGCACAAATTGTCTAGTCCATCCAATTTAGCTTTGCTAGCAGCTACCTTTTTCTCACTGGGTTCAACATTTTTCTTTTTTCTTCCCTTGTGGGCTGTCTTTAATTGATACTTGGGGGTGGCGATTTTTCGAGGCAAAACCTGCCAAGGTTGATGTGGATTTTTAGACACATATCCATTTATATTTGTAACCTGGCGTCTTGATTTCCGTAAACAAGGAAGACTTTGGTTTGCTGCTTGTGGTGTGTTCTCTGTTGTTCTCCTTCCACATGGTTTCGCAAGATTAAGACCTTGAGGTGCTGTGGTTCTTTTATTATGAATAATTGAATCGATGCCACCTGAAACTGGTTTGTTGAGTAATGTAGAGTCTGTGCGACAGGACCTGTAAGGATTCCTTTGGCACTTTAAAGACAACTCATCTGAAGAATTCATTCCTGCAACCATTGATATCTCAGCACTTTGACACACCAAAGGTTGCCCTCATCGTGTTGGACTGCAAATAAAAACGCACCGAGGTCTTTTAAATGTCAAAAGTGTCATGAACAACGATATTTACCTCAAACGTGAAAAGTTACATTGCAACAGTTGTACAGTTCAGCTCGTCCTCATGTGTGACATTATTTGTTACAGGCTGTTATTTACATCAAACAAACAATAAGCCAGTTAAATCCTATTGTGTTACATACTAAACGTAACAATGATATTTTCAGTTGATATAAACACTTAGGTTAGCGATTCTCGAAGTGACATAACCCTTAGTGTTTTAGCCAAAAGAAAAAAGCTAAATCAGGAGTATTAGATTTGTACCACTGCAGATAAACCAATAATACGAGCAGTACGTAAATTGAAGAAAGTATTTAAAGCAGACGAGAAGTGTTTACTCGGAGCGCTCTGTGTTAGCATTAGCAGCTCCATGGAAAACCAATGTAAACACTGTCAGTCAGCGTATGTGGGAGTTCCCGAAATATCTTCAAAAGCTGGTAAAAACAGCTACTGTTTCAAAACATAAACATAAAATGAGTGCCCTCATGTAAATGGTAGTAGTACAAGACTTACTCATTTGGATCTTCAGCTGTTTACGAAGCGCTCGCTCGCGATCCCTTGCTCAAGCTCCTTTACAATCAGGAAGTTGAAGGAGAGCGAGTTCTGCTATTCCACCTCAAAAGCACACTGTCTTTTCTTTTTCATCCAAATTACACATTTACTAATAATGAATAATGCTAAATAGTGACATGAAACAATATTATTATTAAATAGTCATTTTAAACATTTAAAATAACAAAGTTATCATTTTATTTTATTTCTTTAAATAATCAGTAAATAAACCCATAATGTAAATAAATAAACACATACTTTATTATATATAGAACAAACCGCTATTATAAAATGACTTTCCTAATTAGCCTAACATGCCAAGTTATACAAAAGAAATGAGTTATTACAAAAAATCTACTTTTGGGAGATATGTTTAAAAGAATTACAATTTCTAAAGAGTTTCAGCAGTTCCTTATTGGCACCTTATGGAGGACGAAACCTGCAAAACAATAAATAAATAAATATGCAAATATATAAATACATGGGTGAATAAATCCATAAATACCTTCATAAATAAAATAATAAGCAAATAAATATGCAAAAAAAATTTAATAAATGTATAAATAAAAATCCTGCATAAATAAACATAAATAATTAGTAGTCCAGGCAGGTAAATAATTAAATTACACAAGAGGAATAAGAAAATTTATTTATTGTTTTTGCAAGTTTCGTCCTTCATATCACCTTACAAAAAGTAAAAAATAAATACGTAAATACATGAGTAAAATAGACTTCCAACTTTATTGCCACAACAACAACAACAATCATAACAAATAAATGGCTTCATGGTAAAGTGAAATAATAATAATATTAATAATAACAACAACGTTACAATTATATAATAACACAAATGATACTATTATTGACACAGACAACCAGATAGCTGCTGCTTTAAATGACATTTAGGCCTCATCTTCCGTCCCAGTGCTGTTTTTTTCATTTGTTATCCATCAGCTTTGCAGTTTTCTCTGCAAAACAGAAAAAGAAACCAATTTTTAAAAGTTTACTGTAAAGACTGTATACATGTGCTAGTCTGTGCCGCAGTCACTGACACTTGTTTAGCGAGGTGAGTTGTTTTGCATTGACAGGCTTTCCTCTGACTCTCTGCTGCTCCCTGCTGACTGACCGCAGCGTCACGTAGAGACACACAGGCGTCCAGATGATGAGACTCACCGGCCACACTCACTCGCACAGACTCCAGCAGAACTGCAGGAGGAGCAACAATACACACTTTTCCTGACCATCACTTCATTCTGGACTCAAACACTTTGAGTGAGTTGATATTAAAACTGAAATAAACATCTTCAAGAGGTGTATTAAACTGATTTTGTTTTTATTACATGACTCCAACGTTGTCAGGTATTGTTTTAATTATTAATCCTTTAACTGCCTGCTCTACCAAACGGTTGAAGTAATTTGTAAATGACTGTTTTATAATGGTTTACACGCACAGCATTGTTAATTTACAAAAAAATCTAACATATGATCCTCTTGCATTACACTTCACTTTGGTTTTGTTGTGGAAAAAAAACAAGAAAACAAGTTAAATGAAAATCTGTAATATTTTATTGCATACTTAAAAAAATAAAGCGGATTTAGTATTCAAAAATGTTTTATTTTGATTATGTTTTTAAATAAATTGGTCTTACACTTCATATTTTCTGATGTTTCATTGTATATGTATTAATTCCGGTACTTTTACCATAAACCGACATATCAACCATTTGGTAGAGGTTGATATTTTAGAAGTTATGGGATGTGTGAAAAATGCATTAAGTGTGTCAACTAGCGACATTTTTTCTTGGTGGGGCAGTTAAAGGGTTAAGACCGCATCATATTTATGCAACTGTGTTTCACAAGTAAATGCATCTTATCTTAGAATCTTTGGAAAACCAGAAAAACTGTACAAGACATAATTTTTACAGTATTATCAGAAAGTATTATTAATCATAAAAACTGCAGAAACTCTGCCATATGCTACTACTATTTACTACTCATTATGTTTATTACTATTATTCTTAATGTTAATAATGTTAATTATCATAATAATAAAAATAAGTTATAATTAATATGTGTGGAAAAAAATTGATATCATTGTCTTTTACTTAAAAGATGCATGGAACTGTTTTCATGTTTAAAAATCACATTTTCATACACATATTATTATTTTATTCTTAAGTAAATTAAATACAACAGATAAAGTTTAAAATGTTACTCTGAACACAGAATTTTGAAAACATTTAACGATGCCTTTGGATGAAACTACTTTTTTTTTTTTTACATAATTTTTACAACATATTTCCATATTAGGATCTCTTACCCTCCTGTTGAGCCAGTTCAGAAGAACGTCTTTCATGTTCACTGCGATACACAAGTCTTTGATTTTCCAAAGTTGTTGCATTTTCCTTTAGAATCATCTAAAACAAGAATTATTAAACTTAACATTACCATAATAATAATAATAATGTTTTACTCTATATCAAACTACCCTTCCTAACTAGCACTGTGGTGGTACAGTGACTTAAAGGGATAGTTCATCCAAAACTGAAAATTTGGTCATCATTTACTCATTTACCGTCACTTGTTCAAAACCTGTTTGAGTTTCTTTCTTCTGTTGAACACAAAAGAAGATATCCTAGAGAATGTTGAAAAGCAGCAGCCATTGACTTCCATATTATTTTTTTGTTTACTATGGATTTCAATGTGTGCTGGTTTCTAACATTCTAAAGAATACCTTCTTTCATGTTTACCAGAAGAAAAAAAAACCCATAAATGTTTAATTGAGTTTAAGCAAATGGCGAGGAAATGTTTATTTTTGGGCGAGCAATCCCTTTCACAGAAGGTAACATGATGGTACTCACTTGCAGTTGCAGACTCTCAGTTAAAGAAGTGTTGATTTGCTTGTGAATCTCCAAAATACTGTCCAGCTCTTTGTTCAGTTGGGTCTGATTCTCCAGGCTCATCTGCAGTGTGGATTTCAGGACCTCTTGCTCTTTTTCCTTCATCACTCTGGCTCCCTCCATCTTTTCCATTAAGGCCTGTTGAGCAGTTCTGCATTGTGTGACGCTTGCAAACGGAGGCCATGTGGCCCAAACAACAATGACGATCAGAGAGATGGTAGACCACAGCGTGAGGAGAGCCAGCATCCAGTTACGGGCCTTCTGGGAAGTGCTGGACCGAGCCATCCTGAGGAAGATCCTATAGAAAAAAGCTTCTGCTGTGTGCTATGCAGGAAGGAAAGTGTGTGTGTGTAACTTTCAGAGCTGTGTTTTGCTCTCTGGGCTTCGTCTCTGGATGTGAGTGAAAGCTACGTCAGCATCTCTGCCATGTTATTTTAAAGACCTTATCAGTGCTCTGAGGAATAATTGCACATGACTGTTATTGAAAACATCTGGCATTTCCCTGGAGACCTTTTTTCTCATGACATTGTGTTTCTTGGAGTCCAACTGAAATCACAATGACTGCATTTTGACCTTTATTACAAATATGTTAGCCTTAAAGAGATATAGTTCACACAAAAAAAAAACTAAAGATTCTGGCAAGGTTTACTCAAGTGTTTTCAAACCTTTAGGAGTTGAACACAAAAGGAGACATTGAGACTATAGTATTTGTTTTTCCTACTATGAAAGTCAATGGTTTTCAAAATATCTTCTTTCATGTTCAACAGAAGAAAAAAACTCACTGAGGTTTGGAAATACTTGAAGGACAGTAAATAGAGTGTACATTAATTTTTTTAGGTCAAATAACCCTTTATAGCTGTCTATGTGTTTCAAAACACTGACATAATACATAACAGACATAATTCCAACTTTTTTATTTTTTATTTTTGGCCTTTATTAGATAGGACAGTAATGAGACAGGAAACAAAACAGGAGGGAGAGAAGGGGGTAGGGTTGGGAAATGTCCTCCAGCCGGGATTCGAACTTGGAACACCCTGATGTGCTACTGCACCATAAGCCAGCGCGCTAACCACTAGGCTACTGCGCCAACATAATTCAAACTTTTGACCACAAAACCAGTGACAAGTTAACATTTTTGGAAACTGAGGTTTCTAATCATATGAAAGCTACACTCAAAACAATATTTGTGTTGCTTTGTACAAACTACTTTTTTACAAACAACAAATTTTTGGGGACAGAGTATTTGTTTTATGTTCAATCACCCTAAATTTGTAAAAAACAAAAAACATTAAGTGCACTTAATTTGCATTGGGAAGACATAAAGGGATTTTGTGGAACACAGTATTTTTGTGAATAAATAAGCCTTCCATTGATGCATGGTTTGTCAAGATAACCCAATATTTGGCTGAGACACAACTGTTTGAAAATCTGCAATCTAAGGGTTCTAAATAAATGAAGAAAAAATATTAAGAAAATCATCAATACACTTTTCAAAGTTAAGCTCATAGCATTCCATATTTTAAACAAAAGTTAACACGAGTTGTCATGTGTTTTCTAAATTCCATGTAAGTTTTCATCAATTCCAGTTTCACTTACAACTGATTCAAACTAACACATTTTTATGTAACAAGTTTGCATGATGCCAAACACATGGTCTTCGTTGGCTCTGTGGGAACAGCAACAACAAATTCTGATCAAACGTCCTGCTTAAGTAATACTTGTGATGGACACTCGGTTTGATCTGCTAGTTTCATTAGCAGTAAAATTAAAGCCACCATTACTTTTTAGGGCTGTGTGATTTGGGGAAAATATCTAATTGCGATTTTTTGACAGATATTGCGATTTCGATTTGTGCCAAGAATTAGCTCAATAATTAGTATTGTAGCTTCTTACTGCTAAAATGCAGTTGAGTGTCGGTTAAAAAAAAGAACTTAAAATATATTAACTTATATTAGCAAACAACTCTGAAATTGTACTTTGCTTGCTATTAGATAGAGTGCCACTAGATTGTCACTGCAGTACTTTTAGTTAACTTTTAGCAAGACGCTCCTTGTATAGCCGCCTGTGGTGCTTTTTTATTTGCTGGTTGTTGTATTTCCTCATGCTGTGGTAACAATTCTACACATGCAAATGACTTGAATTTTGTTGGGTGTCTGTGACTTTGAAACCAAGATATTCCCATATTACTGACGTGCTGTTTTTTTTTATATATTCATTTGTCTATTAATGCTTCTGAAGCTGCAGATGCCATCATCCCACTCGTTCTGGCTTTCCTGTTTGTTTGTGTTTTTTTATTGTGGACGCATAGTTCGGTTATGCAATTCTAATTTGGGCAGAATGAAAGTGTGCTTACTCAATTGGCTATAAGTCTGCCACACACAGACAGCAGTCATGCATTTGCTCAGAGCGGGGGAAGTTAAATGATATTTATCATATCGCAGTATATCTCCAGAAGAAAGTCATACAGGTGTGAATAGACAACAGTTGACAAAAGAACTTCAGTATTTTACTGTGTGTTTGGACTGTTCTTGTAAATAAACTGGATGGCAGAAAAAAACTGATTATTCATTCATTCATTTTCCTTCAGCTTAGTCCCTTATTCATCAGGGGTCGCCATAGTTGGGGTCACCAAGTTGGTCACCAACCACCAACTTATCCAGCACGTTTTACACAGCAGATGCCCTTTCAGCTGCAACCCTGTACTGGGTAACATCCATACACACTCGTTCACACGACCTTCTTTCTGTGAGGTGACAGCGCTAACCACTGAGCCACCACAAACTGATTAAATATGACAAAAAATAAAAAGAGCAAAAACTAGAAGACTCTTGTTGAAGCCAAAGGCAAAGAGGGATACACTGCTGATTTATGTCAACATCTCATGGGAAGCTATAAGCGTTCTCAGAATATTCATAGATGCCCTGTAGTTTAAAGTTTTCAAAGTAAACAGCTGCATCGACAAGACCCCAAAAATGCAAATGTTTATCTCAGGAGCAACACACCATAATGTTACAATGGAGGCGGAAAAATCCTTTGTGTAATTAAAACTGGGGGACTTTCAACATCTCTAGACATGTTGCAAATGAAGATAAAGAGTTTATGACAAATGCTAGGATTTATGAAACACCCCACTTGACCTCCTATTGTGCTTACACACACCAAATAAAGACACGCTGACTGCAGTCTTCTTCGGTACTTTTATTTGAATGGATTTTTTTGTATGTTTATATAAATGTAATAAAACGACACAATAATGGATACAGTACTGTAAGCAAACAGATATTGCTATGACTTTAACGAGCACAATTATTTCCTGAGAGATAATGATGCTCATTTACATATGGAAAGTCACACACACAAAAAATGGAATGTTTGAAGTGTTTTATGCTAAAGAAAATAAAAAAGACATTCGCCCAAAAAAACGAAATAAAAGTCCATCATTATTTACTTGCCCTCGTGTCATTTCCAAACCTGTATGAATTTCTTTATCATGTTTCCAGAACTGCTTTGTACATACTATGAAAGTCCAAAATAATTTGAACCTTTACATTCCTTATAAGAAAGTATGTCATACTTGATTTGGAAAGAAATGAGAGTGAATAATTAATACAAATTTTGAGGTGATCTATTCCTTTAAATTGAAGCAGCTTACCAAGTACTATATATATATATATATCTACAGCTCACCCAAAGACAGAATTTAGGACCATTATATGTTTTAAAAGTAATTTAATTTATCTCACATAATAAAATAATGATCTGATTTGCATAGTAAAGCAGACATGCAGCACCACAAATCAATTGGCATGTTAAAATTCCTCATAGAGGATTGTGTAGTGCATTACTTGCAATGTACATTAATATCATTTGCTTTGAGTGCTGTAATTGATTCACAAGTCTTTAATAACCTTTTTTTTTTTTTGGACTAATCCAGCATGTATAATTTTGAGGCTGCGAATACACAAGGTAAATGTTCGCTTCAGCTGCAACAAACTGATACTACTGTATATTGCACAAGCTAACAGCTCATTCTTAATGCATGCTCACCTTTAGATGAAGAACATTTTTTTACAGATCGAGCATTTGTTCTAAGAGTAACACGAACCCTACAGGATTACATGAAGCTTAACGCAATATTTAAAGTTTAGTTCACTTTCTGAATGAAAGTTTCCTGGTTATTTACTCGCTCCCCTTCTTCTTCCTTTCTTTAGTTGAAAACTAATGAAGGTTTTTGAGGAAAATGTGAAGTTTTTCACAATATATTGGACTTTTAATGTACTCAGTGGTTTCAATGTCTAACCTGCTGTTTAAGCATTAAAGGATTCCACAGACAAGAAATAAGCTAAATGATTAGAAGATCATATACTTTTAAACAAAAATATCTGATTGTTTCTTTTGGTAAGACTTTTATTCCTCATCTTGAATCCTTTAGCGCAGTTTAAAAACTACTGAACACCATAAAAGTCATCTATATGAAGAAAATTCCTGCACGTTCTCCCTAAAAATCTTGATTTCTTCTGGACTGAAGAAAGCAATGATCATCTCTGATGAAAAGGGAGCAAGCAAATAATTGGAAAAAAAATGTCAAGTCTGGATGTGAACTAATCTTTTAAAGCTCTATATCTCTGCACACACCAAGCGAAGATAGTAGATAGTCATTATTACATTGAGAAAGCAAACCTCAAGCCATGCTGGTGCTGCGAGTGTGGTTTTCAGCTGAAATGGATCGCACCAGATCCTCCACCCAGCGCACCTCAGAGCCCATCTGCTCAGCCAGAACTCCGTATCGGTTCTCCAGTCGGCCGAATTTGCGTTTGAGGGCATTGGCTGAGAGCATGGCAGCGCGAGCCTCTTCCTGGCTCTGTCTGCGCAGGGCTTGTGCTTTCTGCAGCTCCTGTTTGATCTGACTAAGATCTGCGGCAATGCTTTCGTTCTCCTCTTTATACCAGCTTTCCTTCTCCTCGTAGATGGAGAGCAGAGCGGTCACATCCTCGCCGCATGACCGCTGGTTTTTCTCCAGCTCACGTAAGCCTTCTTCGGCCGCTGCGATCTCCTCCATGACCTGGGAGAAGCGCTCAAAGTTGATGTAGGTGTTGTTGGGAGGCATGCTGGAGTGGGATTTGATGGTGTACTCTTTAAGACGGGTGGTTTTTAGACGCCTGCGTTCAGGCTTGCGTTCACTCTCTTCGGGTCGAACGTTTCGTCTCTTAATGACCTGATGGGACGAGAACTGGGTTAAACACTGAACAAATGGTGGTGGCACAAGTCAAATAGGAGGGAAAGTGAAAGATTCAAACCTTGATCCACGGGTGCTGCAGACTGTCCTCGATTGTCATTCTTTTTCTGATTGTTAAAAGCAGATATGAAGATAAACGTTAATACACACAAATGAAAATATTTGGTTTGATCATGTTTATATTTTATATTAAAATTTGCTTTGTTTTAATCTTTTATTTTAATATTACTTTATTTTGTTATATGCTAATGTCATAATTACTTTTAATTTTAGTAAAACTGAAAAAAAATTTAAATTAAGCTAAATGGAAAGAAAAACATATTTAAGGTTAAAAATAATTTTTAACTGATTACATTTAATTAGTTGATTTATGCCACTTTTCCACTGTGGGGCCGAATGGTTCTGTTTACTTAACAATTCCATTCTGACTCTGTGTAGTGAGCACGAAATAATTTTGTTTTTCACTGTGGTGCTATTAACAGAACTCTTTGGAATGCAATACAAATGCGCCAGTCATGGAATAAGTAACAATATGGACAATGCGAAATGGACAGTGATCAGATTGTTTTGTTTCTGTTTCTCAATTTGCTTTCTTGTTTGTACTTCCATTCTTGTTTCTTAGGAAACGTCATTAACCGTTGCCGAAGTACTGTTCCAATTTAAAGTTCACAACTTGCCAGGAACAGATAAAATTCCCAGATGTGTACTTGCTCCGCCCCTTTGGCCAAGGATGCATGGAGAGGTGACTTGTGTGAACTTGTAAAGTTTATGTATCCCAGAATGCATTGCAGCTAAACTGGCAAACGATAACGGTGGAGGAGAAAACCTGCAAGGTTTTAAAAATACTCATTTGCTGTATCACAAAATAAAGTTTTAACAGATTTTCAGGTGAGAATGTAGTTGTTTTGAACTCGAATCAGCAGTTTATTCACAAAGATAGCGTCTTTGACGATGTGCCTCAGCTTATGCAGACTCTGACTCCCAGCTTGCCAGCAGGAGCTTCGTCATCACCTCTTGTTGTACGATGTTTGTCTTTGTTTACCAAATTGCTTAACATTATCTTTATTTCATATTGTATATGTCTTGTACTTTATATTTGTATAATGTCCATTGTAGTTTACTAAATATGATAATCCAAGACACAAGTCTATGTATAATAACACATTTTACTTCACATTTATAGGGATTTATGTTAACATATTTTTTCAAATCAAATATATTTATTTATAATATCAATATAGTATTAATTATAGGGCCGTGGTTTATATAATAAAATTTTATTGTTAATGTACAGTAAAACCGATGAATCCTTGGTGTAGTAAGTGACGTTGTTAAGTACACTGCCGTTCCAATTAAAGAAGTACCCGACTTGTGTCCTTGCGTCCTTGGGAGTTTGTTCTTCCAAGAATGAACTTGGCAAGTCTGCACTTCCAAGGGCGCAAGTCTGAACTTTGCATACTTGCTATTGAAAAACAGCCAATGTAATGAGGTTTTCAGTGTTTTGTGGGATAGGCTATTTAGTGTATTCTGACCTGATTATCAATTTCGGCTTACTTTAGATCAAACTATGCATCTAATTTGAATTTATTGGTAGCCCCTGGCTACCATGCAGTTTCAGGCTCACATTGAAACACATGAAAACGTACCTGACTGTTCTTTGAACAGTTTGGCACAAGAGTGGAAAAGCTTATCATGCAATTTCCTATTTCTATTTTATTTTATTTCAGTGACCACATTGGCTTATACTACTAACTTGGGATCCTTGACGAGCAGTCGGCGAATGAAGTCCTTGGCTAGTTCACTTGTGTTGCTAAAGTACTCTTCGTCAAAGTCATAGTTGACTGCTGAAATATTGGTAAGTGTTTCTTGTTTGGTCTCACCAAGAAATGGAGAAGCGCCACTCAAGCTATGAAGCATAAATAAGGCATTAATATATGTCAAGCCAAATACAATGTGATCAACACAGTCAAACATGATAACAACTACTTACAGTATATAAGTGATTACTCCGATGCTCCTGCAGGAAAGAAAACTAATTAATTGTGACTAAAATGTGAACCAAACATCATGGATATGCAATGTAAATTAAACAACTAAATGATTGACTCACCACATATCTGCCTCCAGCCCAAGGGGTTCATAATTTACAATTTCCGGTGCTATAAAAGATATTGGAAAGATTAAGGACTTTTTAATAAATGTTATCATAATTAAAAAGTGCTATAAGCTGCTTAAATTCCCACCAACAAACTCCGGAGTTCCAAAGATGTTTTTAAATTCATTTCCATCCTTAATCTGATGTGCAATTCCAAAATCAATTAACTTGATTCTGGGGTTCGGCACAATTTTATCCAGCAGCATTATGTTTTCAGGCTGAAAAACACAGTGAGATGAGATTATTGTAATACATGAGTCTTTGTGCATCTACATTAACAAAAAGCAAAACTCTCACCATCTCAGATATTAAAGTAAGACTTGTATGAATTTATATAAATGTAAATGTCTAATACCAACCTACACTACCTGACAAAAGTCTTGTCGCCTTTCCAAGTTTTAGGAATAACATATAGTAACTTGACTTTGCTTATATAAAAGGCAAAGGCCTCTAGATTACACTTATTTTACCAAAATAAAATATGATCATGCCTGGATTTTTTATTGTTTAATTAGGACAGTAAGGTCTGACTTTGCTTAGACAAAAGTCTTGTCACTTAACAGAGATAATGTACAGCATAGAATATAAAGTCATGCTGTAGTGGAAAAAAGAATTAATATTGTGTATGACTCCCATGAGCTTGGACAACTACATCCATACATCTCTGCAATGACTCAAATAACTTATTAATAAAGTCATCTGGAATGACGAAGAAAGCGTTCTTGAAGGACTCCCAAAGTTCATCAAGATTCTTTGGATTCATCTTCAATGCCTCCTCCTTCATCTTACCCCAGACATGCTCTAAAATGTTCATGTCTGGTGACTGGGCTGGCCAATCCTGGAGCACCTTGACCATTTTTGCTTTCAGGAACTTTGATGTGGAGGCTGAGGTATGAAAAGAAGTGCTATCCTGCTGAAGAATTTGCCCTCTCCTGTGCTTTGCAATGTAATGGGCAGCACAAATGTCTTGATACCTCGTTGCCATCTACTCTGCAGATCTTTCGCATGCTGTTATACTGAATGTAACCCCAAATAATTTTTCCTTCACCAAACTTGACTGATTTTTGTGAGAATCTTGGGTCCATGTGGGTTCCAATAGGTCTTCTGCAGTATTTGTGATGATTGGGATGCAGCTCAACATATGATTCATCTGAAAAACTTACCTTCTGCCACTTTTCCAAATGATCAACTAGAAGTCAAGTTATTTTTTTGTTGCTCTTAAAACTGAGATCAACGACAAGGCTTTTGTCAGGTTGTGTATTTACTGTGTGCATGTAGAAAATTATCCACCAATATTTATGTTTTTTTAATATTTACATTTAAAACATGTTATCTTTATGTCAATAAAAATAAAGGTAAATTAAAACTTTTACCATTTGGTAGTCTACACAAACAGGAGTTAGGACTTTTACCCTTAAATTGAAAATTACATCAAAAAGTCCCAACAAGATCACTCTCAGGATGGCGCCGCGGATGGCTGCCTCGGTGTGGAGCTCTTCAGTGTTTGCACTATTTCTGTTAGTCTGTCCTGTTTTATGTTTATCAAACACGATCAGTTATACCAGGGATGAGCTGCTGAACATTCGGCAGTGCACACCAACTAATCACCAACTGGATTTTGATTTCTCTGGCGTTTTGCGGAACATTGTCATCGGCAGAGCAGCTGCTTTGTGGAAGAAATACAAGACCCGGCGGCGTGGAAAAAGAGCCGGCGCGCTCGTCAGGCTGAGACAGCGCGGCTTCAGAACAGCGCTGCCTAGCATCCATCTAGCGAATCTCCGCTCGCTTCCTAACAAAATGGACGAACTACTTCTGCTCTCACGCGAAAACAAGAACTTTAACAACTCTGCTGCGCTGTGTTTCACAGAAACCTGGCTGAACGAAGCCATTCCGGACAGCGCATTACACTTACTGGACTTTCAGCTGCACAGAGCAGATCGCAATACGGAGTCAACGGGCAAAACAGGCGGTGGTGGGACATGCTTTTACATCAACAGGAGATGGTGTACGGATGTAACTGTGTTAAAGAAGATGTGCTGTCCTGATGTGGAAGCGCTTTTCATTAACTGTAAGCCGTTTTATGCACCGCGGGAGTTCTCCTCGTTCATTCTCGTCTGTGTTTACATTCCACCACAAGCACACGTGAGGACTGCGTTACAACAGCTGTCTGATCTGATCACAGAGACTGAACAACGACACCCGGACTCTGCTTTTATCATTCTCGGTGACTTTAATCAGGCAAAACTCACACACGAGCTGCCTAAATTCAAACGGCACATCACATGCCCCACCAGAGACAATAACATTTTGGATCATTGCTACACCACAATAAAGGATGCATATCGCTCTGTCGCCAGAGCAGCTTTAGGACTCTCCGACCACTGCCTGGTTCATCTTATACCAACTTACAGGCAAAAACTTAAAACTACTAAGCCAGTATTAAGGACTGTTAAGAGATGGACCAACGACACAGAGCAGGTCTTACAAGCCTGTTTTGAATGCACTGATTGGAGTGTTTTTGAAGCTGCAGCCACCGACCTAGACGAGCTCACAGAGACTGTAACATCATACATCAGTTTCTGTGAGGAGTTATGCATCCCTACCAGGACCTACTTATCATTTAACAATGATAAACCATGTTTTACACCAAAACTTAGACAGCTTCGTCATGAAAAAGAGGATGCCTACAGGAGCGGGGACAGGATTTTATACAATCAGGCCAGGAACACACTGACAAAGGAGATTGGTGTGGCCAAGAAAAGCTATGCCAAAAAGCTGCAAAACCAGTTTTCTGCCAACGACCCTGCATCAGTATGGAAAGGCCTGAAAGACATCACAAATTATAAAACGCCATCCCCCAGTATCGACTGCAACAAACATCTTGCAAACGAGCTAAATATCTTCTATTGTAGATTTGACACCTCTGACCAGACACCTCACACCCACCCGGATCATCTCCCTACACAGCCATCAACACCTCCAGCCATCTCCCTCTCACCCCCTGCACTTCAGATCAGTGAGGATAATGGGCATCAGATCCTCAGTAAACAGCCTTCAACACCTCCAGCCATCTCCTTCTCCACCCCGGCACTTCAGATCAGTGAAGATAATGTGCGTCAGATCTTCAGTAAACAGAGGAGACGAAAAGCACCAGGTCCAGATGGTGTTTCACCAGCCTGTCTGAAAACTTGTGCGGACCAACTGGCTCCCATTTTCACACAGATCTTCAACAGATCACTGGAACAGCGCAAAGTTCCATCCTGCTTCAAATGCTCCACCATCATCCCAATACCAAAGAAACCAAAGATCACAGGACTCAATGACTACAGACCTGTTGCCTTAACATCTGTGGCCATGAAGTCATTCGAAAGACTGGTGCTAGCTTATCTGAAGGACATCACTGGACCTTTGCTGGACCCCCTGCAGTTTGCCTATAGAACAAACCGGTCTGTGGATGATGCAGTCAACATGGGACTGCATTATATCCTAGAACATCTGGACAAACCAGGGAACTACGCAAGGATACTGTTTGTGGACTTCAGTTCTGCCTTTAACACCATCGTCCCATCACTGCTCGAAAACAAACTGACCCAGCTGTCTGTCCCTAGCTCTGTCTGTCAATGGATCACCAGCTTTCTGACAGATAGACAACAGCTAGTCAGAATGGGCAAAATCACATCCGACAGCCGCACCATCAGCACTGGTGCCCCCCAGGGATGTGTTCTCTCCCCACTGCTCTTCTCCCTGTACACAAACGACTGCACTGCAAAAGACCCCTCCATTAAGCTCTTGAAGTTTGCGGATGACACTACTGTTATCGGCCTCATCCGGAACGGTGACGAGTCTGCATACAGACAGGAGGTGGAGCGGCTGGCTTTATGGTGCAGATACAACAACCTGGAGCTGAACACGCTCAAAACAGTGGAGATGATAGTGGACTTTAGGAGAAACCCCCCTGCACTCCCCCCACACACCATCATGAACAGCACTGTGGCTGCAGTAGAGTCATTCAGGTTCCTGGGCACCACCATCTCTCAGGATCTGAAGTGGGACATTCACATAGACTCCATTGTAAAGAAAGCCCAGCAGAGACTGTACTTCCTTCGTCAGCTGAGAAAGTTCAACCTGCCACAGGAGCTGCTCGTACAGTTCTACTCAGCTGTCATCCAATCCATCCTCTGCACTTCAATCACCGTCTGGTTCAGCTCAGCTGCCAAAACCGACCTCCGTAGACTACAGCGAATAGTCTGGACTGCTGAACGAATCACTGACACTACCCTTCCTACACTTCAAGAACTGTACTCTTCCAGAGTGAGTAAAAGGGGTCGTAAAATCACTCTGGACGACTCACACCCAGCACACTACCTGTTCGAACTGTTACCGTCTGGTCGGCGCTACAGAGCACCAAGCACAAAAACAGATAGACACAGGAAAAGTTTCTTTCCTCAGGCCATCTACCTCATGAACAGTTAAATATTCCCCTACTGTGCAATAAACATGCAATACTTTCTCATACGCACTTGTACACAGCACCTTATAACCTGTATATTTACAACATATCTGTACATACATTCAACATCCAGATCTTTTTGACTGACTGCATCTCTGTTTAATGTTTATTGCCTTTTCTTTTCTTGTATTTATTTTGTGTTGTCACTCGTCACTTTATGTACACTGAAAGCTTCTGTTGCCAAAACAAATTCCTTGTGTGTGTGAAACACACTTGGCAATAAAACTGATTCTGATTCTGATATGTCATTGTATTAGTGTTTTGAATTCATGCTAGCAGTTCACCGACAGTAACTTCCTGAATTTTAAATAGCATAAATCTTTCATTGGTATTGAGCTACATGTTTTTGTAAGAGACATCAGTCCTATCAAACCATACAAGTTTATCCGTGGTATCCCATAAAAACAAAACATCCCAGTGTTGTACCTTCAAGTCAAAGTGAGCGATGCGTTTAGAGTGCAGGTAGTGAACTCCATCCAGGATCTGCTTGAGGAACTGCGTGGCCTCCTCCTCAGTCAGCGACTCCTTCTCAGCCAGGAAGTCAAAGAGCTCTCCTCCAGACACCAGCTCCAGGATCAGGATCACATCGGTCTTGTTCTCAAAAATGTCGTGGAGTGTGATGATGTTGCTGTGCTGAATCTCCCGAAGGATGTTCACCTCGCGCTCGATCTCCTCCCGGCTCACGCCTCGTCGGCTGGAGGACAGGCGTCTCTTCTTGATAAACTTGGCAGCATAATCAGATCCGCTGCTCTTTTCTTTGCATTTACGCACAATAGCAAACTGGCCACTGGGAAATATAGTACAATGAAGCAAAGAAAAAACAACAATTAAAAAGGGGAAAATTATGATGTTGTAATAGTTTAAAAGAACAAGCAAAGTGCAATTTTTGCTTTCATATGAGCTTAATGCATTTTTTTAGGCTTTATAATTTACCCACACATGGGTGACTAGTGCTGAAAATGAACCTGTATGTGTAGCAAATATTCTTTGCTTGTAATATTAAGCTCTTATGAGAGAGAGAGATATATATATATAGAAAGAGAGAGAGAGAGAGAAAGAGAGAGATAGAGAGAGAGAGAGATATATGCTCTGAATGCAGTAAAACTAATACTTTTTTTCTTAGGCCATGTTTTTAGTCCGGAATTTCAGGTCATAAAATTTTGTTGTACATCACTGCATCCAAATGATTTTACCGTAGATTCACTCATAATGTGGGTATAGCCATAAGGGTCATCGCGTAATAGAGTACAGCAGTGTTTTCCAACCTTGTTCCTGGAGGCACACCAACAGTACATATTTTGGATATCTCAGGCCCATCCACCTGTACACAGGTATTTTTAAAACAGCACATTTTTCTATTCCATACCAAAACGCAGTGTCAGGTGACTGAAACCTTCTGAAAACTCTGGCCAGGGTGAAGATTTTTCAAAACTCTCGGTACAGTGTGGTTGTGTGGACGCTACAACTGGAGTTTTAGCCTCATGACGTCAGCGTGCTATGCATGCTGTTTTCTCTCTGATTGGCCAACATGCCTGGGTTCACTCCACACAGGGAAGACGTGAATGAGGCCAATTTTGCACGTTCGCAGCAAATGAATCGTGTATTCTGCATTGTTCTGCCTCTGAACTAACGTTTGCATTGACTTGAATGCAATGTATTCGCGAAATATACTGAACTTCCCGTCTGGTGTGAACTCAATATAAAAGTGTCACTATGGCCACCTGTTGATTTGGCATGCCCATAACATGCATCACAGTGCATTTTTGAGTTTTCATGTGGACACAGATTATTTTTTAAAACGAAAGCAGGTGAAACTCTGTTTATAAAAATACCTGTGTACGTGTAGACATGGCCTCACTTATCTGAACCATTCATTTCTGGTTTTCGAGTCTCTTCTAATGTTCTGGTGATTTTATTCAAGTGTGTTTGTATAGGAAGAAGTTGAATACTGCTGGTGTGCCTTTAACAACAGGGTTGGGAAACACTGGAGTACAGAATACCTTGTTATTATCGACACTATTGGCAATAAGCGAACTGCTGCCTGAACTTGCACATTCTCATACTCATGCAGATATAATGTATATTAAACTGAACATTATTCAATGCCCTGCTATGCAAATGGCAAAATATTTTTTCTTGTATAGATTAGAAATAAAAGTTGAAAATACTTTTTCCAGCAATATGCTGAAACCAATATAAAGCACTTGACTCTCAATAACAAAATGTACACCAATAAATGCGATGAGAAAACAGCATTAAGAAAGCACCAGATCATAACATAAAGGATTTGTTAATACAAGCTCTACAATTCACTTACATCGTGTTCACGAATTAGACAATAAATAAACCACACTGTTATGTCTATAAAGTTTGACTATAAATGATTACACTCTATGCTGAAACAATATATTGTGCAGCCCCAGTCTAGAGATCATAATGTGTGCATTCGCAATAGTCACATCGCAGCATTTGCAATGTGGAGTTGGGATAATTATTGTTGATCAGCAATGAAGAATGAACAGATTTTACATAACATTTGATTATTCAATAGGGATATGCATGAGGTGGCGTTTCTCGTTATGGCGGATAAAAAATATATCAATGTTGCAATTCTAAGAAATATATGTGCTGTTAATTAAAGAAATACATCTTATAACCTTTTGATGCATTTTTCTCTCTTCATATTTTTCTTGTGATAGATCACTGATATCATAATATATCATTATTGGAGGCAAAATATGATAATATCGTATTACTGTATCTAATACTTATTTCACTTTTATCTTTGCTCTATCTTACTCATTTATTCTTGCAATTTCTTTGATTCACTCCTCTACAAGATTTTATTTCAAATAGAGCTAATGAAGTCATCTGCGAAAATTGTATTCATATCGCAAAACAAATTGCATTTTTTCAATATTGTGCAGCCCTACTCTAGACTATAGATTTAGATAGACGAGACTATAGTTTGCACAACACATTGACATTTATGCTTTTTTTTTGTTACAAGTGATTCACAAAATTGTAATAAACAGTGACTTATACAATTGAAATAAAAATTATTAGCCCCCCCTTAGTATCTTTTTTTCTTTTTGAAATATTATTATGATTTAATGATTTAACAGAGCAAGAAACCTTTCACAGTATGTCTGATAATATTTTTTCTTCTGGAGAAAGTCTTATTTGTTTTATTTCGGCTAGAATAAAATCAGTTTTAATTTTTTTAAAAACCATTTTAAGGTCACAATTTTTAGCCCCTTTAAGCTATTTATATTTTTTCGATAGTCTACAGAACAAACCATCGTTATACAATAACTTGC
>CAIGQZ010001336.1:14170144-14182843 GCA_903798205.1 Danio tinwini | reverse complement strand
TATATATATATATATATATATATATATATATATATATATATATATATACACATACATACATACACATATATATATATACACATATATATACATATATACATATACATATATGTAATTGTTAATTTTGGTCCAGAGACTGTTGTGTACACTATGATTTTATATTAAATTTACTTTAAAGTGTGATATGACTAAAAAGTGGCCGTAAACTAACATTTTCTCAATTTAAATGAGTAGCAGCTTGGACCTGGAAACAGTATTCCATACGTCACAACATGACAAGCGAATTGAGTTTCGTTCACTAACTTTTTATTCATGTCTCTGCAACAAACTAAGAGGTAGTGAATAAGCACGGTAATTGTTTCCCATTTGCACCAAAAATGTACTCTTCTTATTTGTATATGTATTTGTATAATTTTTGGATAAACGAATAAACAGCTCTCGTTAATAGTTCAACATGCTTTCACTTTCGCATTTGACATGAAACACAAATTTACCGGTAGGAATGATGACATCCTGCCCTAATCATAATTTTCTCTTTATATAGCCATATATGCCAACTACATATCCATAATACACTGTGGTATAGCCTGGTTCATTGTATCGTATTGCTTTCTCACTCCTATCGATTTGCTCCAGAGTTTGTTTCATTTGAGTCGAGACCACCTTAATTAGGCGATCTCGAACCGATTGATTTGGTGCGGATCAGAACGTGATTGCTGGTTTCACATATGCCAAACGAACCGCACTAACAGGGGAAATGCACCAGGTTCTGAAACAAAAGTTTAGGTGTGAAAGCACCCTAAAATGTTTATATGTCTGTACTGTACTTCAATAATGCGACTAAAATAGGAATACTCCACATGTTTTAATTAAATTTCTGTTTAGTTCGATTATGATTTAATAAGGAATAAGGTCATAAAAAAATCACTGTTTACATGTTAGAGTATTGTCTTCGTCTTATTAAAATTGGAGTATTGGTGTCCATGTAAACGTACTGCTTGTCAGCACTACTGTATACTGTATCTGATCAAAAATTCTGTTTCCTAGGTGGGCATGGATACTTCAGGATGCATTAGGCATTGCGTTCTGTCTCTACATGCTGAAAACAATCCGGCTGCCCACTTTCAAGGTCAGTTTAAAATTGTTGGTGAACACCGCTGATTATTTGCATAAAGTTCTCGTGGTAATTAACATTATCTGCAATGTTTTTCTTCTCATTGTAGGCCTGCACTTTGCTGCTGGTTGTTCTTTTTGTTTATGACGTGTTTTTTGTTTTCATAACACCACTTCTGACCAAGGTTAGAAGATCTGTTTCATTTATAACATTTTAAATTTATGCAGAGCAGTGTATTATTTAGCATGTGTTGTTTTCTGTTATTTTGTGCAGAGTGGGGAAAGTATAATGGTAGAGGTGGCGGCTGGTCCCTCTGATTCCTCTACCCATGAGAAGGTAGGAAGATGTATATATTTTAATTTGTCTAAATACTTTTTTTATTATTATTATTCTGTGGTGACAATTTGCCCATATGTGCCTTCATTAGCTTCCCATGGTGCTGAAAGTGCCCAGGTTAAATTCGTCTCCTCTAGTCCTGTGTGACCGGCCCTTCTCTCTCCTTGGCTTTGGTGATATCTTGGTGCCAGGTAACGTCGCTAATGCTTTTGCATAATGAATGGATTCCCAGGGTTCGTGGAAAGAAATTGACAATGCTTTAACATTTCAGCAGAACAGAATTTTTAGGTCATGGTAAAGTACTTACACAATGCGGATGTATTCCCCAATAAAATATTACTCAGATAAAAGTAGAAACTCCTTCTTGAACTTACATTCTTTTTGTTTCTGCAGGTCTGCTGGTAGCTTACTGTCACAGATTTGACATCCTCATGCAGACTTCTCAAATATATTTCCTGGCCTGCACTATCGGTAAGACTACCTTGTTAAATTCAGATATGTTTAATGTTGTAATGCACCTGGGCTGGCATACACTACTTGGCAGTATTATTTATTTCTGTGCTTGGTGGCGCATTTCAGCACGGTGGCTCAGTGGTTATCACTTTCACCTCACAGCAGGAAGGTTGCTGGTTTGAGTCCCGGCTGGGTCAGTTGGCGTTTCTGTTCTGCCCATGTTTGCGTGGGTTTCCTCTCAGTTTCCCCCACAGTCCAAAGACATGTACTATATGTAAATTAAATTTCTAAAATTGGCCATTGGCCATAGTGTATGAGTGTGTGTGAATGTGTTTGAGTGTTTCCCAGTATTGGGTTGCTGCTGGAAGTGCATCCACTGTGTTAAACATATGCTGGAATAGTTCATTCCGATGTGGCGAACTTTAAAGCTTTTAAAGTTGAAGATGAAATTGGAAAAGGAATTGCTCATAAACTGAAGGAGTAGAGACTTTGACCCTGAAACCACAGTGTTCAGTACATCACGTCCTCTGCTTCTCTGTTAAAGACCCAATCTGTTCTCTGTTTGTTTAGGCTACGGCATTGGTCTTCTCATCACGTTTGTGGCTCTGACTCTGATGCAGATGGGTCAGCCTGCCCTCTTATACCTGGTGCCTTGCACACTTCTCACCAGCCTTGCAGTGGCACTGTGGCGCAAGGAGCTGCCGTTGTTCTGGACGGGAAGTGGATTTGTGGTGAATACCAGTTTGATATGAGTGCCTTCGGTTGGAAAAGTTCTAGAGTTATGTACAGTTGCTAGAATTACAGTTGAGTAAAACCACCCACGTGCTTCTGTTCCGCTTTTTATTTCGCTCTCGTTTTTACTGTGGGTGTTTCTTTTTCTTTAAAGAAGGGGTTCGGTGTCAACTTTGATTTAAACTCTAAATTTCCAAAACGGATATCTGTCCTTATCACAAAATCTCTTATTTACATACTTAAGATTTTTTTGTTTAAAAATCCCACAGATCCTGAAAAGAAATGCCACATTCTGTAGTAAAAGATTTGAAATAGATTTTAAAGGATTTCAACAAATGCCTTTAATGATTAAATCTATTGAATTAAATTCCAAAATATATAATGTTTTTCTCGAAATCACTGTAGCAGGAAATGCTGTTACAGCCTAAAATACATGACTGTTTGTCATTACTATGGGTTAATAAACACCAGATCTCTCCTTTAGGTCTGGTAAGAGATCTGTGTTTGTCTGAAGAGGTCTATCAAGTTTTATTTCCTCTGCTGTTTAGCTAACAGTATTCATGCTTTTAATTAAGTAATAATTAGCATTGACGTTCGATTTTATTTAATTTATCTGTGATGATTTCCTGTATAATGTACAGCTATGGGAAAAACTGGAAGACAGCTTTGTGGTGCAGTTAAATAGCAACTTTTCTGTGGTAAAAAAATCATTTGGGAAATCGATTTTGTGAAAATGATAACTATTATTTTTTTCAAAATGCATCACATTTCTCTCTTGAATTAATTCTAAGCTTAGTGTTTAACCACAGATGGTGCTGTATGCTTTACACACAGCTATTATCCGATATTATCCAAACTGCTTGTGTCAGAATTTTTACAAATACAGCTTGAACCTAAAAAAATTACTAATAAAGTTAGGAAATGTTTAAGCAAATTAAAAGTGTTAATGGTGAGCTGTTTAGTACAATTTGTGACATGAAAGCAAAACTTGCCAAACACACAAGGGCTGGGTCTGAAATCACACACTTCCATACTATATAGTACGCTAAAAACAGTATGTGAGCAGAGTAGTATGTCTGAATTAGAAAATCAGTATGTGAGAAGTTCTCGGATGACCTACTATTTCCGGCGATTATTTTGAAGTGCGCATCCAATGCACGCTACACTCTCATGATGCACCGCGAGAGAATTCATGAATGGAAATGTAGCAACGAAACTGACATGGATGGGTCACGTGATCATGACAAAATGGCGGAACGCCCGAGTTCCATTCATACTGCTCACATACTGTATAGAACATGCTTTTCTAAAGGTCGAGTATTACATTTAAATTCAAATGCACTACCTATAGAGTAGTAGGCGGTTTCGGATGCAGCCATGCATTTAAGTATGAGGTTAAGAATTTGCTTATAGCGCCATCTGCTGTTAAAACTAAGCTCAAAATCAGTTTAAGAGAGAATAATGATGTATTTGGAACAATCCCAGAATCGATGCAGAATGTTTATTCTACAATATAGTCAGGGTTATTCCATCAAATGTACAATAAATTTTAATGTAACCAAAATTGCAATTTACTCAAACTGATAGCTCGGTTTTAGAGAATTTAGAGAAAATTAAGGAAAATTTCCCCCTTTTTTTTAGCTAAATTTAGAGAAACTCTGCTTTTCAAGTGGTCTCTTATTTTTTTCCACAGCTGTATTTAGAATCTGATCCTTTGACCCATGTCCTGTCTGACTTCTAAGTGTTCGATCCTTCACTAAATCAGATCAGGAATAATTTTCTCATTCTTATTCCTTAGTAAAGTGATTCCAACATTTTTATTGTGCTTTTAATTGATATTGGTATTACTATAGACATGTACACTACCATAAAAAAGAGGTCAGCAAGATATCTTCGGCAGTAAAAAGTGAATATCTTAAAATATTTGGTTCATCGAAAATTTGGTGTTTGAGGAGGTTGTACTTTTTAATTTGATCGTACACTACCATTAGAAAAGAATAGTTTCTATACTATGAATGCGAGTAGTGTGAATGTTATTCGACTGTACTTCTATTGATAAATTTTGTCTCGTTGCCACATGGAATATTAAAGTGTCACTTTAGAACTTCAGTGAAATGACTTCATCCTTGATTGGCCATTAAGGTACTTCTTGTCTAAGATACTTTTACACATACTATAACAAGCAGGAAAGTATGGTGATGATTGTTTTATGGGGATTCGCTCCTGAAATTGTGCTGACTGGCAAATTGCGCTGGCAACTTTCACATTTAGTGTCCACTATTTTTGACCAAAATAATATTACAGCAATCAAAGAAATGTGATCTGCAATTTTAAACTGAACCACTGTCAACAGGCAAGGTGTTTTACTCCTCTTGTGTGCTCTTGAGATGTTGCCATGTCTGCTTATTGTGTGTTTTGGTTAAAGTTATGGAGATAATAATGTTGGTGGATTCAGGTCATGATATTTTTTACAGTGGCTTATTTATTTCTGAGATGAAGTTTGGGGTTAAGTTTAGGGCTGGGCGATTAATCAAAGTAATTGAAATCGACATGCAGAACCTATAATCGATCCAATTTTTCCAGATCAAAATTTTCAATTACTTTCCCTACCGCTTGTGGAGTCACGTAACCCTGCTCTGTTAAGGTACGTCGAATGCACGGGTATGATCTGGCGCACCCTTCTCAAGCTCGTATACCGGAGCACCTCTTAAAATGTTTCACGTTTGCACTACATTGACAATGATTGAAAGCTGCGCTAGAGATGTCTTGAGACTACATTTTTTTTCTATTATGATGTTTAATAAATAATCATAGATAGTGCGCATTTCCTTCCATTATTTTAAAATCAAGTAATGCATCGTTCATTCAAAAACCTCTCACTTGTAACATGTGAGCATATTTACTGTACTAAACTCGTCAGTGAACTATGAGGCCAAAAAAATAAAATGAATAAATAAAATAATCATTCATTAATCCTAACTAAGGTAAAATGTTCAATTAATCAAGATTTTGATTTTAGGCTGTTTGATTTTAGGCCTAGTTAAGTTTATTAGGGGTTGTTTTTATTTACTGTTTTTTTTTCTTCCTAAAAGATCTGGCAACACCATTTATTCAATACTTTTTCTTGTGATTTTCTTTTTTTTTTTATTGAATATTAATAGTATAGCCTTCATATTTTTTTATATAGGTGTGTACGGTCACCCACAAAAACTACAGTAATATTATTACATTTGAAATAAAGGTTTTCTTTTTTCAGCATCATTACTTCAGTCTTTTAGAAACCATTCAAATGTGTTTACAATTGTGCTGCTTAATGTTTTGTAGAAACTGTGATTATTGCTTTTAATTTTCTTTAAGGAAGTAGATCATTTATTTAAAATAGATTTTAATTTAAAAACCTTATTGACCCCAGATTTTGAATGTTACTGTGTATACAAATGATTTAATTTATTTCTAATTCCAATGATTATTGGCTTCTCATCTTCTTTCTCTCATTTCTTCCTCAGCCTCCTCCTATAGTCATGGAACAAATCAACTGTACTCAAACCCCGGGACCGTCCACAGATGAACCCCCATCCAATCCAGAGCCAGCGGCCTCTGAAACCACCAATCAGTGTGAGGATCCAACTCCAGCAGCCCAAGAGGAAGTGCCGCATCTTACAGATGCATCTAATACATAGACACTTGAAGGATTTCTTCTTTTATTTTCTTTTGTTTTTGAAGTCAGTTATATATCTGACCGTACATGTAATAGACTTGAGAAGTTTGAACATCTCAGTGCACTTGTTTTAAGCCTTTAAAATTGTGTTCAAACGGAAGAAAACAAGGAGGAAACTCAACATCGGTTGTGCTTTATCCAGCTTGTTTATGTTTGATGGTGTTATGAGGGCGATGGATGGACCACTTTTAAGGAAATCCGCTCTGTGTATATTTAATTTTTTGTAAATCAGCAGTTAGTAAATGAAACAAAGTGCAGCTAGACATTTGAAATCAAACGTCGAGAAAATTCAAGACAATTTTCTATTTAGCTTCTAGTTGATAATGCATTACTGATTGGTTTTGTTCGTATTGCAGCACTGAAATATTACATCCTTTAAAAAAATGGTGCTAATAAGGACCGACTGAACCAAAGGCATCGAGAATGCTTCATTCGCTTTATCCTTTTTTTCTGAGATACAGTATGAATGATGTGGTTGATAGTAGTTTGTAGATTGCAAAGCCACATAATTTAGTTACCCTCCTCGTGAGTTTGGAATGTGATTTCAGCTTTAGTTGCATTGGAATAGATCATATTTTCATGGCTTATTGAACGTGCTGTATTTAGATTGTACCGTTTACTTGATGGAAGGGACATTTGAGATCTCAAAGAAAAAAACAAAGCAAACAAGTGCAAACATCTTTTTTAAGTGCAGTTTTTAAACATACTTTGTCCATTAGTTGACAGTTTTTCTGTTTTATAGTAGACATTTTGTATTCGTGGTACAGTTTTTTTTTTTTGGGGGGGTTTTCAGTGTAAAGCACTGATATGTTATATAATTTAACCATTTCATCAAATTTATTTATGTTTAACCATGTAAATTAGTTTATCACAATGTTTTACTTTTGGGGGTGGGGTTCACGTGGAATGACTTTGGACGAATTGTAATGTTTATTAATACTCCTGCAGTCTGGAGGTCGTGTGTCTTAGATCTTCAGTTGTGTATGCTGAAGCTCTCGGTTAGACATCGACATATGCTGTAAAAGTGTGATTTTTTTTTTTTCTCTCAAAGTTGTTGCAAAGTTCACATATTAAAGGATTAATGCATTATGTTATCAATAGTGTATTGTGCTCTGCTTCCTGACAAGAATTGAGCTGTAAAATACTCTTCACGTGGTATTTGCATTTTCACGCCACCCACATTAAAGCTGAGAGCCGTTGTTGAAAACGTTGATATAACAAATAATGTGACATTATAATAAGGTGAGATCATTACATTAATTTAAAACTAAAGTTAATTTAAAATGCAAGCTTGCCGATGGTAAAGTGCACCACTCATTTTTATTCGATATGAAGTTTAGCCATCTATTTTCTTTTTTCCCAAAACGCAAGAACTCGTGAAACTATTAAGACTTTTCTCAGCATTTCATGGCTCGTCTGATATAAATAAATATGACGTGCTAGACACGCTATCTGTTTTCTTTGCTTATGCGCTTACAATGGATTGCTCGTCTGAGTTAAATTTCCTTAGATATTGTACAAACTGGACATTAAAACAGAAAAAAACAGCAAATGAACGAATCTACATATAATAACTGGTATAACGACAAACGGTGGGCAGGAGTAGGCTACAGGATGGGAGAAAAAAAAATTAAAAAAATCTAATTTGCAAATTTGTGATCTTTGTATGGATTCATCTGATCTATTTTCGCTGCTAAAATAGACCAAGAAAGTCACTATTTCATCAAAAATACATAATATATAAGTAATATTGTTTATATAATAAATAAAATATACCAGGATTCCGATGATTTGACTGACATGAAAAGTGACCAATCACAGTCGACCTTGCGTGAAACGTAAGGGCGGGACAAAGGCCTTTCTGTGTTACAGTGGCAGAAAATAACTTAAAAACAAATGTTTTATTGGAATAATGCTTTTCGGGTGTTTTCACTATAGAGATGTCTATGTTATTACAAAAGTAAGTAAACCGCGGACATACTTCCTGCCATTTCGACAATCTACACACACGTTTCTCTCTCTTCTGTCCAACGGCAAGTTTACTCGCCTCTGACCTGTCACTTTTCTGAAGTCTGGTTTAATACAGTCTGAAAGTCGGCGCGGGAATGCAGGTATTCGCGAGTGCTTTATTTTAACACGAGAGCGCAGTCATGTACAATAGCCGCAAAAACTGGATATGCAAGCTCTTAAATAATAAATAGGCTTTTTTAAATGAACTGTAAGTCCCCTCATTTGTGTGTGCTCTTATAGTGAAGAGATCGCGATTGTGTACAATCAAAGTAGAAATGATTTATTTTTGCTCCTTGTCTAAATTTAGTCAAAAACTATCAAGTATTTAGAATTAGATCGATCATTACTGATGACAATGCTAATGGACTTCTTATTTGACTGTATCGTGAAGTGAAACTTGTAAAGGTGGAACTTTTTTTTTTTTTTCTTTACGACAAAAGAATTATGCTGGAAATGTTTTAGAATGAGGTATTTGTATGATTTGTGCATAATAGCTGTATCCCGATCTGTCTTAAAGCATCACTAAATTGTACAGGCATTACAGGGCATTACATTTGTCAAAATAAACAATAAGGCTCTTAAAACACTGCTTTGAGAAATGTAGTGTTGTCATATTTCAAAAACCTCAAGTGAAACAAAGTCATTTGTTTCATTATTTTATTACTGACAGTGTACTTGTCTTTTTGTAAAATTATTTCAGTTTAAGATCAAGCGTAAAATAAAATATTGTATAGACAACAATGAGCAAATAAGAAAAATAGTGTAAAATATGTAAATAAAAGGCTACATTTAAATATTTTCATCATATACTTTAAATAAACCTTTAAAAGCTTCAAAATATTGTTTAAAAATGGACAAAGTGTCTCTATGGCATTATAGAGTATGTGGTAGTTTTGCCAGTGCTATTGTAAAATATTAATTATTATGAAAGGAAAAATCTACCATACTTTGTTTGCAAATTCCTATATGTAGCTTTGTGATTTAAGCAAATAAACCATTTAAATAATTTTATACTTAAAAATGGCCATAATGAAAATCAGATTTTTTTTTTCAAAAGTAACTAACTAGTACTCAGAGTAGTTTTTTAAAAGAGTAATTTGTATAATATTAGTATTCTTTACAAAAATTTTGTATTATTTTAGCAGTGTAATTGTATTTTAACTTGAGTACAAATATTCTGTTCTCTTTCCATCTGTGAGAGAACATCAACAAATAAAATAAAGAAATTCACAAGCATATTTAGTGCAGGTTTATAATATTATCAATATATGATTAATTAATTATATTATTATTATATTATTATTATTAATGATGATGATAGTTTTTATTTGTAAAAATCGATAGATAGTTCCTATGCAGTATTTTTATAAATTGCTGAGAAGACATTTCAGGTGTTCAATACATTGCATGTCAGTCTTGGTTTATTATATTATTAATATATTATTAATTAATTATTATATTTTATTATATGTTTTGTATAAATCAATAGATAGTTCCTATGCAATGTTTTTATGGGATGCTGATAATACGTTTCAGGTGTTCAATACGTTGTGTGTCAGTCTTGGAAAATAAAAAGAGGTGCTGGAAAAAGTGCTTAAATGTCCTTGATTTTCATTAGGCTGTGTTTGTATGAACCCTGTATGAAATCAGTGTCACATTTTCAATCGTGAGGTGATGGTAAATTAAGTGACGGTCAATTGTCTGCTCTCTTGGTCGTCATGTTGTGTGATGTATGTTGCTGAACTGTATTGAAATGTTATAAATATAAAAACAACACATTTTGAAGTGTAACTGCAGTATATCAGTTTAGTTTATTTGTGTGCTGTGCTCATAGACTGTAGAAAACGCTGTTTATTTGTTTGATTTCTCTTTGAGAAGCTGCACAAGCCTCAAAAGTTTAAGGTCCTTGCACCCTGACTGAGTCCGAAACTGTCGTATTTGTTTTTTCATATTCGTCATTTGATGGTTCTCAATTGTCAAAAACACCCCTCAAAATATTTGCTACGGATGCAAAAAATGCAGAAAATCATATATATATATATATATATATATATATATATATATATATATATATATATAAAAAGAATAAACTAGTCTGAATATAGGCTAGTTAAAACTTTCCTTTAGTTTTTGTAAAATACACGCACGCACGCAGCCATTGGGGTCACAAAAGGTTGAGAACCCCTGGTCTATAGTAAGTATGCTACTTTAAAAATTAGAAATTGAAAATATTGTTTTATAAAATATATAGTTTTATGATTTAGCATTTTTGTATTCATGCTAGTGTATTTTAATGTAATTGTAATTATTAGCTTTAACAGTTCTATATATATTTTTTGTTTATTTAATTGACCTATAGTGCATGTCTTTGTACTGTGGGGCAAACCAGAGCCTAGAAAAAACCCACACAAACACAACTAGAACATGCAAACTCCACACACAAATGCCAATTGGCCCAGCCTGACTCGAACCAGTAACTTTCTTGCTGTGAGGTGACAGTGCGAACCACTAAGCTACCATGTCACCTCAATCGCAATTCCTTTTTGTATATTATGTAATATATATTTATATATTTGTCTGTCATATTAATGTGTGCTTATCTTAAAACCTTTGATTATTTATTCATTCATTCATTTTCTTTTCAGCTTGGTCCCTTTATTAATCTAGGGTCTCCACAGCGGAATGAACCGCCAACTTTTATAGCATGTTTTGCAGCATTGCCCTTACAGCTCCAAAACAGTACTAGGAAACATCCATAACACACTCATTCACACACATACACTATAGCCAATTTAGCTTACCCAATTCACCTATACCACATGTCTTTGGACTGTGGGAGAAATTGAAGCACCTGGGAGGAAACTTACGTGAATACGGGGAGAACATGCAAACTCCACACAGAAATGCCAACTGACCCAACCGAGGCTCGAACCAGCGACCTTCTTGCTGTGAGTCGACAGCTCTACCCACTGCACTGCAACCTTTGATTATTTTAATCTAATTGGTAATTTATTCTTTATTTTCACTCCTTATTTTCTTCAAAGTTTTCCACAGACCCTTAAATATGGTCTTCCTATTTATTTATTATAATAAATGTATTTATTTTTATTAGTAAATAATCACTTATACTTTTGCAATGTGTTACGAGTAGTTGTTGTGGTGTAGTGTGTGTGTGTGATGTTTTCTCTCTCTAAATTATTCACAGGTGCAGCGGATTACATCGGATCATGATTGGTGCTTGGATTGGCGGTGGCTGTATTTAAAACCTCAGAGAGTATGGATTCAGCGGCTCCCCCGCTCAATCTCGATTCCCCGCTTGTTAATTCTCTGTGGAGATAGTATTGTTTGAGTGATAAAAATGAGTGTATGTTGCTGATGTCTCATATATGTCATTTTGTGAGATGCCAATGGAAAAAGTTACATTCTAACCGGAGAAACCTGGTTTTCTGTCTCCCTGTCTGGCTTGGAGCATGGTAGGGAGGTTTGGTGCCTTATATTTATTATATTCGTTTTCTCCTGTGTTGTTAGTAGGGAGGAAAGTTTTCTGTATTTTATTTTCTTATCTATGTTCCAGGGAATTTTTCTCTATCTTGGTTAAGGGAAACTAGGCTGTTCGTGGAAATTTTTCTATTCAAATAAGTTGCCAGAGGACGCATAGTTGGTGCGAGGGATCGTACTCACTTTTTGGACGACACGAACCACTTAATCTAATGACTACTTGGCACTTTTTCCAAAACGCTGGTAAGGCGCCGAAATCAGCCATAGGCTGCGAACGGACGCCTTCGGGGGTGCCCAAGCGCTTCGCAGACCCCCCCTGGGGGCTCCTTAGTGCCCCAGAGTGCCTATTCATCCCCCTGACTGCCATTTTGTCCCCAAAGTGCCTATTTGTCCCCCTGAATGCCTATTGACCCCCCCTCATTGTCCTCATTGCCCGCAGGACGCCTATTCATCCCCCTGACTGCCTATTCATCACCCTCCTCTTCCTCACTGTCCACTGAGTGCCTATTGGTCCCCCTGACAGCCTATTGTCCACAAAGTGCCCGTTTATCCCCCTAAATGCCTATTGTTCACCCTCCTCTTCCTCATTGTCCTCAGAATGCCTATTGGTCCCCCTGACTGCCTATTGTCCACAAAGTGCCCGTTCATCCCCCTAAATGCCTAATCTTCGTCGTCGTCTTCCTCATTGTCCGCAGAATGCCTATTGGTCCCCCTGACTGCCTATTTGTCCACAAAGTGCCCGTTCATCCCCCTAAATGCCTATTGTTCACCCTCCTATGCCTCATTGTCCGCAGAATGCCTATTGGTCCCCCTGACTGCCTATTGTCCACAAAGTGCC
>CAIGQZ010001336.1:14143888-14165089 GCA_903798205.1 Danio tinwini | reverse complement strand
AGATAGGTCGTTCCCGGCCCCTTAGGTGTTCAGGGGGACAGATAGGCTGTTCGTGGCCACATAGGTGTTCAGGGGGACAGATAGGCTGTTCGTGGGAGGTGGGCAGGGTCCCGGCAGGGGGGGCGGGCGCTAGTGAGACAAATAGGCCGTAAGGGGGAGGTTTAGGCAGTCCCCGGACTCCCAGCCCTCACCTATTCGGCGAGCCCCGCGTAGGGGGTCCCTGTCAGTCCGCTGCCACCCCGTGGCGAACCTCAGATTGCAACAGAACGGGCCGAAAAAGGGGGCTTCTTGGACGGCGTTCCGCCGGGCCCACGTGGGAGTCAGGGGGACGTGGCCTCCTCTGAGCCGGTCCACGGGCCCTCCCCTAGGGCCCCGCGCGGTCGTCGGGGCCCAGAAAAATCATCTAGGGGGCGGCGCACAGCGTCCGCGAACAGCCGTCCGACAACCCCCTATTAAGCGCTCCGTGGTCCCCTGTCCACCGGCGATGGCCTAAGGCAGTTTATCATTTATTTTGGCTGAACCCCTCCCAATGTTATTTTTGCTTCTTATTTCCAGTAAATAAGAATATAGATATATTTTCTTGTTAATTCTCAGTGTTTTGGTTTTATATTTTGAGGAGAGCGCGGGGGATTATATTTTTAATCCCTGTTAACTTGTTACATTTTGGTTAAACCTCTTTTTGATTAAGGATTTTTAATTTAATTCATAACAAATGGATTAAATTTTATAACTAGCCCAACTTGTACCATTTGACTGTTGCAAATTTATTTAGCTAGTGATGGGGTTTCAAAACAAACAGAGCATCCTAGTGTCCAAGTAGAACATCACATTTTATGATCTCATTACTGCAATTTTTTTAGTAAAGACAAACAACAAAAAAGTAAAACTAAGCACACGTTTTATGTTTGTTCATGTCATTGAGCAGTTACCAAACAAGCACTTAAAAGTGCATGACTTACTGCATCATTTATAACGTACAGTTGCTCACCAAGACCATTGGTATTTTCCCAAAATAAAAATGTACAAAATAATGATCCAACATAATTATTTGCGGTCTAACAGCATACGGTGTAACTTGAATAAAATAAAAAATAAAATAAGGTGTCATACATTTGACATCTAGTAGTGAAGTGAATCTATCCCCAGTCAAAGAAAAACATTCAAGGCTTTTTGTTCTAAAATACTAGAAAATATTTGCTCAAATATGACAAATTTCCAGTTAACACAAGCTCAGAAAATGACATTTACACTTTAAACAAACCATATTCCACACATTAAATAGATCTACCATTTTAGACTTTCCAGTGTATTGCTTAGAGGATCAAACATCCCTGAATTAAAACCACAATAAATATCTAAAATCGGCTATTTACAGGAATGACAAATCATCAAAAACTGCTGTGCAATGGACCAGAATATGATTTTGCAGATACTGAGATACTGTCACCTCTTAAGACCACAAAATTCTTATGAAACAGACTTAATAAGAGCCATTAAACTCTCAGTTATGAGTGTTTCCTCTTATTCAACCGTGTAAATGCTTTATACCAACTGAACTCAAGTCAGAATAAAAGCAGAAAAGGATTGATTGTAATTTTTTGAAAGACATGAATTACTCCAGTGTAGGTTTTGTAAGAGAAATAACGCTCACTGCGCATCCATAGTATAGTCACACAGGAGAATTAAAAGAAATAAATGTTTTCTGCATTTGGGCTGTCTTTGGTTTTATGATGTCCCGAATGGGTGCTGTGTGTGCTAGTAGTGTGAGAGTTGTGACTGTGGTTGTGCTTCCGGCTGGAGTTTCCCGAATGAGAAGAAACGGAGCTGGACAACTTATCTGGATGGGTAAATAAATCTGCAGAAACATCACAGAAATGGATTTACTAACGCAGAAAGACAAGTATGAGTGGTTTAAAGAGGTTTATGTAAGATTGAAATGTATGGTGTATTATCTCAATGACTGTTAACACTTTACAACAGTGGTGTATTCATGCATTTACTAACATGAACAAACAATAAACAATACATTTATTACAGTATTTGTTCGTGTTAATATTATTTAATGAAAGTACAAAGTTGTTCATAAGTTGCATATAAGTTGTTCATTGTTAGCTCATGGTGCATTAATATTAACTAGCATGAATCTGGATGTTAATAATGCATTGGTAAATGTTGAACTACGATTATTAAATGCTGTTCAACTATTATACATAATTAGTTTATGTTGGTAAGTACATTAACTAATAAAACCTTATTGTAAAGTGTGACCTATTGATTTGTATTGCTAGTGTGTGAAGAGTTTGCAAAGAAATTAAATAACTGGACTTGACTAATCAGTATATCTCTCCCACACCCACATTGTGTTCACATGCTCAACAGAAACGACTGTGATTGTCCGTGAAGGTCATCTGGTCACCAAACTCACCGTTGGTTACTGAGTGTAACCACAGATACAGGAACACTGGAGCATTTCAAAGTCAGCTAGTCGATCAGCTGGTTTGTCTTTATGCTAATATACGAGTAATCTGCTGATGAATCGCGGTGTTAAAATGCTATAGTTTCCGGTGAACCGATGACTTTCACGGCCAAATCAGTCATTTCTGTTAAACACGTGAACACAATGGCAAATCAGCGCTGTTTAAGAATGTTCTCAACAGCGCATAAATGTTACCGGGAAATGGACATTTAAAAAAATTTCAGTACCAATTGTCACCTGACAGTGACATCACTATACTGGGGCGTTAGGATCCACACAGACTGGAAGATGAGCACCACCTGCTGGCCTCTCTAACACCACTTAAGAGAGCAACCATTCTTGGGCTGCAGGCTGATATGTTAGTGGCAAGTGCTTCTGGAGTTTTTGGTTTTGGACCAGGATTTTAATTTTGGGTCATCCCTATATATTACTTTACGCATGTGAGCATAAGTAATACATTATTGGCTGCAGTTCAATTAACAGCTACTGATGGGTTTCTGAATAAAATATCTTACAGAGAAAGCAGTTGTATGTCAGACATAAGACATAGAATCATCAAATTTACCTGGATGGAGATGCTGAGGACTGCTGGACCTGACAGCTTTTAAGCTGCCTCCTTCCCTTCCTGCAACTTTGATGGGAATGAGTTGAGACACCTCTATGCCAGCTAGAAGTGAGAAGACATTCAAGCTAAAACACAAATCTTTACCACAGTCCATAAAAACAGCATCAGCCAGTGTTTGTCAAGCAGTTGTTACCTGCGCTGTTGGTGCGCTGGTGGGAGTTCCTGTGTTTGCTGTGCTTCTCTTTGCCTTTAGGTTGAGCAGCGAGTTTGGTGGGGATCTTCTGTTGGACGGAGCCAGCTTTGAGGGTCTGGTTGGTGGTGCTAATGAGGTGGATGGGCACTTCTGGCTTAACAAGTGAACCAGTAATGCTCTCTTTGCGTGGGGGAATCAGAGGAGGCCTCTCTGCGAAGCCTGGAGAAACTATGTTCAGTGTGGAGTACAGTGAAGGTATCTAGAGAGAAAGACAAGTTGATGAGTCAGGGGTTCACATATTGTCTTCTGTGACAAGTTACTTCTGTGAGATTCTTTCTTTTATTTATAAAGAATTTGAACAGAAATACATTCTCTTTTCCTTATGACAATAATTATAAAAACCATTTACCATCCAAGCCCCTTAGGGTACCTTGTTAGTGTAACAATTAATGTATCTACAAAGAAATATTAATTAATCACATATACGTTCTATATGGGTAGGGTTAGAAAGTTGTGCTACTACTACTACTACTACTATTACAACAACAACATATATAAACGCCTAAAGGGTTCATTTAACCTAAACTGAGATTCTATTAACATTATTCATCTTTCACTTGTTTTACCATTTTGAACACAGATGACGACAATTTTCATTTACTTCAATTGATCCATGACTATCAATGCTACTGGTTTCCAACATTCTTCAAAATATCTTCTTTGTGTTCACCAGAAAAAAAAATGTACTCCTAAAGGTTTACAGCTACTTGGAACAAGAAATGGGGAGTGCATTTTCATTGATAAGAACTTTAATCTTTTTTTTTTTTTTAAAGGGCACCTATGATGAAAATCAACTTTTGTAAGCTGTTTGGACAGATCTGTGTGTATGTATAGTGTGTTCACTGTCATATTGGAGTAATAGAAACCCAAAAAGTCTCTCTTTTTTTTTATTTATTTCCTGACGTTAAAATAGGACCCAAATCTCAATGATTTTAAGGCCCACAGCAACGTCAAGTAGAAGTGCGGTTTTCTCCGCCCACCGAATTGATTGACATGCAACATGTTTTTATAATAACGTGTATACAGAAAATTTTTTGCAAATAAACTGGGATTAAAATATTTGTTATTTGTTAAGTTTAAAAAGTTAAAACAGAGCATGTTTGTAATAAAGACAGCAAAATCGCCATCTAATTATTAGCCGCTAAATTCATTATGACTACAGGGTGTCAGTAAACACTAATATGTATGTGGGCATTTGTGTGAGACTCATTGTTTCAGAAAGGCTTGAAAACTCCACCACAAATACATCAAATAAACTTACTTGGTATTTTTGACTAATGAGCTGTATTTCAGCTTCATACAAGTCTGTCTCTATCACTGACTGCTGTTTATCTGATGTAACGCATGATGAGAATCAGACACGCACATGGGAATGGTGGGCGGTGAGAAGCAGCTCATTTTCATTTAAAACCACAGGCTATAAAAACAGCTACAATGTATTCAGACACCAAAATGGGCAGATTCTGGAGGCTATAATAAATTATCTGATGGGTATTTTGAGTTGAAACTTTACAGACACTATCTGGAGACACCAAAAGCTTTTCTTACATCTTGTAAAAGGGGTAAAATAGGTGCCATTTAAATCAGAAGTTCTCTCTAATTTATTTAACAAAAAAAAAAATCACATTCTTTGTTTTACATTAGCACTAAATTTGTATGAAATCTGTCCTATCAGTTACATCATTTCTTCACTTATCATATGCAATAAATAAAATTCTGTTAACCTGTATCTGTTCATTTTCAAAAGGATAGACTGCAGGCACATTCTCATTTTTCTTATATTTCTTCTGCTGTTCCAGCTTTTCCAGCTTTTCTTTCTCCTTCTCCACAGTGCGCATAGACTCTCGCAGCCTTTCCAGATCTTGCTGGTATTCCTCTCTCCACCGAGTCAGTTCTAGTTTTTCCTCAGCCAGCGTTTTCTCCTGTCTGCTGCATGCCATCTCTCTCTCCCTCAGCTCTTTCTCCCTGGTCTCGGCCTGCAGCATCTGCCTCTCTCTCTCCTGCTCCCACCGTGTCTGCTCCTGCCGGCGCTGGTTCTGGAGCCGCTGGAAGTTGGCCAGCTCCTCATGCTGTTTCCGCATGTTCCGGTGCTTTTCTTGTTCCAGAAGAGAGTTTCCCCTTGGTCGGGACATCAGCTCCTCAATAGTGGCATGCTGAACCTCGATGTGGCTCTCTAGCTGCTGGACCAAAGACTGAGAAGAGAAAGAGAAGAAACAGAGATCTATTGTCTTGATGTGGGTCTAAACAGATAAAACCTCCATTAAAAAAAGTTAATAAATCATTTGATAATTACAAGAGTGAAATACCTGAAGGCTGTAGAGTTTCTGAGATAACTGTGTTACAGTAGAATAAAGCTGTGGAGAAAATATTTTTGTTAGTATTTTGACACTGGCTATCATAATAAAGGTGCAAATGTTATCCTAATCCTAAAAGCATTAAATCTGCAAATTTAACACTTTAAAAAAAATGTCCCAACAGTTAACATTAGGGAAACGTTTTTTTTTGTGTTAAATTAATTTATATTAGTGCTGGGGGAAAATTAGAAAAAAAAATTAAGCAATATATGTGTGTGTACTGTGTATATTTATTATGTATATACAAATACACACATGCAAGCATACATTTAAGAAAAGGTTTGTTTAAATATTAGATATATATATCATATGTACATGACACAAATTATATATAAATTTAAATATCCATGTAACAAAATCGTTTAGTATAGTTTTATTTTTCATGTATGTGTGTGTATCACAAATATATAATACATATTTATAATACACACACATATATTATGTCAAAACTAATTATTTTGGATGTAATTAATCTTTGCCCCGCACTAATTAAATTTTTATTATTTTGTTGAAAAAATAATAATAGAACAATAGTAATAGTAGTATTGTTTTGTATGTCAACAGTTGTCCATAAAAAAATTCCTTGTGAGGACAATAAAGTATACTGCTATTATAAACTTTAGACAATTAATCAAAATAGGTCATTTTACAGAAATAGTGTTAAAGGAACATTTTATGGGGAACCATTTTATTTTAACTTTGCACACATATATCGAAATAACTTCCTCCGTGTTGGGAAGTACATACAGTACAATCTACTGTAGCTGCAAAAAAAAAAAGGTGCAGCTGAAAATGGTTTCAACTCCCATACTTGTCCCTATTGTAAATGACTGATCTAAGTTTGTTACTATTAAACAGTACTTTCATCACAATGTTAGTCATTAGGTGCTTTAGGTAAAGACATTAAAACATGAAGTCATACCTCTGCTTTATAGTAGACTGACAGATATGCACTACAGCTCAGTAGAGTTGCATCCTCATCTGCCTAATGGATCAAAAGCAAAATTATACTATTTACACTGTTAACACTAGTAACACAAAAAAACTAAAAGTGGGATACTGTAGTATCAGCTCACCGACAGCTCCTGGTTCTCACTAAAATAACGTTCTCTTAGCTGAGGGTCCAAGTTTGAATTGGCCACCTGAATTCTGTCTCCATCTAAAATTCTGTCAAAACCATCTAAAAAAACAAACAGTCCATCGGTCAATGGCACTAAATGCACAACTTTACTTTATTACTTTATCAAATGAATGTTAGAGATTTTGCAGAAGTTTCTCTTACTTTCAGGTAACATGTGAGTATTGTTCTCCAAGCTTGTGACAGCATCGGGTCTCTTCAGCACCAGATCCATTGCCTCACTAGAGGAAGGAGTTTGGCCCTGTTCACACATCAACAGCAAGTTCTGTAGATTCTCCACTGTAGAAAGAGATACTTTCAATGTAAAAAATTCACCATGTTTTAATATAAAGTTAGTAAAGTGTTGCTCAGCCTAGGAAAATGTATATACAGTGATCCCTCGCTATAACGCAGTTCACTTTTCGTAGCCTCCTCCATGTGGTGTCTCCTGACTCTGAAGTGCTGTACTGTATGTTTGAAAGTTTTCTCCCTACAATGTCGACAAAATGTTCTGCACCCTCAAAGGCACCTGCAGTAGCACCCACAAGGCAGAGGAAGATGCTAACCATTGCACAAAATTTTGAACTTCTGAACATGCTAAAGGAAGGTTGCTAAAGTTACGTGACTCTAGGGCGCCTTTACGGAATAAATAATTGAGGATCAAATGGTTTTGATATTTGGTTCATTCTATAATACTGGACTATTTTTTGAGGAAAGTTTGAACTTTGAGAGTGTTTAAACAAAAAAGAAAAGTGTGAACATGCTAATGCCCGTCTGAGAAAAGTGTAAAAAGTGTGTAGTGATGGGTTTCACAGCCTTAAAACATCTATAATATATGTAAAAAATAAAGCTGACTACTTCGCGAATTTCGCCTATAGCGGGTTATTTTGAAAGCGTAACTCCAGTGTATAACAAGAGACCACTGTAATTTAAACATATGGAGATTGAATTAAATTGTAAAAAATGCATACAAACAAACAATGCTGTGTACTGGGCCAAACACATTCATATGTGCAAAGACATGAGTTAAATCAGCTGAGAACTCGCAACACATTTTTAAAGTGCATGAAGAAGTCAAAAAAGCTGTAAGACACAGTGAAATTCTCGTGTACTGTGCAGTGTAAATCTCACCATCTTTCAGGGCTCCGGTGAGCAGTCGTTCTCCCTGCAGGGGTTCTGCTGCATTCCCACGCAGCAGATGGCGCTCACTCGTCGAGGTGTCTAAAACACCCGTCACCGAAGCTGCGATGCTGGAGAATAACTTCAGCTTCTCTGTCAGGTGCTGCTCTATCGAGGCATTGTGCACACACAGCTTTCCTACTCAGAATAAAGCAAGTGTTAAAACAGACATCTGTTCATTTTACAGAAGAGAAACGGAAGACTGAAATCACAGACTGCGAATGAGTAAATCTGCACATTACTTTGAAAATCCAAGATCTTCTCAGGGAGTTTTTCTGGCTCCACTTCCTCTACTTCTGGACAGCTGAAACACCCAGAATACCAAAATGTTAGAAACAATATTGATGTTTTGCTAACATTTATAATAAATCTTTACCTATTAAGAGGCACTCCAACGGCCAGATTGACCTTTTGACCATAGGTTTTCATTAGCTTAGAGTGGGGTCAAGAACACAATTTAAAGTCTGCATGAACCAGAAACTGCAACGCTTTTATTTTTTCGTATTGTGATGCAGTTACTAGAGAAACTAAATATTAAATGAGAAAACAGTGGGTGTGGCTTTGTACTGTTTTTTTGTACTTTGTACTGATTGGATGTAGTAAAGTAGGCATTTCATTCAGAAAGATTAGGAAAGATGTTTAAGAAAAGTTACTACAACCTTACAGCCACCTCCTCCTCATTATTTCTGTTTGTTGTCAAAACTTACAGTTGAAGGGGCCTTAGACAGTGATGGCCCAATCCCAATTCTATTTTTGTATCCCTACCCCTTTTTCTTGGCCCTTGAAACAGAGGGTAAAGGGGAAGGGCTTTAACATTTACCCATAAGAATGGGACACCACTACAGCACCTGCACACGTCATCATATGTCAATGCAATCTCTTGCTTTAAATAAGATCAACGATCGCAAATGCTGAGTTGTATTACTTTTTGGTATTTATCTTCAGGAAATCACTGAAGGCAATGATATCATGTTATCGTAACGATATAACGTGGCAATAAGATCATAACTGTACCTTCCATTTACAGTGTGGCCATAGTCATCTAAACACAGGAAAACAACATTAACATTATAACATACTGTAAAAAACGTATTGCCAGTCACTAGACTTTTCTGACAGGGTATTCGAGTGTCATCGAGTAACAGAATGTTCTGGGACAACTCTACAGGAGTTATTATTAAGGATTATAGAGAGTGAAATTTTGCTGTTTTTTTTGCGTTTTTTGTTTTTAAACATGACTGTAAAACACAAAGGCCATTAGGAATATTTTAAAACATATGTTTATTTGTTGTTGACTTCCGGGTGCAGCGATGCTGCCGTTGTAGCTGGTGTATTCTGGGAAATATTCTTACCCCTTGGTTTCGAGTGTGGTCCTATAAATATCAGTTACAAAGGGTATCTAGCCCTTCCCCTTAGCCCTACGTCTTCAAGCTAAAGAGAATTCGCACAAGGGGAAGGGGAAGGGCTAAGGGGTAGAATTAGGATTGGGCCGTTATCTGAGACTTTAACTGAAAACAAACAAAAAGTGCATTTTCAGATTTTAATTTTCCATTACAAGGGCAAACTATTTTCTTTCTGAATGACATGCACAGATGAATAGTTCAGCAATGTGAGCTAACAAAATCATATGGTTAGTTTTGATTTCATTTGTATTTTAACCAAAGAAACTAGTCTAAAATAAATCTTAAGAGTGAAAGTTAAAGGAATGGTTCATACAAAATGTAAAATACTGTCATCATTTATTCACCCTTTGCTTGTTTCAAACCAGTTGAGTTTATTTCTTCTCTAACACAAAAGAAGATATTTTGAAAAATGTTGGAAACCATTGACTTCCACAGTATGTTTCTCTATATGGATGTTTTGTTTGCCATGGAAGTCAATAGTTACCGGTTTTCAATATTGTTCAAAATATCCTTGTGTTCAACAGAAGAAATAAATTCATAAATGTTTGGTACCACTTGAGTGTGGGCAACTATCTCTTTAAAGTGTTATGGTCATTTTTTTTAAAATGTTTATATATGCAGTAAATAAGGACAACTAGAAGTCATTAATATGCAGATTTTCACAGCAAATTCTCATTATTAACCAAATCGGATACATTTTCTTTTCTATTTGCCCGTTTGTAACAGTCTTACATTTTTAGCTGCCTTTGACTGAAAGGATATGATAAGCTTTCAAAATCAATTTATAATCACCCCTAAGAATTATGATTAATGAATAACCTTTTGGTACAATATACACTATAGTTTGGGGTCAAATAAGATATATTTTTAAAATAAATGTTTATTTCAATTAGGAAGAACAGATAATGTGGTATAATGTTATAAAAGATATCAATGAAACCCCTTTTTGAATATCTACTCCACACAGAATCCATGAAATATAAATATATCAGTCTCCCCAAAAATATAAAGTAGCTCGGTCAATAAAAGGTTGTTTTAAACATTTATTTTTGGCATTTTTGCCAAATTTAAAATCTTTATTATGATAGAACAGTATATATATTATGTGGTAATCGGGAAAGGGGTATAATAGGGGTAATTGGAAATGGTCCGTGAGTCAGGATTCGAATTCGGGAAGCCTGCAGTGCAGTTCTGCTAAATGTTGGGGCACTGACCATTAGGCCTGTCATGATATCTATTTTTTGTTGTAGGATATATCGCAGCAAAATATATTGTGATAAACTATATTACTGTCATTTTAAAACGTTTTATGACACTCATTATATAATGCCAAAATGACAATATAACAATATGTGTGAGAATATTAGATTAGATTCAACTTTATTGTCATTACACATGTACAAGTACAAGGATATAGTATCAACTCATGTACACTCTTCCAAAGAACACTTAAGATTTTATTCTTGAGAATATTTCATTTAATTATAGTCATTTTAGCAATTTAATAATTAGGAACTGGAATCAGATTGTGAAAAAAAGCTAATTCTAAATAAATAACAATAAATGTTAACAAAAAAAAGAGCAAGATAAAAAGTAACAGAGGCCGCAATATCTGCTACCAGATCTGTTTTCAGTTGTCAGACACCCACATGAAAATATACTAAAGTAATTTATAGTAAATACTATAGTGTTTTTTTTTTTTTTTACCAAACTGACACCTACAATAGAGATATTGCATCACCAAAACTTATTGAAGTCATGTTCATGGGTTATGCGATAAGTCAATATATTGATTATTTTGACAGGCCTACTGACCACTAGGCTATTGGCGGTGACCATTTTAAACAATTTTAATGAAGTAATTGTATACAAAGTGAGAGAAAAAAAAAAAATAATAATAATAAAAAAAAAAAAATCAGCACCAAACATTTTATGTGCATTAAAAAGATTTGTATAAACGCACTGCTCCACTGCCTTCCAGATCTGGTTTGTCCAGGTGTTGCGCTCTTCTCCAGAGGAGGTGTGAAACTCGTACATCTCTGGAGTATCCAAAGAGGCTGAGATAAGAAACATGGCCTTCTCGTTGTGCGCCGCTTCACGTACAATGAGCTTCAGCAGAGAGATCACAGCAGGTTTACCATCCTAAAGACGCACACAACAGGCAGATGTCATTTATTAAAGACAACTGTATATTACGCATAACAGAAATGCAAATAATGACATCATTCTCACCAGAGAAGCAAAGGTAAGTCTCGAATCTTTCTCCAGTAAAAGCAGTAAAACATCAGACAACAGCAAGACAATAACATCTGAAGGCATATGAGAGAAAATACAGAAACGTCAGTCACCATTCATATGAGCCAAGAACGTGACAGGAAATAACAGGATACCCCCAAGAAGCTGAATAGGTTTTCCTTTTTTAATAAATCTGCAAAAATGTCAGTAATTTTGTGTTTTACTGTCAATATGGGGTGCTGTGTGTACATTAATGAGGAACTGAAATGATTTTAGCAAATGGCTGCAAAATAACAAACAGTGAAAAATTTAGGGGGTTTGAATACTTTCTGTACCCACTGTAGATGCATAAAATGACTGGCCAGTAACTGTAAAAATCAATCAAAAGTTGTATTGCAATTATTATTTTTTTGTACAAAGTCTGTTAAAAAAAAGTCAAGAGGTGCTGAAGATGTAGCTCACTTAGAGTAAACATTTATACTTTAATGTAATATACACAGGCTTAATATACACATCTGTTAATGTCATGTTATGTGTGGATTATGGTTTGATTTGAAAAATACAGGCAGAAACACATATCAGCACCTACAGTATGACAGACAGAGAAGCTCACTGTTCACAATGCATGAAACATAGGAAGAAAATCTTAAACATGGTTGTGGGATAATAAGGGTATCTATGAATGGAACCTACAGTTTCCAGAAAAGTTTAGATCATCTCCCTATAATGCAGGGGTTCTCAAGCTTTTTCCCTTCGAGGCCCCTTCTGTTCTGTGAAAATATTTAGAAAGTCCACCTCTCTGACATTTTACCTTAAACTGATTGTATAGAGAAAATGCTTAATTTTATTGGCAAAACATTGATTTTGCCTTCTACTATTATTCTCTTATTTTTCTATAGCATTTTATAAAAAGCAAAACATTATATATATTGGACTGACTAATATTCATCCACTGATCTACTCTTCATATCCATTAAAACATAAACAGAAAAATATAAAATACAGTAAAGAGGTCAAACAACAAAAAATAAGGTCAAGAATCTTGGTGTGGGCGTCATGGTGGCACGATCACCTCACAGCAAGGAGGTTTCTGGTTTGAGCCTCTGCTGGTTTAGTTGGCATTTCTGTAAAAAGTTTGCATGTTCTTTCTGTGTTCATGTGGGTTTCCTCCAAGTGCTCTGGTTTCACTCACAGTCCAATGACATGTGCTATAGATGAGTTGATTAGGCTAAATTGGCTACAGAGTACGAGTGTAAATGCAAGAGTGTATAGGGGTTTCCCAGTGTTAGGATTACTGTGTTAGGATTACTGTAATGGACTCCTCACCAAGGCTGGGCGATATGGCAAATATGCAATCTCGACGAATTCTTTTCCATATTGAACAATAACAATACATATTTTAATATCAGTTGTTAATACTTCAAGATTTAAAAAGAGCATCCCTACAATGACTTAAGCAACTAAAATGTGAGGGTTTATTAAATAGCATTTTGTAAAAAGTGAAACATAATGGGCCCTATCATACACCTGGCACCTTATCATAAGGCACAAGGCGTGTTTGGCGCGATGTGTTGCCATTTTCAGACCAGCACAACAGTCATTTTCCTGCTTTGTGCCACAATGTTTAAACAGCAAATCAGCTTAAACAGCTTATTTAGAATAAAAGTTACCTGTAAAATGTTTTCTTTGTTTAAAAACAATACAGTAGTGAAAGAAGACTTCTTACATCAGATAATAGTCCTACCGAAGCAACAGCCAACTCCGCTTGGTCTTAAAGCCTTTTTCGATGGATTATTTTTATTATTTATGAAGGCACAGCTGTCAAAATAGGACAAATGAGCTCATCTATAGGACAAATTCTGGACCTTTGTCAGTGAGGGGTGGGTCTTCCGAACCACCCAAACCCCCCCTGGCTACAGGCCTGAAAAGTTAGAACACATGTTTTATGCTTATAGTAAACATGTTTTAATAGAATTTTGGCTGTAAAACCGCACCTATAGGAGTTTCAGGCGCAGGTCAGATTTTCTCCAGGTCATAATTTATTTTACTTGTATTAATTTTGTCAAAAAATTATTAGACCTGTCCAGTTTCATCTGGAATGCACCCCAGATCACTTTCTGAAGTGGTTGGATCGATCAGATTTATATCCGATCAGAATAAATCGAATGAAGTGACCAAACAGCCTCAAAAACACAGACGTGACGGCATAAGCGCCCTTTTGAAGTGACCAAACAGCCTCAAAAACACAGACGTGACGGCATAAGTGACATTTGACGGCTGAGGACTCCGCTTGCCATTAGCTTCGTTGGACAGTTATTTAAACAAAATAATGGCAAAAATAGGGAAAGGGAGGTTATGTACTGGACAAGTCAATAAATATACAGGACGTATATTTCTATAAATATTCAAACCACCCGAACCCCCTCTGGCTACGGGCATATATATAACAATAACGGAGGTAACGTCCGATTCCGATTGAGTCTGAAACCACGTCCACGGATCTGGACATCCCAAGTTGAGAATCCCTGCTTTAATGCATTTAAAAATACAAGCACAGACTATACTCGTTGTTTAGTACCACCTAGTGGAAGAGAGTAAATCTGCATTTTTATTCAGCTCGTCCATTGTTTGTGTTATGCCCCTTTGTTTTTATGTAGAATTATTTCACAAAGCTAGTCAAATCATTATGCTTTTATTTTATATTTTAAATTTATACAACATAATTTCCAATTATCCAAGCTAATGGAACGTCATAACAGTGCTTGTAATTTAAAATGACTGTAGATATTTCAGCAAATAAACTGCTGGCACTCATTTATTTATTTGAATTTGCCAGAATCAATCATTTAAAATCAAGATTGGTGAACGACTACTAAATAATCCAGTTGTGATTTTAATCTGTCACCTGTATGCTTATCACCTTTGCTTTTGTTGTTCGTGACCCTCCAGTTGAGCATGCCCTCATGAAGCAGCTTCCTCTTGCCCTGCAGCATGTCCTCTCGACCAAACACCCTCCCGCTGGTCATCTTTACCTGGGACTTGGGTTCCAGTTTACTGCTAAGGTCTTTTAGCCGTGCTGCTTTCTCAGCCTCGTCCACATGAGCGTTTACTTGTGCTATGGTGTCCTTCAGAAAGTCCAGCCCTTGTACCAGGTCCATGTGTTCTTCTGAGTCAACTGTGTAAAGAACAAAGAAAACAAACCAATCACGCACTCTCATTGAGGTTGACTAATGGACCTGCGTCTTCTGGTTGTGTTTATACTGGCTGTGTTTGTTAGAATGAGCATCCTTTACACAGAAACATTGTGTTCTCAAAACTCTGTGCTTAAATCTCGTGTCAAGCAAAAGTGACCACAAACAAAACTTTTGATGTACCAATCAAATACAGAGATGTTGACAAAATGCTACATTACCAAAGCTTCACAATTGCACCTTTTAATATAGCTAACCTACATGCTACTATTCAAATGTTTAGGTATTTAAAGTTTTAGTATCAAATAATCTAAGATTATAATTAATAATATTATCTTAATAATTATACTGAGAGTGATTCCTAACATGCCGTCTAAAAATGAACTAACATGTATGAAAAATGTTGGCTTTTTTAATTTGATCAAGTGTCTATTTCGTTCTCTTTAAATAAACTAAACAAAATTTTCTTTAATTAAAGAAAGAGAAAACTGAAGTCATTGTGTTTGGGAACAGAGATGAGGTTCTTAAGGTGAATGCGTACAACAAAAAATAAGGTCAAGAAAATTGGTGTTATTCTGGAGCCAGATATGAGTTTCAGTAGTCATGTCAAAGCAGTAACTAAATCAGCATACTATCATCTCAAAAACATTGCAAAAATTAGATGCATTGTTTCCAGTGAAGACTTGGAGACACTTGTTAATGCTTTTATCACCAGCAAGGTGGATTACTGCAATGGACTCCTTACTGGCCTCCCCAAAAAGATAGTCAGACAGATACAGCACATCCAGAACCAGAAAATCAGAGCACATCACACCTGTCCTCAGGTCTTTACACTGGCTAGTTACATTCAGAATAGATTTTAAAAGTATTATTACTTGTCTATAAATTACTAAATGGTCTAGGACAAGGGTGTCCAAACTCGGTGCTGCAGGGCCGGTGTCCTGGAGAGTTTATCTCCAACTTGCTTCAACACACCTGCCAGGAAGTTTTTAGTATATCTAGTAAGAGCTTGATTAGCTGGTTCAGGTGTGTTTGATTGGGGTTGGAGCTAAACTTACCAGGACACAGGCCCTCCAGGACTGAGTTTGGACATCTCTGGTCTAGGACCTCAATACATTACAGATATGCTCACGGAATACAAACCTAACAGATCCCTTAGATCATTAGAATCAAAAACATTTAATTTCCAGGGTGAATCAGCCTACAGCTACTGTGCCCCCCGCTGCTGGAGAATCAGCTTCCAGAAATGATCAGATGTGCTCCAACAAATAGGCACATTCAAATCAAGACTGAAAACACATCTAGCTGTGCCTTTACTGAATGAGCACTGTGCTACGTCCGACAGATTGCACTATTATGTCTTTTTTTTCATTCCTTTCAAAACCTGTTTTAACACATTTTAATCATTTCTATTCTTTGTTTTTATTTTCTTATACTGGTTTCTTTTATTCTTGTTTATGTAAAGTCCTTTGAACTACCATTGTGTATGAAATGTGCTATATAAATAAACTTGCCTTGCCTAAAGTACATTCATTCTAAATTACATTAACACAAAAAAACAACAAAAAAACAGAGAAATTATACCAACTCAGAACAAATCTTTCTCTCTTCTTAAAAAACAATGAAAAACATACCTTCAGTGTACTTAATTACACGTTCAAATAGAACCGGGTACTTTGTGATGCGCTGAGTTATAAGGAGAATAATCTCTGGTATTCCTAATCGCCGCACAATGGACAGCTGACATATTTTCTGAAGACATAAAAGAATGTTAGAATTTTTTTAATTCAACGTACTATAGTTGAAAATAAATACATTTCCACGTCAGGTCTTACTCGTATCAAATTTTGGAACTTCTTGTTGTTTTGCATTAAGTCTTTGTAGAAGTTGACTGCATCGGTGTGACGACTGCAGAACATGCCATAGAGGTACCGCAGTTTGCTTCCCATTTCACCAGAGAACTGCACACAACAAAAACACCAAAGTCATTTTATGCACTACTAGACATTGATAGATAGTCATGACATTCAAAAAGCAAAATGTGTAAAGTCACGCAAGAACATTTAATATTAACACTGCTTCATATATTCATAAACAACAGTTTTTGTTCATAAACAAAAGTTTATTGTCAGTCAGATTTTCAATATTATTTATAGATGTCTCTTATGTTTACCATAGAAAAAAAAAAAATATATATATATATATATATATATTAAATACTGTCTAACATAATGAAAAAAAGATAAGTACAACTGCTTTTATAACCTACTAAATTTTATATTAAGTGGCTCTAACTACTAGCTACATCAATAAATCAAGTACAGTGTACTTATTGCATTGCACATACTATATAACAATTATGGAGCTATTGAGGTAGGATACGGGTAAGGTTAGGGTAGGTTTAAAGTTGGTTAAGGTGTAAGGGATAAGTCAACAGTGTAGTTACAAAAATAAATACAGAATTTAATTACATGCAGATCATTTTTTCTATATAATTTCAAATGGCTGTACATGTAAAATTGGTCTATAATTTGGCCGCTTCAGATAGATAAGTGAATACAAATGACACTGTTATTGACAGCATGATTACAAAGAATATTTGAGACAACAGGGTATATAGATCTGACTACATAAGATTATATTTTAAGTAATCACTTTTATTTACATGGAAAAAAATTGTTTACATAAGACTATCTTTTTTCAGGTTTCACTACAAGACTGTTTCATTACAATGTTGATAATGTGACTGACACATATAATTTCTGAAAGACAAAAAGTCTTTAACCATGAATGGGGTTCACATTAGCGTTTTAGGAAAACAATGTGATGCTATCTTTATGTATTTATTATACTTTTTGCAAAAAAAATTAAAAAAATTCTATCTACCTTTATATAATAACCAGTTATTTAATGGTGAAACAGTAATTCCATTCATTTCGGAAAGCACCTGCATCTTAGCTAAACTCTGGGGAATGTGGCAAAAAATTTTAAATAAATAAAAAAATAAAATAAATAAATAAATAAACTTTAAAAAATCACATAGGAGGACACTGGCTATAACTGACAGTTTGCTGATCTATAGCATGCAGCCAGAGAAGCAAGTGAGAATAGAGGGAGGAGTGAGCGAGGAGCGGGAGATGGAAAACCCAGAGCGCATGGAAAATAATTTAAGTGCAGAGCAAAAAAATTGCCACACCACTCCACTCACATACTCTAAACCTAACAAACTGTACATCCACAGAACTCTTACTTATCCAGCTTTTTAAACCACTGACACCAGTGACAGTCACATTTGTAATCTATCGACATTCTACAACAGTTTTTATAATAATAAAGATACCTGTGCAATGAGGATGTCCCCAAGATTGTGGATGCAGTAATTCTGGGAGCTGCCAGGCTCCATGGATTGGGTTCTTCGCATTTTAAGGTTATTAAGGAAAGACTGGTGCACCTGCAGCAGGTTTTCCACTTGTGGAAACAGCCTTTCCAGTCGTGTCTCATCCATTTGTAGGGTGTCGCGTAGTTCCCGAATGTATACACTTAAAACTATCCTTAGTGTCCGCACATGGTTGATTTCTGTCTGAATCAGCTCTGTGCAAACAACATTAACAGGATTTTAAAATCTTGTATGACTCACAAACAAACAAAAAAAGATCACAGCCACTTACCGTGGATTACATCCTGTCTTTTAACAACATCTTTGGAAAAGTTTTTCAAATATTGTGGGTCAACAGCTAAACTCCAGGTGGGAGCTTCAAAGTCCCGAGCATCAGTCTCCAGATCTTCACGCAGCACATTATAACGGCATTCTGTGTAGATGACGAGATACACTTGCCTTAGTGTCAACAAACAAGTGATGTGATGATGATATACATGTAACATCAATTAAACAGGTGAAGTGCCCAACCGTCAATACTGATGGCGTCACTGTTTGTGGTCTGGAAATTTGATTCCTCTGCCAGAGGCTTGCTTCTGCCAAAATCAATTTCATCCATCTTATGTTCTGAAAAACAAAAAGACAGTCAAAACTGGACATGCCATTTTTTTCTTCATAGCTCTCTAATGCTTATTAGGATTCTTTGAAAAATGGAATTCAAAAAAACATTTATGAAATAAAAGCTTTTGTAACATGAAAAATACCCTGATTAGTTTGATAAATGTGCTTGCTAGGTCCCATATTGAAAGAGAAAGGATATCTTGATATTTTGCTGTATTTCAAATACTGTAGTTAATCCATTTTTTGCTGAGTGTGTTTTTGAGCTGTCACCTTGGCTGGTTTAGGCCTGTAATGTATAAATAAATGTTCCTTAACCAATAATAGGTGGCAGCAGGCTCTGGTGATGATGATTCATTGAATCGTTCATTCAAATAATGAATTCAAAATGGCAAATTGATTTAGAAATTAAGCAGGCAACGGATAATTTAATTATTAAAACAGATCATCTCTGGGAATTCTGAGATGTTTGGCATTGCTTGTGAGTGTTTTAGCATGAAAACGAAAGCGTTTTAGCATGAAAACGAAACAAAAAGTTAAATATTGTCCAAAATATAAACATATTTTATATATTTCCAATATCAAATCAATCGTTACATTAGCAATAGTGCTTACTCGCGTTCAGAACAATCAAATATTTGCTGATGTTACTTAAAAATATCACATTTCATAAAACAAAGCTATACATGGATATTTTTGTTTTATAACAAAAATTACAGGATCATTATCCAAGTACTCCATACTTTACAAACACAGTGTAAATTAACATAGTTTAAAAACAATGTTGCTGCTTCCCAGAAAAAAAAGTCATTCTTCAGCAGCTGTACTGTTCAGAAAGCCAGAGCACTGACCTGTGGCTACGGTGATAACCAGGTTAAAGGCTGAAGGAAGCAGGTTTATCTGTGCTGTGAGAGGGTCATGCCTGGTATGTCATGAAGCAGATACAGCCAAGCGTATGATGAATAGTATACTTTAGACCTGAACATAAAAGCAGAAAGTTCATTTTGCATTAGTTATGTAAAGGAACATTTTGGAAATTTTAAATACACAACGTATCAATGTACAGTAGTTGCAAGTAGTTCTAATTGACTAATGACTAATGTATTACAACTCTTCCACTGTGGGCCATGAATTATTTTCTGTGGTAATTAAAAATCTGCAAATCTAATACTTTGAAAGAAATAATGATAACTGATCAATACTGAATCAAAATCAGTTGCATTAGAATCACCTAATTTGTACTGGGCCTTAATGTGAGTTTTTATAAACCACAACTAACCAAACGAGATATATACATACACACACAAAATTTTATGGCAAATTACAGTAAAAAAAAGTCAAAAACAATTATATTTTAAAAAGTATAGATAGTATTAACTTAAGCACATATAATGAAATAAAATAAAAACATACCAACAAATAAAAAGGTAAAAAATAATGTGGCTTAACAAAAACTACCAATGTACAGTCTGTATCACACTATATACTCTACTTTGAATTTAGGAAAGAAAAAGAATCCATTTGCTGGAACAAGGACTTGGTCCACTCCAGATTTGACAATAAAACATGTTCTTGTATATGTTCTGGTCCCAAATCTTCTTAAACTGGTTAGATGAACCTCTACACAGTCTAATTCTTTACAACTTTAGGAAACAAAGAACATAACGGATTGACTGTACTGGAGATTTCTGATCCTTCCACCTAAGCGATATTAGTCCTTTGGTCAGAAGCACAATAAAAGCTATGCGATCAGATTGTATATTTGTAAGATTATATGACATGGGAATAATCCAAAAATGGCAATCAGTGGGCAAGGGGATATAGACATCCCCTCCCCCTGCCAAAAAAATATAGTTAACCTTAAATATTCTGTACAGAAGTTTTCCATGTCTCTAAAAAAACCTTTTCTTATTCTGTCTGATTTCAGATCATTATTCAGTTAATTAAATGAATCCTAGTACATAATTTAGTGTGAGAAATACACGTTTTTTGTAAGGGAGCAAAACGTTACAACTGCTTTGCAAAAGATTCTTAAAATATACCTCCTTTCAAATTATTTTATTAAGGGTTGGGTCATAGACCCTGATATATATGGAGTACCGCAACCTCTAGTTACAAAAATTATTTTTCGCCAATAAGAAGTTGCAATATGCAGATACAATATAGTTTTAGAAGAAAACAAGTAAGTTTTATACAGTAGTGCATGCAGGGTTATAAGGGTTTAAGTATGTGACTGACACTGAACAGGTCAAGGTTACAGAAGAGTGTAACAAACGGGTAGTGTCATTATGCTGGTCCAGTTCAGTACTTGGAAAACAGGATAAAGAAACAGATCTGTTTCTTCTCTGAAACTTGCAAACTGGTTTTTGGCTAAATTTATACAAAACGTAGATTATTATATACATTAGTGTATGTATATATATATATATATATA
>CAIGQZ010001336.1:14084765-14140794 GCA_903798205.1 Danio tinwini | reverse complement strand
AAAAACTAAAAACTGCCATTCTGAAATTAAAAGCTAATTGAGGATATTGGTTATATTAACATTAACTGCTTCTCTCTGGTCGGCATGGAGCGCTAATAGGACTCAGCAGCTGCAAAATATGAGAACTTGTTTACCCACACTGTAACTGATTTACTAGTTCTGTTACTGTGTGGAAAATGCAGGGTTTGCAAACTGCATCTGACCATGAAGCCAACCTCCCCCTCTCACATATCGACAGGCCAGATAAAATACAGAAAGTCTCCCTGTTTCTCACACACACACACACACACACAAAAAACAAGATTACATGTAACCTTTAGAGACGCTGACCTTTACTGCTAGAAGACAAGGTTGTGTGAGAATCTGGTTTGATACAGCTGAATTTGGTGAGCTGTTGATCACAGGTATAAAGATATAAAATAGTATAATTATTGAAAATTACTGAAATAGAGCTCCAGTTGACTGCTAACAAACTATTTACGTTACTAGTGACTTTAAATTAGAGACCAGAATACTTTAAAATATTATGCATTACTTTTAAATACCCAAATAATTTAAAATATTATTTGTATCTAGTTTACTAGTACTTGGTATTATTACTTATACTTGAGACTGGCATCATGGGTAGTAGAAATATTACTTATCAAGTTAGTAACAAACTGCATGTGAAGTCACAAATAATGACTACTCATTGTAACTTGAACCTGAAGTACTTAAAAAGTATATTAAAAAAATGCTAAAACTTAATTAGGATGACTGTTTAATTTATAAATACATACTGTAAATAATATAATCAATGATCATTAAAACAAGACTCAATGTCTATATGACATTTCATTAAAATAGCCCCGAGTTTAAAAAAAATTTTTGTTAAAAAAATAAATAAAATATATATACAATTTTATTAAATTTGGTGCGCTATTGATATAGGTATAACGATTTAAAATAGTAGCAGAAAATGACTGAGATCGAGCTTCATATTACCTGCCAGTTTATGACTGCTAACAAATATGCCACCTCAAAACATTATTTATAACTTTTAAATAAATAAATTTAAACATCTTTATAGATATTATTAGCATCTATCAGCTTACTAGTACTTGGTATTATTACTTATGCTTAAGACTGGCATCATAGGTAGTAGGAATATTACTTACCATGTAAGTTACAAACTGCATATGAAGTCATAAACCATGATTACTCTGTTTTTATTTGAACCTGAAGTATAAAAAATATAGACAAAAATACTAAAACAATTATGTAGGTGCATTTTATATATAAATAATCTATTATAAATAATATATTCAACAGTTATAACGGGTTGCACGGTGGCGCAGTGGCTAGTACGTTCGCCTCACAGCAAGAAGGCCGCTGGTTCGAGCCTCTGCTGGGTCAATTGGCATTTCTGTGTGGAGTTTGCATGTTCTCCCTATGTTTGCGTGGGTTTCCTCCGGGTGCTCCAGTTTCCCCCACAGGTCCAAAGACATGCGGTATAGGTGAATTGGGCAAGCTAACTTGTCCATAGTGCATGTGCGTGAATGAGGATGAATGAATGTTTCCCAGTGATGGGTTGCAGCTGGAAGGGCATCCGCTGCGTAAAACATAAGCTGAATAAGTTGGCGGTTCATTCCACTGTGGCAACCCCTGATTAATAAAGAGACTATGAAAAAGAATGAACGATTGAAAAGAAAATGAATGAATGAATAAAAAATTAAAACAAAACTTAAATGCTTAAACGACAGTTGAGTTGAATTCTTATATGACAATAAAGAAAACACAAGTACAAGCATTCACTGACTACTTGAAAAACACCAATATATATACTTACAGCAAGTACCTACAAAAACATTGTGTGTGTGTGTGTGTGTGTGTGTGTATAAACTAAGTTAATCATGTCCTAAATTAAGTTTATAAGTTACGCAAGCTGTTTTAAGTCAGTTTAACATAATATAAGTTTAATGGACTCATAAGGTTAATTTGATTGAACTTTAAAAAAAAAACAAGACAACCAGAATTTTTTTTATTAATAAGTCACTAGTATCTATAATATGAGTCAACAAAAGATTTTTTATGTATATTAGTCACTTTTAAAGGGATAGACCAAAAATAAAAATGTTCTCACACCCTTAGGAGGTTCCAAACCTTTGAGTTTCTTTCTTCTGTTGAACACAAAAGAAGATATTTTGAAAGCTGAAAACCTCTAATTATTGACTTCCATAGTAGGAAAAACAAATACAGGTTGTAGGTTTCCAAGATTTTTCCAAACATCCTCGGTTGTGTTCAGCAGAACAAAGTAAATAAAGGTTTGAAACAAGCAAATTGTGAGTAAATGATAAAGATTTTCATCGTTGGGGTGAACTATGCCTTTAAGTGCAAGTATCTACTACCCAGGATAACATGCCTAGTCATCTAGCACAAACTGATTTTCTCAGAACCAAAACTCAACCCTTCTGCAAAGCTGACCCTGGTGAAGCGCGTGTCCTGAGCGAATCAGGCATTAATCAGAGCAGAATTCAAGGAATGTAATGGTAGAACAGATAAACCATCCCGCATTCCTCATCAACACCAGAGGACAAGTGTAAACACTGAAAACAACCAATCGGAAGCACGAAAACTTACTGACCTCGTCTCTTTGATACAACAGATATGTAAACTTCTGATAAAACAAGATAAAAATGATGGCTATTTCGTTATTACTGACGCTGTATTATTTGTTAATACTCAAGTGAAATCACAGCGAAACTTTTCCTGCTCCTGATCTCATACGTCACACTTCTCAGTAAAGACTGATGAATGATACTCAACGAAAAACTCCCAAAAGTAGCGCTTAAAAGACGTTTAACTCCACACGACGTCAAAATAGTATTTTACTGACGAGTATACATGTTTCACTACGACACAGCGTCAATGAAATAACACGAGGCCTCGATGACAAACTTTAAACACAAAGAGACTCGGGCTCGCGCAAACTTTAGCTACGAATGTTTCTACTCACCATTTCTAATGAAACCACCTTTTTTCTTATGCTGTTTTCTGTGTTTATTTTTTTCTTTACCCTCATATCCTCTTTTTCGGACGGTTTCTTTTCTTGAGCATCCGTCGGTTACGACAAGTGCAGCTCGCTCACACACAAACACACACTCGGGAGTGACTGGTGTCCTCATGCGCGCACACACACCCACGAGCACTTCAACGCTGCTCCGTTCGAGGCATGACGGGAACTCAAGGCGGTGGAGTTTCTTCTCACCAGTGCCCCTTCTTAAAGCTTTGTGAATTCAGAAAACTAAAGCAAATACTATATTATATAGATAAAACAGTGCTCAGCATAGTTGAGTACACCCCATTTTGAAAATGAATATTTTTATTCCTTTCCCAGGGAATATAGGCAGTTTATTTTGGAGCACTTAAACAAAACAGATTTATCAAACAAATATATTTATTAAAATAATATTTTATTCACCAAACATATTTAGAAACTGTAAGATAATATAATTAAATTCAAGCAAAATATTCGAATTAAATCAAAACAGCAGGCTGCATTTGGTTTTTGACTGTTTAGTCAGTAGTTGATGATTTAAGAGTTAATTATTTGCTTCCTAATTCAGATATTTTTATTTCTAAAATAAATTACACAATCTTTGGCATTATGGGTGCTGCAGATTTAATTTGCATTAAATAACATGTTTGTTTAGATGCTTTGAAAAAAATTGTTTTTTATTATAGACTGCATGTACATTCTTAAAGGGATAGTTCATCCAAAACTACAATCTGTCATCATTAATTCACCCTTTACTTGTTTCAAACCTGTTTGACTTACTTTCTTTTGTTGAACACAAAAGAGATTTTGATGAAAGCTGCAAAAATTTAACCATTGACTTTCATAATGTTTGTACTATGGAAGTCAATGGTTACAGGTTTCTAACATTTTTCAAAATATCTTTTTTTGTGTGTATGTAAACATCTGATTCCACTTGAGTGTAGAAATAACATACATTTTTTATATATATTTATATACTATATATGGGCGACACGGTGGCTCAGTGGTTAGAACTTTTGCCTCACAGCAAGAAGTTCACTGATTTGAGTCCCAGCTTGGTCAGTTGGCATTTCTGTGTGGAGTTTGCATGTTCTCCACATGTTCGTGTGGGTTTCCTGCGGGTGCTCTGGTTTACCCCACAGTCCAAAGACATGCGCTATAGGTGAATTGGGTAAACTAAATTGTCCATAGTGTATGTGTGTGAATGTAAGAGTGTATGGGTGTTTCCCAGTGATGGGTTGCAGCTAGAAGGGCATCTGCTGTGTAAAACATATTCTGTATAACTTGGTGGTACATTTCGCTGTGGCGACTCATGATTAATAAAGGGACAAAGCCGAAAAAAAATGACTGAATGAATGAAACTGTTTTATAGTGTTGTTAAATAAATAATGTACAATAATAAATTGGTGCACCTCACTAATTTACATCAGTCTAGGGAAAGCTCCAAAGACCGCTGCTAGATGGTGCAACTAACTCAGGAAAGTCATCATCTTGCGTACTGGTAACTTCACTTTAGAAAATCACAGCCATCATACCCAGGAGCGGACTGGGAAAGCATTTTCAACCGGGCAAAAGTCAGTCAGGCCACATCTGATGCGATCTATAAAGTGAAGAGCAGGGAGGGGGCGTGGAGCGCTGTGCAGGGATGCGCGGCAGGCCAGTGGCCCGGTGGCAGGCCACATCCGATGCGATATAGAAAGTGAAGAGCGGGGGGTATGCGCAGCAGGCCAGAATCACGATGGCAGGCCAGATTGACCGTCTGCTACCGTGCTCCCGGTGTAATGTCCCGGTGCTCCCTATGGCCAGTCCGCCCCTGATCATATGTCACAAAAACCGTCTTCTTTCATCTGAGAAATATCGTTAAGTTACGAAGTATGTTATCGATCTCAGTTTCAGAAAAGCTAGTTTATGCTTGTATGACCTCTAGGCTGGATTACTGTAATGCTCTGTTCACTGGTTGCCCAGCATCCTCTATTAATACACTTCAGCTAGTGCAAAATGCAGCTGCCAGAGTTCTTACCAGGTCTAGAAAATATGCTCATATCACATCAAATTTATTCTCCTTACACAGGCTTCCTGTTAAGTTCCGTATTGATTATAAAATATTGCTTCTTATCTATAAAGCTTTAAATAATCTAGCTCCTGTTTATCTAGTGAATCTTCTGTCTCACTACAATCTAACCTGCTCTTTAAGGTCTTAAAACTCAGGGCTTCTAGTAGTACCCAGAATAGCAAAGTCTACTAAAGGAGGTCAAGACTTCTCATTTATGGCTCTTAAACTCTGGAATAGTCTTCCTGATAATGTCAGGGGCTCAGACACACTCTCTCAGTTCAAAATTAAAGACCTATCTTTTTAGTAAAGCATACACACAATGCATTACATAATGGTCTCGTTTAAATACACTATGAACAGCAGCTACGCTAAATATTTTCCTTATTCTCTATTTCCACCTGGGGGTAACTCGTTCAGAGGCCTCTAGAGATTATGCAGCACCATTGACATGATCCAAGACCTGTGAAGAAATTATTCCAAAATCATCTACCTCAAGGACAGCACAGACGAAGAGATGATGTCAAGAGGACTTCTATAGAGGTATCCATAATCCTGGACCAGGCCGTATATCCTGAGCTGATGCTGTGGTGGTCATAGAGGAGTGGAGAGCATTGAGACCCGAGTGACAGACAAGTCTCTGCATTGATCCCATAACCAGCCTGAACACTTGCTGATGATCTACTTACACCTGCAGCTTCTCCTCAATGGACGTCCAGCATTCTCCAGCGCCAAGACTGCAGCTTTGTACAAGAAGTTTGGTCATAGGAGAAATGGTCATACCCAACTGAGGCTGTTTTTTTTCTTTTACTTTCTCAATTGGTGAAGTTTGTTCCTCGTCACTGGCTTGCTTGGTTGGGACTTGTGGACTTTCAGCAGTGAAAATTAAACCACACTGAACTAAACTGAACTTCAACTCTGAAAACTTAAATTCTAGAACTTCTATGTTAAGCTGCTTTGACACAATCTACATTGTAAAAGCGCTTTAGAAATAAATATGAATTGGTATAGGTGGTCCGCTTACATTACAGGAATGCACATTATATATCATATTATATATCTACACAGATATATGCCTGCATCTTACACACACTTGGAAAAATAGGTGAATTTGTAGTTATAATTTATATAATTACTTCCTGAATGAATTCAGTAATATCCTCAATAAACACAGAAAGCGCCAATGACGAAGTCAACGAGGATCCTCCTCACTGCAGAAATGCACCTTAAAATGAAAACGCATCAGTAAGCAATTCCTCACAAAAAATAATGCAACTATCATACAAATCCAAGACTTGCTGGTCTGATTTCAGACCCTTTTAATGCCTTTATTCACGGAAAAGCGATTTAAGATAAATCATTCGTTTCCGCGGAAACCGCTACGAGAGAAACTTCCAAATAACACGTTCGTTTGGATGATTCTGAAAATGGAATTCCAGCGATTGACGTAACATCATAGAATAGGAAGGCACAGTCACGCAGGTTGCGCACATCTAACTTCTCCACAACTATTTGCGGTGCGCAGTTGTTAAACTAGCTATGTTTAGCGTTGTAAAACGAAGCGCTTCAGCACCGAGTCTTTCTCTCAGCTTGTCCACTATATGCCCGAGGTTTGTGGTCTCCTGGTACAATATCAGGGCCTGCAGTCAGGACAAGGGGGGAGTGGACAGTGAAGGCCTCGTCTTATGGTCCGACGACGACTATTGGATGTCCTGGGACTTGTGGGACGAAGTGATAGACCTGGGTGAAGAGGAGAACCCAGGCCCGATGATCCGAGTGGATGGAGATGCTTCACGAGGGAGAGCCGAAGAAAGCAGTCTCCCGTAAAATTGTTGTCAAGAACACGGGTTTCTGGATTCAGGATGGTTTCCTACGAAAAATGACAGACTTATAAGGTCGAGAGCTGAAAAGCCCTAGAAAATATTAGAAAAGTATTATACAAAAAATGTCTTCCACATTTAAAGTTTTTCTTGCTTTTTTTTTTTTACTGAAAATGCATTTCCAACCTCTGAGGTTACTTTTAGTGAAAAAAAATATGAAGGCTTTATATTGTCATCAAGGGTTTCAATCTTTAACATCAACAAAATCTGTTCCACATAATGGTCTTTATATTGGGAAATAGTTTTTTTTTTTAAATATTATGTTTTACATTACTTTTAATTCATAAAGTTTCTTTGTGGTTATTCTATGACATCACTATAAAAACACCCCTTTTTTTTAAGAGTGCATAGTTTTAACAGTGAAGTAAAATGTGTACACCTTACCTTTGTGGTTATGGTAATAAAAAGGTCAAATCAATCCCCATTAATAAATCAATCAATCTACCTGTTATCAGTAATGAGGCTAGAAATCTCTGAACATTTGGATCTTTGTGAAACAGCTTGGACATCTATTCAGTGACAGGATTTGCTTTTAAAATCGTTTTTAATTAGCGCTTTATAATTAATTATAAACTAAGCAAAAAGTCATCAAACATTTTATTTATACTAAATATACATAAAACAACTTGAAATACATAAAAATAACTCTTGATGACAACATATCAAGTATATACAAAACATCAATGATAGACAAATGGTTTTCTCATAATTTATACTTACCCTGTAAAATACAGTACTCAACACTTTGAAGTGAATAAAAAAGTTCTAAGACAAGAAAAGTATTGTTTAAAACACCTTTCAGTTTTAGGACAACAATGATGACATTTCTTTACGGTTCAAATATTGAGTACTGTATATTGAAGCAGCAGAAACTATTGGCTTTAGTTCTTTAAACCATAATATTATATTCAGGTAAAAATAATAATAATAATAATGGAGCAAAATGTGAAACATCATTTAAGAGATATGACAAGAGGGGGGAAAAAAACATTGCACGTTTTGGTCAATTTGGACTGAGACACTTTGGAACACTTTAGGTGACCTTTTTTTTTTTACCATAGTTTTCCACAAAACAAAAACAAACAAAAATACTAGTTAACATTGGTAATAATTCTCTGTTCAGAAGTTCTTATTTATGCAATATACTCAAGCAATATTTCTCATCAATTATAAATTTGCTGTATGCTTTACTTCATTAGTTTTTTTGGGATGGCTCATATGGTTTCAATAAAAAGAGGTAAATGCAGTAATACCATGGTAAAACTTCAACTCTGAAATTATATTACATTCACTTATTAATGAGCAGTTGCCGATGAAAATATTAGGTTATAACCAGTGTTGTGGAAAGTTACTTTTGAAAGTATTGCATTACAATATTGAGTTACTACCCCAAAAAATACATACATAGTTACTTTTGATGGTAAGTAATGCATTAAATTACTTTTGAGTTACTTTTTATTACCTGGCTGAGGCTTGATTTCTGTCAGAACTTGTTTGTTTTTTCCCCCTCTTTTTTAATAGAGAAGTTCTACAATTAACAACACACTGTATAACCTACGCCTACCTTTAAAAAAACACATTAACATATATTTTAGGATATTGTAATATGAGAACTTCCTAACCCCAGAGCTAAACATGCTGTATACACACTGTATGTATGTATGTATGTATGTATGTGTATATATAGATACATACTTCAGGATATTTGAGTTTATTAAAACTTTCGAGTTGAGTCAACTTTTTTTTTTTACAGGTGTACAGATTATTGAAAGTTTAAAGCAATGTGTTTGCTACTTTTGTACTATCTGTCTTAAGTGAAATCGGTGTCCATTAAGGTAAATGCCTTTTCCTTTTCTTCGATGCGTTCAAAATAATGAACACACGCTCTCATGGACTGCATGATTTATTGTGACTACTTCAATTTTATTTCAATAATGTATTTTTTAAAACCTAATTAATTTAACTAAAAAGTAAATTGCCTTATATTTTCAAAAAAGCGACTCAAATATTATTATTTTTTTTTAATTAATGCGTTACTTTGCTTGTTACTTACAAAAGTAATATTATTATGTAACTCGCGCTAATTGAAATGCGTTACCCCCAACACTGGTTACTTCAACAAAATGATCCCGATCTGAAGCTTCGATAGACCTCATCTTTGAGAAAACACACACACGGCACAGAAACTTATCCATTCGCTCCTCTTGAATGCACCCCACTGCTTTATTTACAGCAGTTATTTCCATTGATATCAAGATTGGCCATGAGCCGAAAGTGTCCCGACACTCCTGTGCATCTGGAGCTGCTGGGCTGATCAGAGGTCCAGAATGATTAGTTCGATTTTCAATTAGAAAAAATAAAGATTCGAGACAAACATGTAAAAACATTTCTACAACCGGGCAAGAGCTCTCGAATGACGACATATCATCTATGTACAAAAAACATCAATAATATATTTATATATACTTTTTTGTCATCATCTATACCCACTAAAATATACCAAAGCAGCAACTATTGGTCAATCTGAAGAACTCTCCTAGTCCAAAGTCCTGAAAACAGTTTAAATATCCTTCAGCTGTAAATGTGTGAACACCAAGAGGGTGGGGAACAAGAGGAGGAGGAGCACAGGTATGCAAATAAATAAAAAAATAAAGTCCAAAAATCGGTTCGTTCTCTGTGTAGTCTGGAATACTGAGTAGCAGGTAGAAAAGCAATGTTTTTTACAGGCTTCACCTGTGCATAGTTTGTTCTTGGATGGATGAGAAAAGTCATCCTACAGTTCCCAAGTTCAACAGGTTTGCCAAAACCATTACCAAAGGTGGACAGATTCAGACACAACTCCACGTTAGTCATGACACAGGCCACAAACAGGGTAAGGTCACTTCCCCCCCCCACATATGCTTCATAAACATTCTGTCTTTTATGGAGAGATCTGAGGAGAATCCATTGGCGGATGAGGGGAGAGTCTGAGGAGATATAAGGTTTAAAGCAGCCTTCGGGTTGTTGAGGTTCATTTCACAGTTTGTTCCATTTGACCAGTTCTTGAAACTTGGCAATATTAAAAAAAAAAAGTCAGAAAAGAAACAGTTGATGTGTTTTCTTTCTTTAAATATAAAAAAAGTCTGCTCCTTGTATCATCATCATTATCATAAAGAGGCAGTATAGAAGAAAACAAATGTCCTGAGATTACTTTCTGAAGTGCTTCTGATATAGAGCTCGATAAAAAGTAAATCTATAAAATGATGACAAAAACAAAACAAAATAAACTAATATAGCTTAATGGGGTTAGTGATATTAAGAAGGGGTGGATCGGGGTAGAGATAAGATGCGTCCGTTTTTCTTGCCGCCGTTCATATGAGTGTACGGCACATGCTCCTCATAACTGCCCCGAAGGCCCACAGAAGAGCCCTCGTCCCCGTCAAGACAGCACTCCCTCTGTGAGTACGAGGACGGGTCCAGCGGGATGCTTTCCATGTTCTCCAGGTCCATGTCAAACTCCTCTGTTTCCGGTGGCTTGTTCTCCTCGCTGTAGAAGAAAGAGACCTCCTGAAATGAGGGATGCAGATCCTCACGGAGCATCTCTATGATCTCCTGGAAAGTGGGCCGCATTTTGGGATTATAATGCCAGCACATCTGCATCAGGTTATGTCTGGAAGATCAAACACCAGGCAATATGTCAGTTCAGGACAGAGACTTTGTTTTTAAATTCAAGTTGAAACAATGTAAATAACAAAAGAAACACATTAAGGAAAATGACATTTTAGATCAGGGCTGGGCAATTACTATTTCCAGGCGGCCACATTAGATTCTCGGGCAGTTTTAGAGGGCCAGAAAAAAAAACATTCTGTGAAACTGTTCAATAAACATTCATAAAAACTAAAGTTTAAAAAAAGAATTAATTTTACACAAAAAGTATTTTAAAGACCAGCATCAGAATATCAACATTTAAATGCCACAGGGTTGTTTTGTTTGTTTGATTGCTTCACCTTAGTTAATTTTTTATTTATTCATTATTATTTATTTATATTTTTATGATCAGTGAGAGAATTCTAGCCTGCGTTGGGCCGAACAAGTGCACTGAATTCAGGTTGAATGTGAGGTGGATATATGATATAATGATCATCACTGAGAGAGAATCTGTATCTGAAAATGGTTATTCTCAGGTAATTAATCTACCTTTAGTACTGTGTAATTCCATATGCAAAGTGTGAAGCTGTCTGGTTGGTTTCTGTCACGACTCGTGGTTCCCTCGTGGCACTCTGAACTGTTTCGATGTTTTCAACTCATGGCGGCTGGAAACATGAGCGTGACATACCACATGTGCATTCCTTCCTATTTGCAAGCTGAACCTGCGCGTCTCCATTTATAATAAGGCAACTGAGCATGCAAAAGACGCTATATGTGAAAGTTCCTTTTTGTTGACTCGCAATATCAGACCTGCACATTGCAAGGCCCTGTCTGCGGTTGAATTTAAGGCCCAATCCCAAATCTAACCCTTAGCTCTTCCCCTTACCCCTCGTTTTGCGCGTTCACGCCAAGGCATAGGGGTGTCCCAATTCTCTACAGCTTGAAGGCGTAGGGCTAAGGGGAAGGGGTGAATAGCCCTTCGAAAGAAGATTTTTCAGGAGCACACTCAAAACCAAGGGGTAAGAAAATTTTCCAGAATGCACCAGCCACAGCGGCAGTATTGCTGAACCCGGAAGTAGATATCCACAAAGGATACCCACAAATTAGTATTTTTTGTCATTATTACGAATTTTTACAACAAACAAACACGTTTTATATATTCATAACCGCGTTCGTTTTTTACGGTCATGCTTTAAAAAAACAAAACAAAAAAAGGCTAGAAATAAAAACTAAATTTTGCGATCTATAATCCCTAATCATAACTCCTGTACAGCAGTCCCACAACATTCTGACACTCGATGACATTCCAATACCCTGTCAGAAAAGTTTAGTGGCTGGGAATGAGCTTTTTACAGTGTCTGCTATAATGTTAGTGTTGTTTTCGTGTGTTTACAGATGAATATGGCCACGGTGTAAATGCACAGTATAGTTACGATCTTATTGTCACATTAGATCATTATGATAACATAATATATGTCTTCAGTGATTTCCTGAAGATAAATACCAAAAAAACAACACAACTGGAATAACTTTCGCAGTCGCGATCATCTGATCTCATGTGAAGCAAGAGATTGCGATGACATATGATGACGTGTGCAGGTGTTGTAGTGCTGTCCGAATTCTTAGGGGTAAATTTTGAAGACCTTCCCCTTAACCCTCGGTTGTAAGGGAATTGGGATTGGGCCTAAATTAAATAAATACTTCACAGGGGCCGATAAAAGAAGTCCATCGGGCCGAATGTGGCCTGCGGGCCGTAAAATGCCCAGGTCTGTTTTAGATTAATACAAGAGAGAAAATAAATTCTTTCCAATAAAAATGATTCATAAAAAACTTAGTGTGAATCTTGAATGACCTAACATTGTTCTGATGTGAACCGAAACTGAAATAACTACAAATAAATATTTTTTTATACTAGAATTTATTTAATAACAAAATATTAGTAATCATTTATCTCATCAAATTAATTTAAATGAAAATGAGAAAATATTTTATTTTAATAAAAAAAATGTTTAAAATAATAAAATATTTTATTTTATAAACAAATATTATTTAGTTTATCTTCATTTTATTTCAAATAAAAAATATCGACATTTTATGGTTTTAGTTTCATGGTCAACACTGTAACATGCAATGTTTTTGCTATAAAAAATGCAATATTATGCATTAAATGTGCGAGTACATTGCAAATCAATCTTCAAAAACCATGTTTTTGTTTTATCCTGAACTGTTACACTAAACTTATAATAAGTATTAACATTTAGACTTGCTTTTATGTATTAATAAATTTTTTTTGTCAGGTTGATTCATCCCAAAGAGCAGCTGTCATACCCATAAACAAAGAGAAGCATCTCTGGCTACAATCAGCTGAATATCTGCTAAATAAATCCCATTAGCCAGCAACAAAACAGAAACATGCTTGTTGAAGTCAGATACAGTATCCTTGCCACAGCATGTCAGCAACACACTTACAATCTGTCTGCGCAGTTGTCTGGTCTGTCCAAATATCCTCCCTCCATCACAAATTTAAGGACCTGTTCATTGGACAGGCCTTGATACGGCTGTTCAGCCAGAGTGCTGACCTCCCATAACACCACACCAAATGACCTGAACAAACACAACATGGGTCATTAAAGACTAAACACACGAGCAACAAAAATTACTGATGAATTAGTATGGCTGTGTGTGTGTCTAGATGGTCAGCTCACCAGCAGTCTGAGTGAGCTGTAAAAACGCCATCCTTTAGTGACTCTGGTGCCATCCATCTCACCGGAAGAAGACCCTTCCCACCCTTTCTATAGTAATCCGTCTCATAAATATCTCTCGTCATGCCAAAATCTGAGTACACAAGATAAAATCATCAGAAATTGTATTCAATTAAATTACATATTTTATTATAGTTACATATATTATAATTCAATTACACGTATTTTTCCAGCAAGCATTTTTTGTTTTTAATAGACGTTTGATAGACATCTAAACATAGTCGTTTTGGCTAAAACATGGCTAAACTTGGGCTGTCAGTGAAAATCTAATAGACGTCTAAGATTAGCCCAAAATTGGACTAGTGGTCAAATAAACAGAAATGAATTACTACACATATAAAGTCTGTCTAATCTGTCTATTTGACCATGTTTTGGGCTATTCTTATATGTCTATTAGATTTTCACCGACAGCCCAAGTTTAGCCTCGTTTTGGCCAAGCTGTCTACGCTTAGATGTCTATTAGATGCCTATTAAACACCAAATTTTTCGCTAGGTTACTTTAGAAACCTACAGTTGAGGGCTAATCATTTTGCCCTCAACTGTGCAATATTTATACTTTACTAAATGAAAATATTTAACATGTTAAGGAAAATTTCACAGTATTTCCTATAACATTTTTTCTTGGGGAAAAAGTCTTGTTTGTTTTATTTCGGCTAGATTAAAAGCAGTTTTTATTTTTTAAACCATTTTAAAGTCAATATTATTAGCTTTCTTAACCAATCTTTTTTTTCTCCCTTTGCTACAAAACTAACCATTGTTATAGAATGACTTGCGTAATTACCCTCAAGCCTGGTTTATACTTCTGCGTCAAGTGATCGCCGTAACCCACAGCGTATGCCTTGCGCGTAGCCGTGCATTTATACTTCTGCACGCTGTTTCTGTTTTTCTGCAATACACTTCCGAAACGCTAGCTAGCAGTAGGTGATTATGTTTCTCTGTGTCGAGTTTCTTCGCTGGTGTTTTGTTTTTTCTGAACAATTCCTTAATGTACAAGTGGCTCAAATTCACTCATTTTGAGGCGGGAACCGGCGGACGTGAAAAAAATGTATTCATAAGGTAAACACAAAACAACAGTCTCCATCCGGAGCTCCTTCACGGGACTCCACACTTGTAAACACTCGCTGCATCGGGATAGCGGCTCTCACCTCCACCCACACTCATCAGCGATACCAAGCCGACCAATCACAGAGCTTGCACTATGCGTATACGTTATATTTTTTAAAAGGTGCGCGTCAACGTCGCCGATGGTTACGGCGAGGGGCTATGCGTCCTTAAATCGGCCTTAACTTGCGTAGTTAACATAGTTAAGCCTTTAATTTGCACTTTAAGCTAAATAATAGCATCTTGAAAAATATCTAGTAAAATATTATGTACTGTTATTATGGCAAAGATAAAATAAATCAGTTAATAGAAATTAGTTAATAAAGATATTTAGAAATGTGTTGAAAAAAATCTCTCCATTAAACAGAAATTGGGGGAAAATATAAAAGAATTTAACAGGGAGCTAATAATTCGACTTCAACTGTAGAAAATAGACTCGAGACAGATTTCTGTGCAAAATGATCACAAATATGCACAATTAATAGCTGCGTCTCAATTCAAGAGTTGCATTGTTGGCACGTTAGAAGGCTGGTTGCAATGAAGACTTTCTCAATTCAAACCCAGCTTCCAGGCATGTCCTGTGGTTCCTGGACACCACAGATGGATCCTTTATGCACTAGAATATCCCATGATTCCTTGCACACTGATAGGATGTTTTTTATTTTAATTAAGGATCACACTTTGAAAAGCTGTGTTTTAGTTTACTCAGATGTCTAACAATAAATATTAAGAATTCAAACCTTGTAATGATTTTTCTGATTTCAACATATCTTACAACCACACCAATTTCCCCTTCTTTTAGTGTAAAGGAATTGTGTCAAAAAATAAAGCTCTCTTTTGTAGTCCTACAGTACTTTGCTACCTCTGTATCAGGACGCTGCTATACAAAGATTTGGACATAATTACCATAATAAAAAATATTTTTGAGGCAGGATGTCTTAAAACTCCTTATAATCAATCATGTATTAATTGATATCTTATAATCAACTCATAATCAATATTGTACCTCCAATTTTTACGGTCAGGTCTTCAGCCACCATGCAGTTCCTGGCAGCGAGATCTCTGTGCACAAACTTTTTGGCATTGAGGTAAGCCATGCCATCTGCTATCTCTGCGGCCATCTGAATCATCTCCTTCAGCGTCGGAGGAGGCCGGCCTGGGTTATTCTGCCACAAAGCAATCACATGACATCCATTTACTTAAAAGAATTTTTGTTTTGAGTATTTATAATGATGGAAGTAATATTGACTAATCGAAAAGCTATCTGAAGGTGACTTCCAGTCCGGTAGGTTACCTCTGAGTCAGGTCTGAGAGAGCGCAGAAAACTCTTCAGATCTCCGTGTGTCATGAGCTCCATCACCACCAGAGTTGGCTGGCCTTTAGACACCACTCCCAGAAGCCTCACCTAACACACAATGATCAGAATATGACACAGTGCAACCTTGTTATGCTAAAAATGATATCTAAGCTACTACATAAACTTATTAAAACCCAACAAGATCAAAATAATTATTTATATCAAAAATCAACATTAGATAAAATTAGAGGAATCAAATAAAAAATGTAGCCATAGTAACTAATCTAAAAAAAATGAAGAATTATTTATTTATTTTACAAAAATGGAAGCTTATTACTTCCTTGTAATAAAAAAAAGTTATTGCAACCTCATATTACAATTCTCAATTTATATCCTACAATTCTGATATACCGTAACATTACCTTTTTTATTCCTAAAAGTTTTTATTGCGAAATGTACACTTGCAATTCGGACTTTCTTCATGCAAATCTGTTTATATCTTCCAGTAATGACTAGTGTTAGGTACGTTCCTTTAAAATAGCAAGTAGTTATGGTTACTTCTCACAAATAGTAACAAAATTCTAAAAGTAACTAATTACCATGGAAAGTAACTATTGCATTACTTTAAAAAAATCTAATGTCAAATAATGATAAAATAAATATAAAACATTGTACACTAATCTACACTATTTTATGGTTGTGAGAGAACCATCAAATTCAACATATCATTATAAATATTATTATTACTATAGTTGCACAATTAAACACAATGGATGGCTTAGAACTACTAGATACTAGTGTTTGCAGTGGAGAAAAATCAAGTTTTAGTTGCTTTGAAAGAGAGAGGTTCTATTGCTGGCTGAGAGACACGCTCCTCGCTTGAAAACCACTTCAATGTTCTCAATTATAGTAATGTACATTTTATTATCAGTAATGGCAATGGCATTGATTACTCATTACTGAAAAAAGTATCGCTGTTAGTGACACTGTTTATTAATAGCGTCGTTACTCCCATCACTGATTATGACTATTTCCTACAATTAAGAGAAAAAGTCTGAAATTTGAGATATAATTTTGCTAAATTGTACACTTTTTCCCCTCATGATTCTGACTGTCTTGCATCTTACATCTCACATTTTTGACTGTTCTAAGTTTACATTAAAATTGCAAGTTTTTTCTTTAGAATATTTTATATCTGGCAAAACTTTTCTCAGAATTCCCAGATATAAACTATAAGTTGTGCATTAATAAGTTGAAATTGCCAGATGAAAGTACACAACAAACTGTGATATTATTATCAGTTTTATTATGTGGCAGGGTAAACTAAAACTGACTAAAAGAAAAAAAAAAGTAAAAAAATATATAACTATGTTAAAATGCATACAAACATTTTTTTTGCATCAAATGCAGGCTGGCTTGTAAGAGATCAGTCTTACCACATGGTGGCAGCTGAAGGCCTTCATGACAGAAGCTTCGTTGAGGAACTCAATCCTCTCTCTGAGACTGGCAGACTCATTAACCGTCTTCACCGCCACACGCGTCTGCGGCTCGCCCTTTACTATGTCCTTTCCATTGCCTTCATAAACCATACCGAAAGATCCCTGCCCCAGCTCTCTCAATAGAGTAATCTTTTCACGGGGCACTTCCCATTCGTCCGGCTCATACACTGAATACACATAAAGAAACAGACATCTTTGAGGAGGAGCAGATCTCAATTAGAAGAGAAAGTCATTCTAAATCTGATAATCAACCTAAATAGATAAAACTGTTAATTTGATCAACTCTAGGTCTATTGAAACAAAATTAAAAAGGCATGGATTTTCTGGCAAAGGTCACACACAAAGGAACAAATTAAGTTGCTCACCCTCATCTGGACTGAAATACTCTGGATTTGGAGATGTATAAAGTCGGCCGGTCGGACCTTCTGTTTGCCTGGTCACACAAAATTAGTTAAATTCATAAAGAATAGTTTCATATGGTGAGTTTCCAGGATATTTACAAGAGAAGGCACTTACTTTTTCCTGACCATGTAAAAGCCCACACATAAGAACAGGACCAGAAAAACACAGATCACTGGACCAATTACAATCTTCAGCATGTTGGATGGGTCCACACCTGTTCAGAAACACACAACGGAAAAAAATTAAGAAAAGATTGCACATCACAACAAATCTGTACAGGTGCACAACAACAGATATTAAAAAAAGGTTATTAAAAAACAAAAAGTAACTAACTAATTGGCAAGAACAATAAATGGAGTAATAATCTAATTTAAATTTTTTTTTTCTTAATACACTTAAATACAAAAAAGAAATACTCTCTTGAAGCGTTTTTGTTTGGTTAGAAAGTGACATTCTTGCAGCATTAACCCTTGTGCACTGTTCAAATTTACCACCCTTTTGCTATGCTAGAGATGAAAATTAATGAAACTTAATTAAAGTGCTGTAAAAATGCATCAATTTTATTTATTTATTTATTTTATAAATCTGTTAATCAAACTCAGTCCTGATTAAAACTACTAAATTGTTTAGAAAATTACAGGATTTTAACTCTTTATTTGTCAAATTCATAAATGATGTCACTGATTTGGTGGAAAAAACACACACAAAATTACATATTTTATAATCACTGTGATATAAAAGGAAAAAAAAGTTGTCCATAATTACTTTTTCTATTGAAAGTACGTCATTTTGTGTTTTTTTTTTTCATTTTTCATTTATGAATTCGGCAATAAAAGAGTTAAAATCCTGTAATTTTCTAAACATTTTAGTAGTTTTGATCAGGACAGAGGTTGATTTAACAGATTTATGCAAAAAAAAAAAATATATATATATATATTAATCTGATGCAAGTTTATTTAAGTGGATGTTTTCATGCCCAACATAACAAAAGGGTAGTAAATTTGCCCATAATCTATCGTTGTGGATTTAAAAAAAATTGAAAGCATTTCCTCAAAATATGTGTCAAAACAAGAGATGCCACCAAAATCATCCTGCTGGCTGTAACACAGAAAAAGTTATGGCCACAATAAGACTCAAGATCACCCCAGAGTGGATGAAAACATCCTCAACAGTACTTAAGGGTTAAAAAATATATATTATAAAATGTTAAATATGTACATGAAGCAAGTTTCTTGTAAAAACACACATTTCAGAGTAAGAAATTAAATTAATGTAAAAAAAAAACTGAAATAAAAATGTAAAATAAATAGTAATACAAATACACTCAAAAAGAAAAAAATATATATATATACACACAACATTTTGAAATAAAAATAACCAAAAAATGCATGTGTAACATTATCCATATAGAAAAAAAAGATTTTTTTTACAGATTCTTTCCCTGAGGTAAACTAAGAGGTTTTGATACTTTGCAGTTGTTCTACAAAACACTGTATTTTTAATACAATTGTTCAATATTTATATATACTCAAAGGAATCATTTCATAAATTCACTGATATGGGTTTTAGCCATCATTTAATAAATACATATATGAGATTCCTGAATATCTATGTATGCATATGATCTTACGTAGGTCCTGCACATAGAAGTGTGTTGGCTCTGTCCATGATCCATTGCCTGCTAGAGATGTTGCTCTGATCCGCACTGTATAGTTCCCAGGATGCACCACTCTCAGCTTGCACCCTCCGTCTGCAATATAATTCTTCCTGGATACGCAGTGGTGCAGCTCCTATGACAAGCAGTTACACAACCCGTCCATTAACCAGTGGCTTTTATCATGATTTTAAAATCCATCTCACACTAATACATACAAATATTACTCATCAGACTTTAATGAAAGTGCCAGCATAAACAGTGCTTCCAATCCATCAGCTGAAACAGGTGCATGTGGCACTAAGTGCAAAACCATCATGCTTTTGTTTTGTTTAACCTTTAAATAATAATCATCTCTTGTTTATCAGAGGCTTTTCGAAAACAACATTAAAAACATTTCCACTGTCTCTGACTGGATTTCTCCATGGCTACAGAAACACAGAGCTGACGCAATGATGCTCAAATAGCTTGTTGATTTTGGAGCTTTGCTGATTTCAACAGGATTGATCAAAATCTGATTAAAAGTGCAGCCAGCGTTCATGGGATCAAAGTGCCTGGAAAGAATACAGGCTTCAGTCTACATGGCTTGTTAATTCTCACCTCTGTATCTCCCAGTCTCTTGTAATGCACTTCATAGAGAATAATCATTCCATTAGGGGCCTTGGGCTCAATCCATCTGATGTGCACAGAGTACTCAGACACCTCACAGGCGATTTTTCCCACAATGTCATCTGCTTTTTCTACAAGAAACAGACAATGTAATGGGGAAGGGTTATTAAAGAAGACATGAATTGCCTTTTAAAACATTTGTACTGTTTTCAGAGTTCATTTCTAAATATGATTATGCACATTTGCGCACCCTGGTCATATATTGTATAGTTTGAACAAAGTGGGCTCAATGCAGGTTGAGTTAACTTGACAAACCACCTGTCAGATATACTCTTTTCACTCTATATGCACTAGGCGCTTTGTTAGCAACACTTCTATTTTTCGATGGTTGCTTGTGTACGTTTTTATATATATATATTAGGGCTGGGCGATTTAGCCTGAAATCAAAATTTGATAACGATTAATGAACAATTATTTCATTCATTTATTGAATTTTTTTGCCCTCATATAGTTCACTGACAAGTTTTGTACAGTAAGTATGCTCACATATTACAAGTGAGAGATGTCTGAATGAAGGGGGCATTACTTGATTTTAAAATAATTAAAGGAAACACTATCTACTATCTGCGATTATTTTTTTGAACATCAATGTTTGAATAACTGAAATTAATGCACACATTCCCTAAAATCAAGTCAGCCTTTTCCTGTAAAAAAAATAAATAACTTGCACTTTTGGAAACAATGTTTTTCATATTAAAAGTAGAGCATAAGCAATATCTCTTCTAAATAAAATAACTCTAATAAATTGTATATTCTGTAAATAATATTATAACAGTGCATTTCTTGAATCTTCTGTAAACAAATAATTAAATGTAAATAACAATTTTAATGAAAATACGCCATCTCAAGGCATTGCTGTCATAAATATTTCATGCGTAAATAAAATTCACGCATCTGTAATTATAAAAATGTAAAGGAAAACGGAACGTACTTGTAATTTTATGCAGGTACAATTCCAAAATCTGCGATTAGAACAGACACAGATACGACATTTTCTTTGTCTGTTTGTATGACTTATATCAATTTACGGTGGGTGTACTTTACAAACACAAAATACAGTTTCGGACACGACCACCTGATTACCAGTATGAATCACAAAGAGAGACACTCTTCTGTCACAATTACGACACCGCTGTCACAGGCACTAATAAACAAGCGAGAGCCATCGATCGCAAACAGTGAGCCTTGCATGATGAGATTCTGATTTCAGACTAAAGGAAGCTCGCTGAGCAAAGTGGCCAGGCACTCGAGCCCACACACTGTCTCAGGTAAGAACTTTGTTATTCCCTCTTTGGTCATAAGCCGTAATAAAGGTTAAGGTCCATTTTTTGCTCTGTTTTTTAGGATAGTGACCTAGCGTATTGTAGGGAACCTAGCAAATTTCTTTGACAATTATTTAAAGGTGCATGATCTCTTATTCTACATTCCTAATCCTACCCAATACCTAAACCTAAATACTCCTTAATAACTATTAATACGCAGGAAATTAGGAGTTTATTGAGCTAAAAATTGTACCATAAACTAAGTGTCAGATCTCATATAGCCACAGAACACTATTTAGACTTTCAAAAATTCTAAATACCCAGCATCAAACAGTTTCTTGTTTGAAAATGGAAGTAATCAACAGTAAGATGAAGCAAAGATAGGACCAATATCTTACTGACATAGTGTGGAACTTTTGAAAAAATTAAATAAAACTCATCTACGCTTTCCTAATGCTGGGATTAGCAGAAAGCCAAAATACAAACACTTTGTTATTCCATAACTTGCCACTTTACAGCTTTTGTTTTCTTAGCCATTTTATCATTGGTTTCTGTGTCTGTTTCTCTTTTGTTTACACACAACAGCATGAATCTGTGGGCGGAGCTAAACAAGCAGTGATGTAGTAGAAGCAGGTTGATCTACTTACTAAAAGGTGGGGTTTAGACAGACTATCATATAATAAAGGGACAAATTAACAACCTGTTGCTTTAGCAAAATAACTTTGAAGCTGTTTTTAGACTAAGAAGAAATATTTGAGTTCTGTTCTACCTTCAGGCATGGTGCGGGCACTGACGTAAGCCGCCATACTGCATCGAGTCGGGTCACTGCCATGGTTGCATGCATGGATTTCTATCTGGTAGCTGGTGAAATGCCGTAGATTGGAGATGACTGTTGACTCCTTGGCCTGAACAATCAGTGAAATCTTATTGGCCTCTGCTTCCTCTTCTGGGCTACGAGTGGCAGAGCCATTGGGTAGTGAGGAGGGCGTGGTGAAAAAACGAGAAGTCGTCCTATTAGCAATGCCCACCAGAGATCTGCGCTGTCTTGATGGCCTGCGTACACAAAACACAAGAGCTCAAGATTTAAGTTCAATCTTAAAGGGGTCCTATTAAGTCTCTTCTAACAAGATGTAATATAGAGTTACAGAAATATTAATGCTATGTATTTATCACTTTTTAAATTAAATCAATTGTGCTTCCTCAGTAATTACTGGCAAAACTCCTTTTTATACTATAAGGGCGTAATCACACTATGCTATCCGAACCATGCCCAGGCCCCTTTCCCTGATCGTTTGAGAAGTGTGAGTGCTATGAATCGGGCTCAGGCACAGTTCATTTGGGCGGCCCTGGCCCGGTTGGAAGAGGTGGGCCTGAGTGCGGTTCATCTGGGCTCAGGCACAGTACGCAGTGTGAGTGCAAGCGTGCCTAAGCCTGAATCTGAAAGCAAGACGTGACTTTTAAGGGATTGTTTCATATGGATTAATTAATCGTTCATACTGTTTAATGAACGCAAACTGTCGTAGATTCCTAAAGACACAAACCCCTCACTGCACGTCAGCTGCGCCTTCAGCAAACTTCCTAATTCCTGCAGCACGAGAACTTTATGATTGTTTATGAGCACCAAAAGTGGCTAATCTGTTCGGCGAAATATTAGACTGTGTGTCACCACATATCAAACGACTTAAACAAAAGAAATCTCCACTGTGCTCGATGACGTAAGCGCGCACAGGCCAGAAATTAATGTGAGTGCGGGCCGTCGGGGGAGACGGGAGGGAGGACAAGCGTGCTTTGGCCCGGTTCAAGGCAACTGTACATAGTGTGAGTATGGCCTTAAAAAAAGATTGTACTTAGTAATCTTGCAGATCTTTTTTTACTCATACTTTATTATAATGGCAACATTATTTACTAAACAGTGTAAAAAAAAAAAAGAATAAAAAAAGAATATGAGATTTTTACGAAGTCTATTACTATATAAACTGTATTTTAAGGTGTAATGAACAGGCCTTTATTCATCTAAAGTGCGTCACTGTTTGCACACTTTCAAATATCTGGTTGTCATGTGTGATTTTAGCTTCTCTAAATCAGCACATAATATAACTTAAACTCTGCAGCCAAACTGACTGAGTGCGTAAGATGTTTTAAAGTGGTGTGGGAAAAATAAAAAGTATATGACAAATACCTGATGATGCTGAGCCTTTTTCCCCTTTGGCTCTGTGATTAGTCGGAAAAGGGCTGCCATTATCACTTTATTGTTCAATCCAGACCGCAAATGACTTTATAATTGCACTTTAAATTTGGGTGGCAAATTATGGTTTAGGAAATATATGTAGTCTGACAGAAATTAAAGCGACTACTCATTCAACACCTCTGTACAAATTCAAACATTAAGAACTTGTATTCACTCGAGTGCAGTTTTCCTTCTGCTGACATTTCATGGAACATTGAGCAGGAACATCCCCGTTATGGAGAGGATTTAAATGTCTAGTGCAAGATGAATCATTAGCATACACTACCTTTGAATTTGAGGTCAGACTTTGAAAGAAATGCTTTTATTTCAACAAGAGTGCATTAAATTGATCAACAATACAGTAAAGAACAATTTCAAGAAATGCTGTGTCTGGGTTTTACACTGATAATAATATAAATGATTAAGAAATGTTCTTGTATACGAAATTAGTATATTTTAATGATTTCTGAAAGACTGCAGAATGATCTTTTCATCACTGGAATAAAATATAATAAAATTCAAATATTATTAAACCAGTTATTTTGGTTTTAGTCTTTATTTCAGTTTTTGGTTTGATTTTAGTCCAAATGGACTACAGAAACAGGCCATAAACATTACTAACAAATAAATGAACTAATTAACAACAAATAAGTAAATAAATGAACTAATTGACAACAAATAAGTAATTTGTTTATATAGGAATCAAAAGAAATTAAAATATAATTCAATTAAAATAAGTAAATTACTAAACCAATTATAAAAAAAAATGTAATAATACTTCAGCATATTATATATGTTTTAATTGTAAATAAATCATATTAAATACAAACTAATATTTAATTAATATTAAATATAAATTATTAAAAAATATTTCACTGCAATAAATCATTTTTTACAAAATAAATTTTGTGTATGTATGTGACAAATAAATTACATAAGTTACTTTATCAGATGACAAAATCCAATTGTGCATCTCTATCAGGCTATTTTGGTCATTGTTTAGATAGCATAACACTATCATACATTTTACTACAAACCACAAAATTCCAGGTTATAGAGTTCATTAAAAGCTTCACCACTAGAGGGACAAGAGGAGCACATCATGTGATTGGTGTTAAAGTGATAGTTCACCCAAAAATTGTCATCATAAACTCATCATCTATTTCTTCAAAACCAATAAAAGTTTATTTCTTCTCGAACACAAAAGATCTTTAAAAAATGCTGATAGCAGGCACCCATTGACTTCAACAGTATTTTCTTTATGATGAAAGTTGATGGGTGCTATCAACTAGCATTCTTTAGAATATGTTCTTTTAGTTCAGCAAAAGAAATAAAGTCATAAAAGTTTAAAATTACATGAGGAACAGTAAATGATGAGGCAATTTTCATTTTTGGGTGAACTATTCCTTTAAGTATTCCATTTTCCAAACCACCACAGCCTTCAGTTATTTTCTCATGTATAAGAGCCCAGGACAAGAGGATTCAGCACTTTTGGTCTGTTCTAAGAGCCAAAGCTTTTCCGGGAATAAAGTGTCTTTGACAGTAAAATCACATTTCAACAGCTAAATAAAACTCAATTCTTTTAAAGTCTGTAAAAACTCCATAAAAAATGTGCAGATCAGAGGGCAAAGACAACCATTATATTTGAAACAATGAATGGTAGTGAGACAAACTGTTTGTGTAGGACTCTGAACTTCTTCTGAAAGCAGTGCAGCAATCGTTGTCAACATTGTCCAGTTCTACCACAAAGCAGAAATAAACATTTCCACCCCAAAACAAAGAGTATACTAGACCAAGGCCTGTATGAGGCATGAGAGAAAGTGTGTGTGTGTTTGTGGGCTGGGATCTTTAGAGCCAACGGTGAGCTTCTGAAGGCCAAAGATACACAAAGACGGTGGAAAGGCACATAACAAAAACATGTATTCAAGGTTTTGGTGGAGTTAAAAACAACCTGGTGAAGGAAAAAAATGGCCAACCACTACTACAGATGTTCAACCCTGAGCCCAGGACACAGGAGAAAACAGAGGAACACCAAAACAACACTAACAACTTGAAAAACTCCACCTAAAATATCACGTCAGGTAAAAAACGTGATGGCTGCACATCAAGTGTTTTCTAAAGGGAATTTTTAAAATCTTTCAGAGCCCTTTCTAAATAAATTGATATTAAATGCATTTAATGTATATTTACTTAATTCTATTCTTTTTTTCTTCCAAAATGAGCAGGTTAAATGTACAATGTGCTTTCAGAAATACAAATCAATTGCAAGAAAGTTTTAAAGATATAGTGAGATGGGTACATAAACAAATATAAGATAATAGATATGTTGGTTATTTTACTGATTAATTACACTGCTCACCTTCAAATACTGTGACTGTCTATTGCAGTATTTGAAAGTGTTAAAATGTTTGCTAAATTGCTATATGATGTTTACATATGAAAATTATAATAACTTCAAATAACCTGCTTATACATTAAAGACACCATATAAAATATATCTGCTGTATATTGCCTACAATGTATATAAGATTTTGGATACATTGTCTAAATGTAAGTATAATGTATATAATGGTTTATTTTTTTACTGAAAATATATGATATACTACATTAGTTAGATATTACAGTTTAGATCATATGCTACAGATTGACTACATATGTTAAACATTAAAAAAAGTATATGTAGCGTATAAGCAATATGTTGTTTACAAATAAAAAATCGGTATAATGCCTTCTATTATTGTCTATGCATTAACGTTTATGCAATTCACCTTTAATTTATGAAAACTCTACATTAAAAGGTCTTTAAAATGTATGCAATAAATAAACATGTCTACATAATATAGGCTAAGTTTAAAAAGAAACAGATTGGCTATTTATGTAACAGAATTGATGTAATGCATGAGGTATATTGTTTATATATCACAAAATGAATATGATACTTTATAGATTATGGCCAAAATTAACTTATTGTGCTATTATTCACAAAGCAGCTCATAGTTTTGGAGGATCTTCTAATTGATTAAACAATTTTCAGCACTAAAAACCAGCTGAAAGAGGGTTTACCTGAGCTCAAACACTTCATTATGGAGGTAGTTCTCAAAGGTTTTTCGATATTCCGTCTCTTCCGCCTCTTTCTTCAGCTGTTTCTCTGTTTTGGGGCAAGCGCAGCAGCGGCTATCAGGGCCCTGCTCCTCAGTTTGGTTCCACTTCTGCTCCTCTTCGTTGTCCACTTGTGTGGGGGCTCTGGTGGGCAGCTTCATACCTGATCATCAGAAACACAATGGGTCTCAACAGATAACCACCTTACAAACTCCAGACCTTTGAATGGTAGTGTGCATCCTTTATTATGTTCCTGTATGTTTTCTAACCTTTCTGGCAGTAATCAAACTTGTAGAGTTCGCTGGCCTCTGGCTGTTGCTGGCAAAACACTAGGTAATGAGTGATGTTTCCATTTGGATCGTTTGGTGGCTTCCATTTCAGAATGATCTGGGATGAGGAGTTTGATGAAGATATGGGGTCCAGAGGCACTGACGGCTCTAAAATAAAAAAAAGAAAGAAAAAACTACATAAGTACAAGGAAAGAACATGAGTGATTTCAAAACAAAAACAAAGAGTTAAACCTGATTTTATGATGTTCTTGTTATCATGTAATTACACACTTAAATAGTAAACACTCCGTAACCTCATCTAACTATTGCAACAAAGCTAGGTTTAGGAACAGGTTTGGTTTTTGCATGCAATTACGCATTATTTGATGTTATTACAACATTAAAGAGAAATAAAACTGCAACGTGAAGTGCTACTGAATAAAAGCCAAATAAGTAGACTAGTGGAAAAGCAAACTCTAGAGCATAACTCAATTTTGGTTAGACCACATTGTCAGACTGTGTCACTTATGAGATGAGAAGAATAACGACAGCTTCCTCCTAAAAAGGAAGAAGCAGAAGGGCACCAACGATGTCGCAGAATGCAAACTCGTCCATTTGCCAAACCAGAAAGACACACCAAAAAAAAAAAGCCCTGAAGTGCTGCTTTCAGACCCTGCCAACCAGCTGCCGAAACAATGTTCTCAGCTTAGTGAATGGTTATGTGGTTTATCAGGAAGGAAAGACAAAACAAGCTCAAAAGGAAGTCAGACAGACACCTGGCCTGGCAGCAGAGAAAGTGAACCACATCAGTTTTTGTCTACTTAAATCACAGCCTGACATGCAGCACACACTGCTGAATGATTTCACAACACTGAAAGTCACAAGCAATCCATTATGACCTCCTACGCCAAATCTGCACATCACATATCTAAACATCAGAAATAACTAAAAATGAGCGTACACTGTGTGATTTTAACCATGACTTGTCTGTCTGAGACAAATCCTAAAAAAATCCCTCTAACCCTAGGCCAAAATCTGTAGGGGCTGATTTTACATGAGCACTGCGATCACCTCTGAAGAGATTCTGTCAGTGTCAAAACAATTCAGTTCTCAGTGCTGTTGAATTGGGGACTTCTATATGTGAAGCAAAGGACTTTGTATGCATTGCATTTAGTGTAAATGGTTTATAACATTCTGTGAACCATTTTTCACAATATAGAAATGAGAAATCAGCTAAGTGAAACAGATAAGCAAATGAACAGTATATTTAAATACTTTCTCTGCACTGCTCATTTATGGTCATATTATAAGGAGTCTAATTTAAAAAATAATTTAACTGTTAGAAATAGTCTCTGATTCGATGCTCCCCCATTGAACAGCATAAAATCCCTGGTTGTGAGAACCAGCACCAAGCACAGCATGAGAACCAGCACCAATTGAGAAAAAAAAAAAGATAACACAATACATTTTTTTTATTCTTTGTAAACTTCAAATGTAAATCTTTAAGTGTAAAAAAAATAAAATATTTGATGCATTCGTTCAAAATAAAAGGGGTAATATGTTAATACTGTTCTTGACATTTTTTAAATGGTATAATATACTATTATTAAACAAAGTTTCCAAATACGATGTAAAATAAGCTAGTGTACCTCCAAAATCAACACATTATTGTTAATATAAAACATAATATAAACACCCTAATGCAGGGGTGGGCAAACTCGGTCCTGGAGGGCCAGTGTGCTGCACAGTTTAGCTCCAACTCTAATCAAACACACTTGCTTATAGATTTCTAGTGATCTTGAAGACACAGATGACCATGTTCAGGTGACAGGGTTTCTGCAGGTTTCCTCAAATCAAATTTAAGACTTTTTTTAAAGACCATTAAGAATAAAATTTTAGACTTATACAGGGTTAAACTTTTTCTAATGGCCCAGTGTTATCATAAGGAATTGTGTAATTGTTTCCTGTTTTTCTTCCCTGATTAGGGAATTTAATTAGGAGATTTTGCTGTAAAAAGTTGTCTAACAGCTGTTGTCAATTGTAACTTATTGCAATTAAAATAAAAAGGTTTTATTGAGATGTATTGTTGGTCATTGAATGGATGTTGGTCTGATTGAGTAGCTTTACTTGGTTAAGCAAAATTGAGACCTGGTTCAATTGATTTAAGACCTACAACACAATATTTTAGTGAACTTAAGACTTTTTAAAGCCTAACATTTATTTATTTTTTAAATTTAAGACTTTGTAAGACCCAGCAGACACCCTGGGTTAGTGTTTGAGCTAAACTATGCAGGGCACCGGACCTCCAGGACCGGGTTTGCCCACATCTGCCCTAATGCCTGACGCACAGTTTGGGTTTGTTCATCCATGAGTTTCAAAACACTCAACCAGCGCGAGTCCCCAAACCAGTTCATTTGCTGGCATCCGGTGCATCAAGATGTTTTCTGCCAACTGGCGAGCCTAGATGTTTAGATGTTTAAATATTATTGGCTAAATTGGCAGTGGGCGGGATCACACAGACCAAAACACAACAACAGACATTCCAACACAAAAAGCATGTCTCAAAGTAGATTAACTGGCTGTAGCATTATTTTCCAGAGAAACAAGTATATCAACTTAGCATGTGTCCTAAAACTATTATAAGAGACAAACAATTACACACAGCATCTTGAACTATTGTACATATACACATTGTGTGAATAAAATATCAAAACTCAAAAAAAAAGGTCAAAATGCACCATCTGAAAAGTGTTAATTAAATTTCAAAAACCATTTCAACCCAAAAATGAAGGCTCATAGGCTCACCAATACAGAACACATCATGGATTGATGACTGTTTAAATAATCAATAGTAAATAAAAAAGAAGTAATTTTTCTAAGACTCTTACTTGTAGCATTGGTGCGGACATAAATGATTTCACTCTTTGCTCCGTGGACTTGGTGTTCATCAGAAGCAGAGAGCTGTGTTTTGACCATGATGGCGTACTGCGTCCAGGGCTTCAGAGGGAAGATGAGGTACCCGGGCTCATGCTCTTTTCCCTCTGTGGCACGAGGTGGAGGATCCACATCTGCTATTACCCAGCTGTTAGAGCCACATGCGTCCTGACCATCAAACTCAGTTACGTTCTTATATGGTCTAGAAAATAAAAGAATTTCATTACATTCTTGCACAGAAATCCTCACTACACTGAGCCCAAATTAGCAAAGTATAGCCATAAACTTGGCTTTCGAGTCAGAATAAACAGCACTTTCTATACCGTGAACAAAAAAAATTGTCTGTGAAAGAAACAAGTAGAGTTAATTTTAGCTTATTTTCAACACATTAAATGAGATGTTTACAATTAATACGATTTATTCAAAAAGTCACTTACGCTTCTTTGTACAAAACCATGAATCCTAGGAGGTCTCGAAAATCTGGTGGCCAGAAAGCTTCCCATTTAATGATGATCTTGTCAGAAAGTGTGCTGATTCGGGTGAATTTTAAAACCTTGCTCTCACCTGGGGGAAAACCAACATTGCGTTCAGATTTATTTGGGAAAAACCCTCAAAACAAGACATATTACCATAAAGGCAATGCAAGGCTACACTTTTCTTACATGAAGCCTGGTCTCCATTGGTCTTTGAGACGATGTCATTCTTTGTTTGGCGGTTTTTGGTGCCCGTCACTTCCTCCATCCTCCGGATCTCTGACATGCAGAGTTTGGAGTTGTGATGGAAAAACATGCGACCCTGTTGGATGGTCAGGTTGTGTTTGCTCCAGTCCCACAGCTGACGCAGGTTCTGGTTATCGAGGGCGTAAAATGAATAATTCCTGAGAGGGAAAAAAGAATGAGAGTAAAGACAAGAGAAAAGGAGAGAACAGAAAGATGACAATGGATATATGCATTGCACTCCTTTAGAAAAATGTGGCAAGAAACACTTTCAATAAGAACTCCTACCCGATTTCTTGTGTCTCTCCATGTATGATTCTGAGCTTGCGAAGAAAAGACAGAGAGACTAGGGCATAAGAGTGTCTCACTGTCAGGTAACCAGTGATCTCCTCCAGCTGTCCCAGATTAGCTTCTAGCTCAGCAGCTATGTTATCTAACGGAGAAAATTGAAAAAGTGCAGGTTGAAAGACTACACTCATTTGAGTATACAAAGAACTAGGGCTGCACGATATTGGACAAAAACTGACATTGCAGTATTTAGTTTGTCTGCGATATACAGTACATTATAAATATTTACAAGACGATATATTTCTATATGGAATGAATTCATCATTTTACATTGATTGGAATTATTTTGTATAAGGGTATCTGTACAAAATACAATACTATTGAACAGATACAAATACATTTTATGTTTTTTTTGTGGAATTTAACAGTATTGAGGTACAGAAACTTAATAATACTCTCTAAAATAACACTGTATAGTGTAGAGTCATCATTGAATAAATAATTCAATACAATTCATTTTAGTTTATATACCATTACTACCCCTTTGTTTCAATAGTACAGTCGCAGGTCTTAAAAACACAACCAAATGAAAATCTTTCACTATTTTAGTGTTAAACTTTGCAATGACTAGACAAATCACATGTTCTGAACTGTGATGCTGATCACCTATAATCTACAATGTGATATTGATTAGGGCTGTGTGATTAATTGAAGTCGTATCGAAATCGTTAATTGGACATGCGCGATTTCGAAATCGACTTAAAGCTCGATTTTCCCGCAGTATGCTATTTGAACCAATCATAATGCAGTGTGCCTAAACAGAGCACGAGAACAGGAGACTGAATAGCCTGTGTATACAAGGATGATGAGTTCAGCACAAGAGGACTTGGTGGCAAAAAAGTGAACATCTGTGGTTTGGGATTAAGTTACTTTGGATACAGGAACGCTTATGTATGGCAGAACCAGGTAATTTGTAAGTCAGCCACATATTGCATCTAAAAGCGACAATGACAAATGACAAACTAACAAAGCATTGCTGCAGTGGTGATACAAGATTTACGTATAGAGAGAATTAAAAGCACTTAAAAGTTAAGTGCTCTGGTGTCTTGTGTTTGTCTGAGGTAACCGAAATGTGTATATTCCATATGAAGCTGATCGGTCAGTTCTTGTTACGTGACTCGCAGTGCGGCATTCAGCAAAGTTTGTCTGAAAAGAGAGGTTTTCTTCTGGATGCAACTGGCATACGCGCCCGTGCTGCTCTCAATATGTGCACGCAATCCACATGCCTCCATTAGAAATAATGGAAAAAAGACGGAACATGTAAACGGCCTATTTCACGGCAGTGCCACAAAGAGGTCTATGATTTATGCATGACAAAACTAATAAGTGAACACACACGCAATTACTTCTGATATTTGGTCAAGCAGAACATCGGAGGCTAGAGTTTGACAGTGCGCGCGCTCACACACGTACACTTTGTTTTGTTACACATCTGTTTAGCTGTGCCTTTACTGAATGAGCACTGTGCTACGTCCGACAGACCACACTATTATGTTTTTCTCTTGTTTTTCATTCTTTTATACATTTTTATTGGTTTTTTAATCATTTTTATTTGTGTTTATTTTTCTTATACTTGTCACTTTTATTCCTGTTTATGTAAAGCACTTTGAATTGCCACTGTGTATGAAATGTGCTATATAAATAAACTTGCCTTGCCTTACAGCTTTACTAGATGATTTTTATGTTATGTTATTTTATGTCTGTTTTAGAGAGGTTACAGATTCAGTCTGTCTGTGACAAAATCGTGATTAAAATCAAAATCGTAATATTGTTCAAGAAAATCATGATAGGTTTCTTTTGTCCATATTGCTGAGCCCTAATATCGACGTTGAAACAATATATTGTGCAGTCCTACAAAAAACTATTCATGCAAGCAATATAGCTGCAAGCAGCAATTGTGGGGCCAAGCAATGCAGAGGCACTATGAAAAGCAGTCCAGAGGCCATGAGTAGCAAGCTCTATAGAGCACCAGATGAAGTAAAACAATGAGTTCTGAATACATTTGAAGTCCATTCAACTGCAAATGTAAGCAAAAACATAAGAATTTGAATAATTTACTGGTTTATAACTTTTGACCAGTAGGTGGCACTGTGACAAAATGTATGTGATGTGGTCAGTGTGAGGTGGCAATGACACCCGTTAAGTTTTGTGTCAATATGTACGAGCGTTGCACTGTCACAACCTCAGATGCAGTTTAGCATTATACCTGCCCATTTGTCGGTGCAGTAAACAACAACCATATTGCCTATCGACACAAAATTAATAAATTTTTGCCAGCAAGGTCTGAAGATCACGTGTGTCACATTTGGTGAAAATTGGACCAATGGCCTAGGAGGAGTTTTAAAAAGTGCGTTTTTCAACAAATTCAAGATGGCGGACAGAAAGTTTTGGCAATTATGGCATATGGGGTATATATGTTTTCAGCATCACCCAAGGAATAATTTGAGCTCAATTCCGTCAAAGTCTGAATATGCAATCAAAAGTTATTACCAAATATGTAAGTTTCGTTATTAATAAAAATGAATGGTTTATAACTCTTGACCCCTAGGTGGCGCTGCCACCAAATTTTTATGGTTTGTTGATTGTGATGTGGCAATGACACACCTAAAATTTGGTGTCAATATCTTTAAGCATCACAGAGATACAGCGTCACATGTTGTTTGGCATCATGTCAGCACATGTGTCGGTGTAATACACAAAATCTACTAAGCCAATCAACACAAATTTGATAACTTTTTGTCAGCATGGTCTGAAGATGATCTGAGTCAAATTTGGTGAAAATCAGACCAACTGTCTTCCATTTGCATAACAATGGCAGACAGGAAGTTGGTCAAATTATGGAAAATTTGGTATCAATGCGTGCACGACCTTCCACGGAATCTATCAAGGCCAGTCACGTGACAATAAGGTTAATGCAGCAGAAGTTATTAGCATTTTTCAAAATATATTTCTCTATAACTTTTGACCACAAGGTGGCGCTGGTCCGAAATTTTTTGAGCACTTTCAAGGCATGGAGTTGAACATGCATACCAATTTTGAGGCAATACCTCAATGCGTTGATTAAAAAATGGCATTTTTGGCTAAAATTCAAAATGGTCGGCACTCAAAAAGACGAATATGGGAAAATCGGATATCAATCGACTCAGAATGTCCCTCTGAATGCAATGAGACCAATTTTCACCCAAGGGCTCACGAGATATTTGCAAAAATAGCCATTGTGCAGGCAGCCTCAGACCATAGTTGTCATAACACACAGCAAGTTTGGTGAGAATAACCCAAAGCGTTGGCGAGATATGGCCTAATTATCAATTTTATGACAACTTTAAACAATTGGTTTGCGTACAATTTCACAACAGTTTCACTAATCAACTTTCTTTTGATAGCTTTTTGTCAGCATGGTCTGAAGATGACCTGGTTTAATTTTGGTGACAATTGACTTAAACGTCTAGGACGAGTTCGAAAAAGTACTTTTACAAACTCATAACTTTAGAAAAAAAAACTAAACCTTACGATTTTTTAAATTTGGTGACAATTTGCATTGGCATAAGCCAACAAATCAAGGAAAAAAAGAATTTTGAATTTGCCACGGATCAAAAGTTATAACCATTTCAAAATTGCAACTTTGGACAAGTGGTGGCGCTAGAGAGTATGGCTTACAGGGTCTAAATTTGATCCATTTGATGAAGCCAATGTCCTCTACCCATGTGCCAACTTTCATAACTTCCCAAGAAACGGTTATATGGGCTGCCATTCAAATCACGGCGGAAGAAGAATAATACCAGAACAAAAACAATAGGTGCCTTCGCAGCTTGGCCCCTAATAATAGTATTTACATAAATTATTTTCTATTCCCATTTTTCAATACATTCCAAAATTTTTCAACTGTTCAACAGTACTCTATAATTAAAAGTTTTAATGTTTTATTAATTACAATTTTACACGTTATAATAACAATTCTATTAATAATAATCCTACTACATCATTATTCTGTCAATTATTTTAAGAGTATAATAACCATTTTCTTTTTCCATTGATGATTAAGCATCTGCATGTCAACTATTAAATGTGATGTTGATAATAACACAAAAATATTCTATAAAAATGTATTTTCCTAATAAATGAACATTAATATACAATAATGAACAATATGTTATTAAAATAAACAAGTAACAAGATCAAAACACTGCATGCCACTTAAAACTAACAGTATAGCAGAATGACTGCCACAAAGAACCAACTGCACAGTTTAGCTATTCACAATACACAAACATTTGCAGAATGCTGATTAACCAATCATAGACCATGAATTCCCTGGAGCCGTGTAGTAAAGAGGCCCTTTTGTTCTGTGCCAAGAGGAGAAATTGTATTATAGAGAGTTTGTTTGTTCTTACTCCCTCCGCGGATGTTGATGACCAAACTGCCATTGATCACAGTGCATCCTCTCAGAGCCTGCGCAGCAGTGACCGAGTCCACTGTCTTCAACCCCATGCACACTTTGGGACAGAGGCCAGCACACTGGGTGCACTTCAACCTGCAGAACAGAACACAGAGTCACATGTACACAAAGCCACGCTGCAGCCTCAAGCCATTCATCCACACGTGCTGCGAACAGAACACGGAAACAAAGAAAAATGCAGATATGATGGAGCGTTTCTATTATGGTTGATACAGAATGTGTGGCATTAAGACAATAATGGATTGTTTGTGTCAAGGACGTGGATCCTGTTGCGCAAAGTGTCAGTGCTGTTTGGGGTGGGAAGCGGAGGCATGAGTGACCTTGCGGGGCAAATCAAGGATGAATGAGACATTCTCTCAGACGTGCCAGAGACACAACTTAATCACTGATTGTTTTGGTAGATAACTCTGGCCTGACAGGGGAACTGTTTGTCTTCTGTGCAGGATGCTTTCCACGCCACCGTTTCCTGTCAAACTATGCTACACATACTTGTACTAACTGTAAGACAGGGTTCCGCATGTTGTCAAGTCACATTTTGGACTAATGTTCTTGAATTTCACATCAGGTACTCGCAGGACAAACTATGGGTGCTCCAGAAAGGGAATAAATTCTCAAAAAATAAGTAGATATAAGTGATATAAAAGATATTTAAAAAAGCATGTCAAGGCTAACCCGTCACATAGCAAGCAAAGCAAAGAGCCAAATTATAAGACAAGGCTAGAGATTGCATTTTTTCCCCCATTATGCCAAATTTAAGACTAGTAATAACATTTAATATCTGTATAACAATGCTGGTCTCATTTGTGCGCATAATGGGGTATTATGCACATGGACTTTATTCAGTCAGCCAGTTTCCAGTGAACTATCTTGCCATTACAAAATCGCCACGTTTAAGATCAGATTTGTTTAAAAATCAGAGATCTTCACTGCCTGATAGATATACAATATTAAGTGGGTATCTGACCAGATGAAAAACATTGCATTAAGTTTAATTTTTCCACGCCATTTCTTTAAAATATGGAAATGTATTTCCTCTCACTTTATGCCTAAACAACTAAATGAATGCTTATGTCTATTTAACTGTTTGTATTTTATTTACATTACAACATTGATGCTGTAAAATAACCTTATAAAATTAAAAAGTCACATAAAACTTTTACCGGACGTTTATCATTGGCTGAAAAACACATATACAAAAAAAATACATATAGCCCGTTCAGCAAATTACATTCGAACTAGCTGAAGAAAAACCTACAGCACCCGGAAACCAAATCAATCAATAAACTAATTTAAAATGCTGTTGGAGCATTTAAATAAAATGCTTGTATAAGCAAGAAAATTAATAGGAATTCCTAATTGATAGATAATTAATACTAGCTTAAAATGATTTTAAGACCTACTACACAATACCTCAGGGAATTTAAATACACAATATATATAAAAAAAAAAGAAAAAAAAATTATAAATATATATATATATATATATATATATATATAATTAAATAAAAAGCTCAGTGTTATATATATTGCTGTATTGTGTGTTTACATTATGGCAAATGTTTTAATGAATGTTCAAATTCTGAGAAATAATCAAATTTAACTAGTGACATGGATTGTGTCTTCTGTCACCATGCAAAAGAGGTCACACATCCTCGATTTCAGCTTTCGGTTTTATTGAAAATGAGGAAAAAACATCAAAAAAGCTTTAATTTGTTTGTTGTGTGCTTTATTAGACTGCAGAGAGCAGAAATATGACAGAAGCTTAAAATGTACTTAGTACGACAAAACAAAGGTGCTTCTTCCCCAAGTGATAACACCTGAAAAAGAATCGTAAGTTATCGACTGTGACATAATAAAAGCAACCAAATAAAATAAACTTTCATTAATCCGTGAAAAATGATTTCTGCAGTAGTTCTGTAGGATTTAATGAAGACGACAACTTTGTAATAAAAATAAGAATGACAAATTTTAGTCAGTGTCAATTCCTTAAAGCTGATTTATACTTCTGCGTCGAGTGATCACCGTGACCTATGCTGCATGCCTGGCGCGTAGCCGTTCATTTATAGTTCTGTGTGCTGTTTGTGTTGCTCTGCAACTTTCCATATGGAGCTCCTCCATGGGACTTCACACTTGTAAACATTCGCTTAAATTTTTTGAGAGGTGCACGTCAGCCACCGCGAGGGCTTTGCGATCGGGCAAAGGCTGCGCCAGACCATACGTGTGCAATTAATGCAGAAGTATAAAGCAGCCTTTAGTTTGTTTTGAATATGCGCCCTCTAGTGGCAAAAATTATTTCATTTTGGGACTTTAAGATTCAATTGAAAACCTGGTATGTGTATGGCAAAAAAAAAACTAAGTATATGAAGGTGTAGCTTTCTTGCCAATCAATACTAGTGTCACACAAAATAATACCAGCCAAGAATGTGTACAAACCACCTGAATTCCTTCATGGCTCTTTGTCATGTTTTGCTGCTTGTTACTATTTTTCTGGTAGCTGTTAAAAAAGGACAGAATGTACTGCGCTTTATCCAGCTAATCTGAAGAGAAGTTGATGCGTGGGTGAAATCCGTATCGCAGACATATCAGAGAGTCCAGTATGGTGTGTCTCCCTGTGGCAAGGATGCAACTCAGAGTCGTTTATCTGTCAGTGGCCAGACGGCGCTCCCTGTCTACACAGCTGACAGACAGGGAGAGACAAGCCCAAGAGGACATGGGTGTCGAAACTCCAGAAATCTCAATGGACACCGGCTAATGCGCAGTGACTGTAGCTGAGGGCGAGAGGCCGGTCCACTGTGATGTGTCTGTCCAGCCTCTGTGAATTGTGTGTCTGCTGTCTGAATTCACCCAGTGCACCCACACTGGCCAGCCCAGGGGTCACACCGTATCATGTGAAAGATAGGAGTGTCGCATCTGGCAGAAGATGCTTTACAAGAATAGTCGTAATATTGTTTTCGCATACATATATTTTTATTTAATCTCTTAAGGTCTGATTAAAATTGATCACATTTATCATAATATTAAATGCTTTCATTTGTTGTGGATTGAAAATATTTAACTACTCTAAAGTGTATGTGTTGTCCAAAAGTAAATATAATTATGTCTGATTATCACTTTGTCCTATTTTTATATTTTTATGCAAAATGCCAATTTTTATTTCTTTAATTTGATAGAAAAGTCACCAACATTTTACAGAAAGTAACAAAAATATGTAAATCTAGAAAAAATGAGAATTTTCTAGCAGTCTCTTCATTTTTACAATAGTTGTATTTAGGTCTTAATAATAAACTGTCAACTGGTAGTAACATATTAGTGTATGCTAACACACATTTTTCATTTAAAAGTGCATTGTTTTTCTATATTGAAACATGTGACTAGGGCTGGGCGATATGGCAAAAAAAAAATCTAGATTTTTTTCATAAAGTTTGACGGATTCACGATTTCGATTTATTTTGCTTACCAAAAGTGGATCTAATTGGATTTGCATTGCAAACTTATTATTTTTTATTTCATATATTAGGTTTTTAATTGCGATACTCCCAAAATCATTCCGCATAAATCCGCAGATTTTTTATCAAAATCTGTGCAGAAATAGCAAAAAATAGACAAGCTTTTGTAATTAAAAAGTTCACAATTATACTATTTTCTTTTTTTTTCTTTTTTTGAAAATTCCTATTCTAGGTAAAACCCTTAGGGCCCACAATATACTTCAAACGAAATCGAACAATGAACTGAAATAACGTTATAACGAGTTAGTTTCGGCAGTTGGAAACCGCTCACTACAGCAATTTTTTGGGAGAGTTCATTTTGGCTCCTAAATATGTTCTGAAACTCTGCCTATTTTGACATGCGATTTCTTCCCCCTGATGCACACCTCATCTTTTGATTGAGTTTGTGCACACCATTGGTGCCGTCACACGGGTGTGTTCAGAATCAGTATACCATCACTCATCAGTATAGCATCACTCAAAAACTTATTTTTGCCTAAAACAAATTATGAAAATCCTGGGCCTTTAATTCCTCAGTTTAGAGCTAATTAAAAATGTAGTTTGAAAAATCAAGCCACTGAGCACATTAAAATTCCTTTAAATGAATCCTGGAAAACGTTCAGGTTTTTCGGCCGATGAAAGCAAGAAATGAACAACTTGGTTAACAAGACAGTGACTACGTTTACATGGACATCAGTAATCAAATTATTTGCCTTAATCTAATTAAGACAATAATATGATTAAGGTGCTTACATGAGTTGCTTTTTAAATGTTCCTTTCATGATCCCATTTTACATGTTATAGCACATAATTCGATTAATGTCAATACGTCACCACGCGATCCACATTTCCTTCTTAGTTTCATGTATTTTCGGGTGTTTCATTTTTAATTTGTCTACTTTGCACTTTCACTTATATTCTGGAACATTTCATGCATGCATTAGATATTGGATGAGTGTATGAACTGCTGGAAGAGTGTAGTTTTACTGGAATTTGATACCGCACGCAGTATGGTGAAAAAACTCTCTGGTCCTTCACTGACTCGGTAGGTGCAGAGAATAGTGTCAAACAGCCGTGTGTGAAGACTATCCTTTCGCAAAATGTGGCAAAAATCCTACACGATAAAACGGTAATAGTTTGATTAAGGTGTTTACATGTCTGTACTTCATTACAATAATGTGACTAAAATAGACATACTTCACGTGTCTTATTTCAATTTCTCTTTAGTTTGATAAAGACCTTAATTGGATAAAATTTATCAAAAATCGCTGTTTATTTGGTTTATAAACATACTCAGTGAGTAAATTATGGGGAACATTTTCATTTTAAAAGACAACATTTACTTAGAAACTTTTTTTAAAATAAATTGTGACCTGGAAACCTTATTACACAACAGGTCACACTTCAAAGACAAACGATTTAGCTTAAATGGGTCCTGATGCATCCATGAAGTACACTTTATGACACTTGAATAGATGTGCGCTAGTATTTGTGCGTGTTTGTTGAGTGTAGAGCACATAAGCAGCAGGTTACTTACGTAGTGGAGTTGACAGTAGTGTACCCAGAAGGGCACTCAGGGATGCAGGCGTCATTGTGAATGACGTATTCGTGGCAGTCACCTTTGCCTTGCTTGCACTTGTTGTGGAGCTCCTGGCAAAAGCTCAAGCTGACGCAGCGCCAGCCCTTAAAGGTGTAGAAACCATGTGGGCACTTTTCGACACACATGTTGTTGTGCATGAAGTTGCGGCAGGCCACGCATTTGTTGGACAAGTGGGGCTCCAAACAGCCGCCCAGACACTGGTCGTGGCAGCACTGGTTGTCTTTAGTGCAGGCGCGGTGCTTGCATGAGGATGGACACACTGTGAGGAGAAACAGAAAAACATGGGTTACATTGAGAGCAATTATTTTAAAGGAAAATACAGATGTTTTTTTATCCAAGGTGATAGATATCCATAGTGGGTACTTTACATGAAGTACCACCCTCCCATTCATTTTGATAATCAGTGGGTGTGTTTTGGAACCACGCACCAGCCGACTGAAGGAAAGGATTGCACGCACCAGCTGACTAAAGAAAAGCTTCTTCCCACAGACTATCAGGCTGAAGAACCCTTGACACACCTCACACAAACTCTTTCCATACCCCCTCGCTGCATATCATCAAGATGTAGCATGCATTGCACTTTAATCAAATCTTTACTTAAAACAATATTGCCTACAATACTTTTACACCACCAGTCAAACAGTGTACACCTTTTTGACTGTGTACTTGTCTATCTGTGCCTACATGTGTGTTGTGTGTGTTTTTCTGAACGTATTTATTGCCTTTGACGTATTACTGTCAATATTGCTTATAGTACATTGTTTTGTTTTTTGGAGTATGTTGTTGTATTTTACACTGTTTGGAGCCAGCACCTAAGCTTTCACACGTTTAGTACACGTGCTGCTGATGATGTGACAATAAAAGTGATTTGATTTTGATTTGATATATTTGGCTTTAATCTAAAATAAAAAAACATATTTTTTTCATTTTAAGTCAAACACAAAATAACATTTTAAAAAATGTTGTATTCCCACCATTACATGGATCATATTTGTGTGATTGGTATCATTATCATTATCAGCATAATATAATTACCTTTATAAAAATGTTAATTACATTGATATGGCCATACTACAAACAGGCATTTAATTTAATTTCCCCCTTTCAGAAACACATTTATTTCAAAAGAATGTCAATTTAAACACATACATATAAATGTTTATTTTAACAGGCTCAAGGTGGACATCATCTGTGTTTTGCGGTTTATTTTCATATCAAATAAAACTGATGTCAGTTTTAAAAAAATGACAAAAGACATATGTACATGTAAGCCTGGCTTTAAAAACTAAAAAGTCACATTTAAAAAACAAACAAAAAAAACACACATTTTTCAATAAAATGGATAATATTAATTCTGTAAATCTGCTTAAATTGTACTTATGAGGTATGATTGCCTTTGCTACGCTTTTAGCTAGAGGGTTAATATTGCTCAAATAGAAGGAAAATTTTCCTCCAACTTTTAAGCAATGGCTTATGGAACTTCTATACCACCTGACCTTAGAAAAATACGATATACTGTAAGAGGTTGTAGTGATATGTTTTTTCTCACCTGGCAAAGCCCTCAGTTGTTTATAAGAGTAGAACCTTTTCATGTTACTTTTTTTTTTGTTTTCTTTTTCTTTCCTTTACTTTTATACACTAGAGTAAAAAATGTTTTACTTAATATTATTATTTATTTGTATTTCTTTTTAATATTATTCACATATTTTTCTAGAACCTTAATGTATATACACTGCATGTGCGATGGGTTTTGTTTGTTTGTTGTATAAAAACAGTGAAAAGCTATTTGTATTGCATGTTTCATATCAAACTTGTTCAATAAAAACCCTTTTGAGAAAGAAATTGTACTTATGAGGTAAGACTTCTTCTCTATGAGGATCATTGTGATTTATTCAGGTGTTTTGCTTCATGACTAAGTAAAACAAAGTTTTATTGAGAGTTAAATAGCATCTCTATATTTCTTGGTATTATTATATTGATTTTATGTGAAAAACCCCAGATTATTTTTAACAGAGTTTAACTTCATCAATTTATAAACAAATTAATTTTAAAAGAATAATGTTTCGCACTTAGTTTGATTGCCTGGTCTAAACTTGAGTTTGACTGATCAACTATGTATTGCACATACTGTGCATTTGAACCTTTTCATATGGTTTACCTACAGCAAATTTTCTATGATTTTATATAATCACTGCATTTACATCTGAATGAACTGTACTGAAGTTTGCATGAACCTTAACGGTTAACCCACACCACCATTGTTAGGTGGATTCAAGAACAGTTTTCAGATGCACACCTGCCTTCATAAAATACCACTTACATCATTCAAACTGACATCCATAAAACTGTAAGTGCACAATCCCCCTTATTCCAGATTAAGTAAGTAAAAGAGTACATTATTTTAACAATATTTAGTTTGCGAACATCCTGATATCAGTGTTCCCACTTAATGGAAAACAGGAGTGTCTGAGAAAGCCGATTAAAAAACAATAAATGAAGTGTATACTTTGGAAACAGGTACTGAAACTTGTTAAGACTTCCACTATAAATGCAAAAATAACAAGTTTTATATACTGTTCTTCTGTTAAAGAATTAACTAGCCAAAATATTTCCAGTGGAAACTGACAGATGCTGTCAATACTTAATGCTTCATCTGTAATTGTAATATAGCTTTAAGTGCTTTCTCAGTAACTCCAGTCATGTTGTAACTTGCTGTAACGCCAGGTTATGATTGTAAATATTAAAACAAGGATGGCCTACTCTGATAAACAGTTTCTAAAATGGTGTTTCAGCATTCCTCTGCCTTTTATGCCTCTTTCTTTCTGTAATACACACACGCACACAATACTCCATAAACTCACAGTGCACAGAACAGCACACTGCTGCCAGTTAGGCCCCGTTTACACTAATTTGTTTTAGTATTAGAATGCATAAGTTTTGCTACGGTTACGCCATTCATCCACACTACGCTGGTTTTCGAGCCCCGTTTTTGGAAACGCTGAAGAGGCCGTTTTCTTTCTAAAACGCTGCTGCTCCGTCTCAGTGTAGATGGGGAAAAACGGAGACATCTAAAAATTGGAGGCGGGGCTGCAGACATTCGCCTATCTGATTGGGGCTTTTTCCTCAATATTAAGTAGTCCACACACGGTTCAGTCTTACATCCTCTCCTTGTAAGTTCAGACTTTGCAAGTTTGATATGGAAAACAAACTCCTGAGTGTGTACTTTATAAAGTCATTCACATCACCCTGGCTATGCTGTTTCACTATCTTAACAATAAAAGGAAAACATGATGTGAGGGACTGCCTATTTTTATTTTGATATTAGCAACTAAACAGACATCAAAAATGTTAAGGCGTAGTGTGGCTGCATAATATGACCATCATCTTCATGCATATTTATAACAAAACAGAGCCTTACTGCCTCCTTTCATTTTCATTGAAAATACAAAACATGCCCTCTCTTTCATTGAATATCAGTTTTAAGAATTAATAATGACCATTATAAAATTATAACGCACAATAAGTTTATACAATAGAGAAAATAAAGGCAAGCAATTAGTCAGATGTGCAGAATCAGTGTACGTGGTTAGGTAAGATATTAACCAAACTTATATTTGCACTCAGCCAAAACACGTTACCTGAGAACAAGTATTAGATTCAAAAGACCAAAGTCAGGGAATATGTAGTTAGATATAGACAGCAAGATGAATTAGATATCACGTTAAACAAATATAGTGAGATTAGATCCAGCGGGAGATCCCTGATGAACAGTCAGACGTGCACAGCTCTCATATGTGTATGTGCTCAAAGCACGCTGCAGTGCATGCCAGAGAGTGTGTGTATGGTCACGTGATGTGTGTTTTCACCGTTTTAATGTAGACGGAGAGCTGTTCAGAAACGCTGGGTGAAACGCTAGTGTAGATGAGGATCTTTTTCATTCTAAAACGCCGTTTTAAAACTAAAACGTACTAGTGTAAACAGGGCCTTATTTGACAAGAGTCTTGTTGTAGGTCCTTCTCTCCCACTGAAGTCATTGTTTACATATTTCCTCACCCCCACCTAAACGACAGAGGTGAAAGAGGCCATGTGTGGCACAGGCAAAGGAAAGAAAGAGGAAAAACCCTAAAGATGAATACAAAAAAATCTGAGGGTCACAGAGGTCCTGTAGTGCAGGGAAGAGGTCTACAGTGTTGTACAGAATCCTTTGGAAACACTGTATGTGACTTTACTGGCCTCTTTCTAACAATGTGACCTGCAAGCTTGTCTCTGAGACAGCCTGTTAAAAATAAACCACGCATGGCTAGCTGGAGCATGCGTTGCTGCTCTCGGACATGCATATGAATGCAATTGCACTTGTGTTTGAACACGAACACACAATCGCCCTCTGACAATCACACACATTTGTTGCTGAATTGTGATTCTTATGCAAACTGATGTGTCGAGTGCCTATAAACTTAATCTTTGTATTCAAATGGTTTTGTAAAAATACCATTTTCTAAAAATATATATATTTTAAAAGAAAAGGTCCTCTAAAAAGGAACTGCTTCCTTAGTATTTGAATTATTCCATTGGATCATGTAGAGTATTTTAATGTCTTAATGACGACAAAACAGAGGATCTTGCTCCCAGATTGGGATTATAATACAGAGTGGCATAAAATAAAATCCAGAAATCTACAGAAATCTGTCTGCATTACTTTTCCACATACCACAGGGTGAAAAAGCTGGAACAGTCCTGTTAGCACTAGAATATTCCACAGCTCTCAGTCAATAAGACTGAACAACAAACACTTATTTAAAGGTATAGATCACTAAGAAATCAAAATTCTGCTTTCATTTACTCACCCTTCACTAGCGCCAATGAATTTAATTTTTTTTTTCAGTTGAACACGATATTTTGAAGAATGTTGGAAATCTGTACCACTGACTTCCATAGTAGGTAAAATAAATACTATGAAAGTCAAGGGATACAGATTTCCAACATTTTTCAAATTATCTATTGTGTTCAACAGAACAAAATTGCTGAATCTGGTTTGGTGTAGGACTGCACAACATATTGTCAGCATCGATATCAATATGTGCAAGTCCGCAATAATCACATTGCAGGGATTATACAGTGGACCAGACATTACAGTTAACAGCATAGGAGTAGTTTCACATTTTAACTTTAGAGTGAAAGTTTATTATTTGCATGTGTTTTTAGGGCCTGACTGTAAGAATTTGAAGCAAACTTGAGCCATTTGAGCTTTAAGATTAATTTAACATTATATAATTGCTTACTCAATTAAAATAATACAGTGTTAATATTATTATCAGTCATACAGTGATTATTTAATTTCTGCTTCTGAATACTGTTCGACTTCCCGGAAAATCATAAATCATTGTTTATTTGCATCTTTACCCTGTTGTATTAACGTTGCTTGTCATTTTTAAATTTAATGCAGACACCCTCCCATACAGAATCATCCAAATCTATCACAAATTATGAATTCTTTACATGCTATTCAAGTCATCTGGAGAAATTGCGTTTATATTGCAACATTTATCACAGTGAATGAAAACATTGCAATGTCAGTTTTTTCAATATTGTGCAGCTCTAGTTTGGCGAGTCAGTAATTGGCAGAATTTTATTTTGGTTTAAACGATTACTCTTTTGAATTTGATTTATCATCAAAAAGAATCTAATGAAAGATCAAACATCTTAAGTCTCAGTGAGAATAGTAACACTAATATAAAACAATTAAATAAATATACAGACTATATGAAACAATTAGCATCACATCCTTTATGTTGATATATGACTAAACAGACACACAAACATTATTAGAGCGGCGCAAAAGCAAAGGAAACAATAATGAATCTCATTAAGATGCCTAGTGGACTAAAAACAAGACACAGAGGAAGTGTATGTGTGTATGTGTGTGTCCTAATGGAATATTGGCTTTGAATCTGTGATGTTAACGCCACAAACAAACACAATCCTGGAGCAGGTTTAGTACAAGGCCAGCAAACACAGCTCTGCTTCCATAACAACACAGATGCCACAACGCTGAAATCTCCAGGCTTGCCTTGTGTTTAACAATTAAGTATTCAGCAGACTTTTAACACCATGTTAAAGCCTCTGACAAGTGTTCTGCAATTTAGGCAAACACTAATCTTTCCGAAAGGCTTCGAGGCTTCTCTGAAATTTCCAAATGTTCATGACAAGCTCTGACAAACCCAGGGATCATGAAAAAAATGATTTTTTTGTAGAGCTTTGCAAAAATCGAGCAGGCTGGAAAAAAAGAAGAACGAAAATAAAATAAAAAAGTAGTCAAGAAAAGTGAGAATGCTGGCAGAAATCTGAGCAGCTCAAATAGATTCATAAGTTCAAAACAATTCTCAGTTTTTCCACAAAGCTCCTCAACACATCTTTCCAAATGCTGAAAAGGTGCTTTAACATGCTTTTTTGAAATTAAGTACTAATATTAAATTAAATTAATAGTACATGACATGTGAAATATACACTCACTGGACACTTTTTTTAGGAACACCTGTCCAACTGCTTGTTAACGCAAATTTCTAATCAGCCAATCACATGGCAGCCAGAGGTCAGAAGACAATGGTGTGGGGGATATTTTCTTGGCACACTTTGGGCCCATTAGTACCAATTGAGAATCGTGTCAACACCACAGCCTAGCTAAGTATTGTTGCTGATCATGTCCATGACTTTATTACCACAGTGTACTCATCTTCTGATGGCTACTTCCAGTAGGATAACACACCATGTCATAAAGCACAAATCATCTCAGACTGGTTTCTTGAACATGACAATGAGTTCAATGTACTCAAATGGCCTCCAAAGTCACCAGATCACAATCCAATAGAGCACCTTTGGGATGTGGTGAAACGGGGGGTTCGCATCACGGTTGTGCAGCCGACAAATCTGCAGCAACTGCATGAAGCTATCATGTCAATATGGACCAAAATCTCTGAGGAATATTTCCAGTACCTTGTTGAATCTTTGCCATGAAGGATTAAGGCAGTTCTGAAAGCAAAACAGGGTCCAACCTGGTACTAGTAAGGTGTACCTAATAAAGTGGCCGGTGAGAGTATAGTATAATTTGCTGGTTTTAAACATACAGAATAAAAGTGGAATACAGTTATACAAGCAACATAACATTACCCCAAAAAAATAAGAAAAAGTTTTGCTAATTAATAAAAGAATTAAAAAGATAAGTGAGGGGGTCCATTTACAAAGAAGGTAAGGTCTCGACAAGAAATCACAGGGTTCCACATTTTCTTAAATAAGTTGGCAGAGTCTAGGACTGCACAAAATATATTGTTTCATCATCAACATCGCAATGGGAGCATACACAATAGTCACATCACAAGATACGCAATGCTGAGCCTGAATTATAGTTGGTCAGGAGCTACAGAATACCCATTTGTAGAATCACTGCTAAGATTAATCTGTGTTAAGGCTTGTGACTGAGCATTTCAAGACAGTTGTGCACAAAAATGTATGATGTTTACAGGTATATCAATGATTCATTTACTTATTTATATAGAATTTATACAATTTCTGAAAATAAATTCTCTTAAATTTTTTTCTAGTCCAGAATTATAGGTTATTTTACTTACCCCATTGGAAGATAATTTCTCTTAATTTGCCTTATTTCTTCTGAAGGTGAAAACAAAACAATATTTTTTTGGATTAAGAATTCTTTGATTTTTGGATTTGAAACGAGACAAAAGCAAAATAAGAAAAGCATTTACATTGTGATAATGCAGTTTCTGCATTTGAATACTATTTAAATACTGTTAACTCCCCAGAAAACTGTCCAATACAGCTAATAAAATCTTGTGAAACAATATTCACAATATTTATTGCAGAAAAATTAAAATATTGCAATATTATATTTTCCAATATTTTGCAGCCATAGCAGAGTCCGTTGAAATGTATTTTTACTGCACATAATGGTACAGATCAAGTCTGCGCATAGCTGTTGTTGTTCACTTCAAAATGTCAGGTGACACCAGGTCAGCCAACTCGAGGAAAACAACATTACCCTCTGTCCCCTATACACGACAATCCAGGGAGGGCCACTTCACTGCCTGCCGCGAAAAGATCGCGTGTGTGTGTGTGCGCGCATGTGACAACAATGGAGGCGCTAAGTTGGAAAAAACAGTCAAGCCACAAAGATCGTGTCAATTGAAAGCACATTAAATTAAGAAAATTTCCATGCTGCGCTAAAAACAACCTTGTTGACTACAAAATGTCTTTCTGTGAAAATTCATTAACAATTCTTTGAAAGCCCTCTGCCTCCTATTTTCTCTCTCTTCTTCCTCTTGCTCTCCTGCTGAATGTGGATATGAGCAAACGCACACACACACGGCATGCGCTGCGACTCCTGATCCAGAGAGTCCAGGCCATTTTACAGGCCTGACCGCAGACCCACCCTCAACCTTAACCAATGTGTTCGCTGGCTGTAGAAGGTAGCCATTCAATGGTCTGTAGCGACTGTGAGGCAGGGCCACTGTGTGTGTTAACTCTTCATTGCCCGTGTGTCTGCAACCTTGGGCAGAAAAGCAAGGGGAGGGAAAAAAAAGCACACTGCTACAATTGTTAGACAAACTTGTTCCTCTGCTCTGGAAGATGTCGGCTTCTGTTCAGCATCAGATAGATTATAGAGTAGAGTATGCTGGAAGCAGTGCTGTCATTAATTCGTTTTGCTTGTTAAGTAGTGCTTATTTGATGCCAAAAATAACATTCAAGAGAATTGTGCCATTAAGTCATCCACATATCATTTTTACAAGGCAAACTGTCAACTGGCGAGGACACATTAATGTGGCTAAAAAGGTTTTGTAATGATACAGAATATTTTAGCTGTTCATTTCTGAACTTTCCATTTGTGAAATATAAAAATGTAATAAAAATATATTAAAATAGCTTGTTTTTTTAAATACTGAAACATAATACAGGTAGTAAAGTTTGAAATGATAAGAATGTCATGCTTTTGTCAACCAATAAATGATGACTCTGACACATTATAATAGCAATATGTTATTCACCACAATAACATGTCAGGCATATGTGAAAAAAGAATGATTTGATGATGAGAGAAGGTCAAATGGGGTTTAGAAATCTATCTTGTTTGAAGATTGTAATGCAGCTGTCCTTCGAATATAAAGAGATTGCCAAGTTTTACAAAAAAAAAAACTGCATGATAAAAGATATTGTCTCTACAAAGTAAAAGTCGGCTCTGAATCATCTTAATGAGTTGTTTTTCAATCTTTTGCCTGCTACTGGTCTACATTGAAAGGGACTAAGCCGAAGGAACCTTTTACACCTTTTTCAACTTCAAATTCCAGCACTTTTCAAGCACTTTCAAGGTGCATTTTTATGCTTTTCCAGCACCCAACAACCACTCTAAATTACATTTATATATGCTGGATGTACCTTTTTTAACATTGTTGAATACTTTGGAGCATAGATTTATTGGAATAGTTTACCCAAAAATGGCATGATTGTGTTTGGGTGTAGTACCAAACTTTCATGACCAGTCGTTCTTGATATTTCATGTACACTGCTATTCAAATAACAAATGAAATCCTTATGAGTCCGAGAATATTCTTGCTGCAAATAAATAAACTGTTCCTATGTCAACCGTTTTGAAAATCAGTCACTAAATATAGAAACCATAAGCTTTCATCAATATTAATTTTTATTATTGTCAATATTATTTTAGTTTTGGACTAAGGTACTGTTGTAACTGTATGCAAATGTCCCACCTGTCAAATGGTGACAGTTAAGGGGTTAAACTATTCCTGAGCGATGTGGCATTTTTTGGTGCAAATATGCATTCCAAGTAAATGTCTCGCAAATACGTGCATGAGGTGAACATTTTGCAATGAAAACTTGTCACACGACACTCACACGACTGCACTTACACAAATGTTCCCAAATATATTTTGAGATCGCATAAATAAAATTTCGGGCACATATGCAACCAAAACAGTCACAATTTCGAGTCCTGCAATTTCAAATTCAAGCAGGTTCAAGCACTTTGTCCAAAATCCAAGCACATTCCTAACCTTGAAAACACTATATTAAAAATCATGCATTTTCCAGGATTTCCAGCACCCGTACGAACCCTGTATAAAGCATGCACTGTTTATTTGACTTTCATCTTTGCTTTGTTGCATTTATATCTGCTTGTGGTTTGTTTATTACATGTTATGCATGATTCACTACCTTACAGAATCATCCCAGTCAATCAAAATTAATACGGTAACACTTTAGGGACCAAACGCATACGGAACGGTATAGCAGTAAATTTGGGCAGTTTTAAAACCTTGACTTTTCCAAACCACAGGATACCTTGAAAACGGTTACCGTCCCATGCCTAAGTGTGACCAACAACTCTTTTCAAGTATAACAAAGTATTTCTTAATATTTATATCAGAAAAACAAAATATGGCAATGTCAGAATTTTCCAATATCGTGCAGCCCTACTCTGAAACGTGTTTCGCTTATAACATGTAATGCAAAAAAGGCCAATCAAAACAGACTTGTCCAGCTGACAAATCCAAGCTTGTTGAAGAGAAGGATTAACAGACCCCAAATTATTAAACCATTTTTGGCTCATTTGTTCACCAATTTTTCTATTTTGGAACTGAAAATATTGTAATATACAAAAACGCGGTTTCATTTTTTACATAAAGATACCTATAACATTGAATGACAAGACTTCACCTCTATTTTCACATTTAAAAAGCCCCTTAAAAGGTTTTAATGTCCTTTCAAGAGGGCTGTGCGATTAATCAAAATCGAATCGCAATCGAGATTTGAAACATTGCCATTAGTTAAATCGCAAGAGGCTGCTATATGAAATATACATGTATTATTTAATTTCCCCTGCAAAATGCATGACTGACATCTGTGTGTGACAGTCTTACTAGCCAATGGAGTAAGCACACTTTGGTTCTGCTCAATCAGAGTTGTGCAACCAAACTATGCAAAACGCCCACAATAAAAAACAAACAAACAAATAAACAGGAAAGCGCTTACAAGTGGGATGATGGCATTGGCCGCTCAGAAGCATTAATAGACAAATTAATATCAAAGAAAAACAGGACATCGGTAATATGGGTATATGGGATATTTTGGTTTCAAAGTCACAGACAACGAATAAAAAGAGGTCATTTGTAAGAATTGTTGTCACAGCACAAGGAAATACAACAACCAGCACCTTAAAAGCACTACAGGCAGCTAAGGCTACATGAGGCGTGTCTTGCTAAAAAGTCAACTGAAAGTATTGCTAGTGACACTCAATCTAGAAGCAAGCAACAGCAAAGTACAATTTCAGAGTTGTTTCAGCCATGTTAGTTTGCTGAGTGTTCTGTATTTTTAGAATTATTATTATTGTTAATTTGTAATAAGCTACACTATCTCCCTTATTTTAGTTGTTTATAGAAAAGTAAGGTCATTTTATTCTTTTACTGTTAGCTCTAGAGAAAATATTCTTGAATATTTTTTTGAATAATGAAAAACCAATTTAAATAAATGTTAAAGTAAGTTTATATCTTTTCATTTCCTTTTTTTAACTAAAATTCATTGCATTTTAGCAGTAAGAAACTACGATACAGATTATTCAGCTGAGGCTTGACTACAAAATTAAATCGCAAATCTAATCGAAAATCGCAAAATGCAATCGCAATGTCCAAAAAAATAAAAAATAATAATAACAATAAATAAAAATTGCAATTAGATATTCTCCCCAAATCGCTCAGCCCTACCTTTCAATGTATTAAAAAAATCTCTTTAGTAAAGGAAATATTATTTTATACTATAATGTTTAATTTACTGTTGTACTGCTGATTATAAATGAAGATGCTTGCACAGCCAACCTTTTATCGATGCATTCATTCATTCATCATTGTGAATTTCTTTTTATTAATATTAAATGATTTAGTCAAAATGAAATTTCCTCTAATTAAAAAACACCACGCTGAGTCATTCCTGATAAATGCATAAACAAAACAAAAACACAACAAAATAAAACTAAAGCAGCATAACACTCCAGCTCCTTCTCTCCGAGTGCAGATGGGAGTGTGTACAGAGGGAGCCATTCATTGCTCATTAGCTTTCATTCATTCATGTTCTGGGCGTCTATCTGCTGGATCTGGGTCACGTTTCAACATCGGTGTGGGTGGCCGCATGTGACTCATTTATCAGAAACAGTGAATTGCGTCCGTAGGTTCAATTCAGTTTATAACATCAGAAATAGCACCTGTGCACAAACACCTGAGATGAGATCAACTTCCATTAGGAATAAGCGCTACATGTGAGCAAGAGAAAGAGACCGAGAAAGGGAAGAGCATTAAAGGGACAAGAGGTGTGTGAAAGGAAGCCATTGGTGCCAAAACACAGAATTTGACCCCAGAACAGGCAACGTCCTCTCGCTGGACATAGATAAAATACAGTTCAGTCTATAAACACACAGCTGTACTGCAGGAAGGAAAGGCAGCACTAGAGAGCTATTGTTTTAATGACAGCCAAAGTTTGACACGTCGGCAAGTGACAAACACCCTCAAAATCTTCTCTCCTTCACTGTAAATACACAGCAATTCATGTTAAAATGCATCATAGAATAATAACTGTTTTATGCCGTTATGCAGAAACAAATGATTTGGTTAGGAAATGCAGGATAAAAAGGACTCAAATTTTCCAAGCTGTGCTCCTAAAAAGATAAAAAAATAACAGACATCTTAACAAGTGCTAGAGGAAAAACAAACACGCTATCTCTGGAAATTATTTGTGTTTAAACTGGGTCAAAGGCCATGAGATAGACTCCAGATTCTCCTGCCGAACAATTCTCGTGAAGACCAAAACAACCACACGCAAACTTTACTGTATTTTGAAGGAGCATTCGGTGAAAATGTCTTTTCTAATTAAAATCATGCGCATAATGCAGGAAGGGCCATTTATGAAATTAAGCTCTGCTTTGTGCGCTTGTCACACAGTTTTCAAGCTTTATATCGCAAGGAATTCACTACAGTAAATGGGGGGCCCCTTAAACTGACCAGATGGGTGAAAAGATTTCTTGGAAAGAGTAAGGGATCATTTGGAAAAGCAGGGTAGAGCCAGCGACAACATCCGGGCAAACTTATCTGGATGTGTATGACCGTCTGACTATGCAAAACAGCCAAAACAAGATGTGGAGTTGCAAGGACATTGGTGTGCAGATACTGGCATATTGTAGGTGGTTGATTATTGGTATAAAGAATTTCATTTATTTTAGTTCCTGTAAACTGTTTATTTTAAAGATGTTATTAAATTTTTTTCAAATAGAAGCAAATTATGATTCAACTTCACCTGCAACAAAGATTATACACCAAAATTTAACATAATATCAGAGTCAAAATTATGATAATATAATGCATGTAGGAGTACACTTTACTTTGAAAATGAATATTTTTATCCATTTCTCAGTGAATATAGGCAGTGTATTTTGGCGCATTTAAACAAAACAGATTTATTAAACATATATATTTATTAAAATTATATTTTAGGCAGCAAATACATTAAGAAATTGAAGCCAAAATAATGCAAAAATATATAACAATCTGCAAAATTTCAACTAAATTTTTCTTCTTTTTTTATTTGTTTAAATTAGCATTTTAATATTTTTCTATAACATATAAATTTGGGTGTACTAGTTTTTGGACTATTATCGTAAGTTATTTTGTTAGATAAGCTCCAGATTTGGCTTCAGTACTGACTAATCTAATCTAATGTATATGCACAAATATAATATTGTATAGCTTCCTATTAAAAATATGAATTTAAAAGACAGATTTGTGAGGGGTGTACTTGTATATGCTGAGAACTGTATACCAACTGAGAATTATAGATGCACTTGGTCGAAAACTAAAACAGAAAATGTTTTATAATAATTACTTATTATTTTATGAAATAATTTTGTAAGACGTTTAAATAACTTCATTACACCGAAGTCAAAAAGATAAACACATTTCATTGAGAGAAGTGAAGCATAATTTTATCAGTGTTGTCATGACAACAGAGTAATGCTATCGTAAGCAGCAGGAACAAGTATACTAGATTGAATTGTCCTGTCAGTGCGTTATTTGAGTGAACTTTGCTTTGTGAACTTTGACTGGGACGCACATGCTCTGCTGCGCATGCTCTTTACTCAATGCAGCAATAAAGTTTAGCATAAAGCACTGAAATCACTGGGTTTCATAGCACATAGCTTTCCATGTCTGATGTAAAATCTGCTCTGCACAGTGACTACGGTACAGGCTACTCACTTTGTGGTAAGTGAGACCAGTGCATTAAACACTGCTTTTGTGATGACAGTTGGACTTTTACTGTAGACAGAGCTCACACAACAGGGGACAAACACATTGGCTGTTAATCGGCCATGCAGGCACAGTTATCAGCCAAATTCAGATTAATTTCAGACAAATCTCATTAATAGGAGATTAATGGCCCTGGCTGACATAGCAGAAGAACACTGTAGACACACCATAACTCTTAAAAACATTAAAGGATGATTTATAATGTGATCTTTGTTGAAAGGTTAAGGTCGATGACGACCATTCAGTGTCTTCCCTTCTGCTTTTTAGCAGTTTTTCATTAACTCCCTTTATATAACTCACCATCAGGAATGTTTTATCGTCCTAGCTGAACGACAGCAGGGTAACCCACACATAGACATATAAACACAGAGCACACTGCACTAACTACACCTCTCATGTGAAGACAAGACTAATTCTTCATATGGACCTCTGCCAAAGCAACCCGAGGCTGACGAACACCTCCTGTCCAAATAATGCTTAATTCCAGAGTAAGGCGTTGTTGTACGACACTAGCAGGATGTTCTGGACTGTAATGTTTCCCAGCCTGTCTGATGCAGTTGAAGAGGGTCATTTAAAAGCTTCATCAAAACACAATGAGGAAGAATTATGGTAATGTATAAATAATGTGTTAATATGGGAAACAAACCATAAAACATAGCAAGCACAATAACTATAAAGAATGATAAATACAGGTGTTAAAACCGTTAAACAACAGCAGAGTTCAGACCACAACTATAATAAAGATGTAGTGTAAACTATATAGTTGAAATTCCTTTCAGAGTGATTTTTCTCTGCTATAAAATGAGAAAAAAAAAAACCTGACAGTCAGTCAGAATGCATTGAAATAGAAAAATATTGCGTATTTAAAAAGTTATACAGATAACACTATAGAGAAGCTTGCTGCATGAGGTTAAGTAGGGATGCACCGAATATTCGGCCATCAAAAATTCAGCCGAAAATGGCCCAAAAGTCCATTTTAGGTGGGCCAAAAGATTTTTACAACTGAAACAACACGACTGAAAATATATGTTGTAATTATGCAAACAGAAACCGCAGCCTGCACATGCTTGTCTGAACGGCGCTCGGCTAGATTCTATTCCATCTATTCAGATCCTCTGCACTTTAGCGCGACTGTAATCAATCTGCAATATAAAGATCATTACTTGGAAGCTTGAAATAAAGCAGCACGCAGGCAAAATGATCCAGACTGTGATGGATTTGGAGAGTGGGAGTAACACACCGCGCATGAGAGAGAGAGAGAGAGAGAGAGAGAGAGAGAGAGAGAGAGAG
>CAIGQZ010001336.1:14060994-14084665 GCA_903798205.1 Danio tinwini | reverse complement strand
GTCACCCTTATCTAACCCTTATGTAAATTACCATGTTATAACTATAGTAACCATAGTTAAAATGTGGTTTTAGTAAAACCATAGTAACCACAAAATGAACTTAAGTTTTACTATGGTTTTTGTAGTAATGGTAACCACAAAATGAACTACAGTTATTCTATGATTTTACTATGGTTTTTGTAGTAAACCATACTAACCATAAAATGAAAATTTTATTTTTGTTTTAAACTTTATAATTAATTTATGCAACACCTTGATTATAGTAAGATTAGTACACAGTCATAGCCATAAATGGAATGGTGCTAATAATTGGCATAATTTCTTTCGATATTTCGGTTTTCAGGCTTCCTTTCCTGTTTTTCGGTTTTTGGTTACAGCCAAGAATTTTTCTTTTGGTGCATCCCAATCCCCCTTTTTAAAAGAGAGAAAGTAAATAAAAGTACCTCAGGTATTTTGTGCTTAGTCTTTGTATTGCCTAAGAAATGCTGAGAAAAATATTTTCTGTTTTTATTCCACTACAATGACTGTGATCGCTAAATTAGCTTGATTTGACAGATTACACAAGCTGGATTCAATGGTCAGAGGCGCTAGTAGCACACTGGGAACAATGCCAATCGAAAAGCATAAACTATTTATATTATTTTTTTTATCATTATCAGTGTGGATGTAAATATATCTATCGTTATATTTATATTTATCCTGCTTGGTGTGAACGGGCCTCAAGTCTACAACATGCATTCAATGTACTTTTTTTTCTGAGTGGCAACATGACGTATACACTGTTAACATTTGATCTGCACTACTCAAATTTAAACTATACAGAATATCTTCAGATGCAGTGATCGTACATGACTTGTCAAAACTAAGTCATAAAGTCTGAAGAACTCTTTTTAGAAGAAAATAAAATGAACATCGAAGACTTCAGGGAACGGAGTTAAAGAGGTGATGAAGCACCTGATGACCCCTCTGAGCTTCCAAGATACTGTGAAGCACTAGAAAAGCATTCCAGAAGGACAATCCTCTCTTTTAGCAAGGACTGAGAGACTGGCTCAGCTTCACACCAGAGAGAAGATTTAGTAAGACAACAACCCGACTCTTACTGCCAAAACAATGCTGGAGTCTCTGAATGCCCTTGATCACCCCGTTTTTGTCGCGTATTGTGTTGAGTGGCAGCAAAGAAATTGTATTAAACGGCATATTATAACACAATTCTTTAACTTCTTCATACATTACTTATAATTTACTCATACTTAGTTCTCACAAAAGCTTGCTGTTAATTTAAGCTCGTCAGCTAAAACTCTGGTCCTTTGCAAGTCAACAAAAAAAATGCAAATCAGTGACTACTGGTACTTTCAGAGGCAAAAAAACACATACAATAAAAACAAAATTAATACCTGTGATTCCAGACAATGCATAAAGGTATTATTAATCAAAGATATTTTATTTTGGGTGGGTAAATTAACAGCAAATTATGATTTTTGTGCAAACTATTCCTTAAAAATACTATCAAATATCTTTTATCATTGACCATTTGTCACAATGGGTTTGAATTTATATCTTAGCATCCTGCTAACAAGAAATGGCAGGTACCTTGGACATACCATGTTAAACATGTTAGTAAACTGGAATGCACTAATGTTACATGCAATATAGTACAGTAAGCATGCCCACTGAGACTAAGCCTATATGAAAAAGATGTGAACACATTCTGTAAGTGTAGAACAGACGTTTCAGTGCATCTAAAAAAATGCGAAAAGGAACACATCTACTGGTTAGCAATTAAAACCCCAAGCATGTGAAGGAGTTTATTACGTGGTAGTAAATCAAGACCAGAGAAGAAAAGAAAGGGTAAGTGAACTCTATGCATAAAATACAGACATGAATGCTGAAATATTAATTTACTGTTCAATATCATCCCAGATGTATGAAACAAGTTCCAAAACATCACTATGCAAAGAATATCAGAATACTATATTCACAAAAATACAGAAACTATAAAACGTTTAGAGTGTATTTAAATAATAGGGCTGTAGAAGTTAATTGTATTAGCAGTGGTTGTTCATCACACCAACAAACTCTCAAAGACTTGATATGATTTAGATTTTTAAACATTGACGTTTTCACATTTTAATCTGGCTTACATTATTAAAAACTCTATGACTATTTAAATGTCTCTGTGAAGCAAAGTTCCATTTAACATTAGCTAATTTAACTAAAGTGAATTTAATAACAATTAGGCCTGTCACAATAATCAATATATCGACTTATCACACAACACATGGACATGATCGTAACCATTTTTGTGATGCAACATAGGCCCGGGCGATTTGGCCTAAAATCAAAATCTATTTTGGAAGCAAAATAAATTATTTTTAGTGTTTTACAATTTTAAAAGTAGAAAACAAGCAGTATCTCTTCTAAATAAAAAAAAATCTTGTATATCCAGTAATCATCCTACTTGACCAGAGATCAGATGTAGCTGCAAAGTGGCCACAAAAGTATATAAAACAGCCTTTAAAAGTATCTAAAGCCTCCTGTGTCGAGTGATTGTCCTTGCCTTGTGCGTAGCCATGCATTTAAACTTCTGCATGGTCTTTTTGTTGCTCTACAATAACACTTCAGAAATGCTAGCTGGTAGCAGGTTTTTATGTTCCTCTGTGTCAAGTTTCTTCGTAGGGGTTTAGATTTTTCGGAATGCTACCTTAATGTACAAGAAGCCAAAACTCGCTAATTTAGAACCGGGCCCGGCAGATGTGAAACAACTTTAATCAAAGTAAACACAAAACAAAAGTTTCCATCTGGAGCTCCTCCATAGGGCTCGTCGCTTGTAAACACTCGCTCCAACGAGCTTGCTGCCATTCCGCGGCTCTCCACGTGTAAACGCTACCAAACCAATCACAGAGCTTGAGCTTCGCCTCGTGTAGTTGCTTTTTTGAGAGGTGCGAGGGTATGCGACCACGCAAAGGCTACGCTGGTCCATACGCATGTGCTCAACGCAGAAGCGGGGTCACGTGACCACACAAAGAAGGGAAAAAAATAAATAAATAACGACCTGGGAATACTAGAATGATTATAGGTTCTGAATGTTAATTAATCGCCCAGCCCTAATGTAATATATATCACCCATATATATAAAAAAACAATAGCAACATTTTAGCTGATTGTGCAACATATCTGTCACTATTGGAGGTGTCAGTACACTATAGTATTTACCATAAATTACTTTAGCATACTTTCATGTGGGTGTCTGATAACTGAAAATAGATCTGGTAACAGATATTGTAGCCTCTGTTATTTTTAACCTGTTGCACTTTTTTGTTAACAATTATTATTATTTATTCAGGATTTGCGTTTTCACATCCTGATTTCATGCCAGATTAATAAATTGTTAAAATGACTATAATTAAATGAAATATTCTTAAGAATAAAATATGATTTGTTCTTTGGAAGAATGTACTTGCATTGTGATGATAATATATTGTCATTCTGGCATTATATAATAAGTGGCATAAAATGGTCTTAAAATGACAATAACATTGTTTATCAGAATATATTTTGGTGCAATTGATCGTACAACAAATAATAGATATCGTGACAGGCCTAATGACAACTAATAAGGATTTCAATCAAAATTAACTATACAATTAAAATCAACTATTGTAATCATTTTTTTTAATGTTAAAGGGATAGTTCATCCAAAAATCTAAATTTACTCTGTATATAATTTGTTTCAAACCTGCCTGAGTTTATTTTTTCTGTTAAACATAAAAGAAGAAAAAAAACTGACATCCATAGAAAGAAATACTATTACAGGTTTTCAGCTTTCTACAAAATATCTTATTTTGTGTTCAACAGAGGACGGAAACTCAAACAGGTTTGGAACAAGTGAACGGTGAATAAATGAAAACAGAAATTAAAGAACTTTAATCAATAAAATAGTTCCTTTAATAAATAAAAGTATGTTTTATATTTTAAAGTTAACATACAATTATAGCTAACTCTCACTGTTGATTTTAATGGGCCATTTAGACCATTTCAGGAGACACCAGTGGCAAACAAATTGCCATTCATACCAGGGTCAAAAAACAAAATCTTATATTAGGTCAAACTGCGTCATAGAGCACACATTTGGCTCAAAATCTGGCAGCTAGTAGGGTCTCTTGGATTTATCACATGCGTTTAGGTCCTTGTAACCTGTTTAGCCTGACAGGAGGCTGTTTTAATGTGTACTTACACATTCATTGAGCGCATCAAAGAGGATATGTGTGATCAGGAGGCCATGTCCACCACGTCAGAGATGCGTGATCATGAGGAGACAAAGTAATGAGATGCTAGAAGGACAGCTATTAATTAGACTCTGTGATCGGGGTTAATCGTGGTTTCAGAGAGGTGACGGCACTATGTCACACTGCAGGCGGTGAAATGCTGGCTACTAGCAGACGAGCAGAGACAGATGCTGTAAACACTTTCATTAGGCAGCCAGCCACCCGTAATGGAGGAAAAACACTCCAATATCACGATCGGACATGCTCACGTTTTCTTCATTCCCGCCAAGTTGAGTATTGCAATGACAGACAGGATATCTAAATTAGACATGATGATCTAGGCTCGTAAACAGCACCAAATCAACTGTACCTAAGTGTTGACTAATGTCCTGGTGCATTGTGTAAATGAAAAACATTTACGTAGGACGCCTGTGTCTTCGTCATTGTGTTGAATGAATTTAATGAGACAGTAATGAACATGAAATTGAAAACGTTTAAAGGAATAGTTCACCTAAAGATTCTGTCACTTAATTCATCACTTAATTACCCTCTTCTTCCTAGACCTCCATGGCTTTTCTCTTCAGTAAAAAACAATTCTGTGCAAAAAAAATAATTGTTAAATTATTTTAGATTTAATAAAAACCTGATAGTCCTTATTAAAGGTTCCGTGAAGTGCTTTAAAATGTGCTTTTTTTTTCAATGTTTGACATTATCTCAACTGACACATGAAGAGAGGGTGGACCATAGAGTAGCTCCTCCTCTTTATTAAAACAACCCACCGCATTTCGTTTTTATCACAGCTCTGCCAATTGACTGGTTTGAGGTGTAATATTGATACATTTAATTTATCAATATGAGGAAATATGATGTGACGTGAAAAAAAAATACTGATTCATTTAGGTGGAAGTGTCAAAAAACTGAAAGCTTTGGATGTTTATATTTGTTTTATGAATTTTGTCACTGTTTTGGAGCCGACTAGCTTATGGACATCCTATTATACTGATTCTAACATATTAAAAAAACAATTTTAATTTCAGGTTTGAAATATACTTTCCGTGGTCACAAGAATGAAACACTTTTTATCTATGCCACATGGTTATGAGACAAAAAAAGTGATTTTTAAAATATTTTTATTTATTATACACTGTTTCTTTTTAATGGATTAAAGTTTGTTTTGATGAAAAAAAAAACATTATTTGTTTTACTTTTATTCTATTCAGGAGCCATATGCAGGTAAAATCTGATGCTGACATTTAGTACAGTATTGCCAAAGCATGTTAGATATGTTTAAAATATGTAATATATCAACATCGTCAAATTAAAAATATATACAGCAATTGAAAAATAAATGACAAAGGAATAAAAACATAGAATAAAAATCTCTAAAAAGCATAATAATTACAAGAATAAAGTGTCGTTTTTTTTAATAAGGCAAATTTATTAACCATTTCTAATGGTGTACAAACATTTTGCAGCCAGCTTAGATGTAATTTCCTCCTCTGAGTAAATAGAAAGGTTTATCTAAGATCAAAGAATTAATTATATAATGTTTCTCTCTGTCTTGTGGCTGTGTGCGCGCTGTCAGCTACGAAGCCAAGTGAGAGTAAATCAGGCTTAAAATAAAAATGACAATGGCTTAGAAAGCGAAACCAAAAGCAAAATCCTGAATTTTAGTCCCAAAAAGGCACTTCTCTGTAGATCACGTGAGATTGTAAGTCTGTTGACAGTTCTCACACACACCATGAGAAGTAGGAAACGTGTTGGGTGGTGAGAGGAGTTTATTTTTTTTATCGATCACAGATTTTTAGCTTTTAGGCGGATACCAAAAAAAAAAAAAAGTGTAAAATGATGATAATAAAAAAAGAAATGTCACCAAATATACTTAGCAGGCTGTTAATATACCTGGGCGGCCTGCCCAAGTAAAGTCTAGGTGTGGGAAGCACTGTATAAATATGTCTATGTTTTATTTAGTTATTTTAATTTCAGTTATTTTAATACATCAAGTTAATTTAAATTTCAAAATAATATTTTGGCAACAAGCGGAAAACTAGATTTTATTTCATTTACAGTTGAGTTATATATATATATAGTTTTAGTGTAAATTAAATATAATAACCCTTTGTCAATGGGGTGCAATATTGTTTCAAACCCAAATGTTCTTCTAAATTCATGGTTATATAGGCTTGAAATGACATGGAGGTAAATAAATTATGACAATGTTAATTTTCGGGTGACTTACTACTATAATTTACCTCTTTCTCTGTTTGAACGGCAGAGTGGAATGTCAGATAAACTATGTCTACCACACCCCAAACTGAAGCTTGAGGATCCGTCTGGACAACACACCCCTAAGGCTACTAAAGCAACAGCACCATCTCTCCCTTTTGGTCTGCACCACATTAATGCATACCGAAACACTGGGCTCTGGTTTTGGGTGGATCTGGTATTTAAGAGACATCTACAGTACAAGCATGCTTACAAACTGACAAGTAAAAGATACTGCCTTTAAACCTGTATTTAGCATAAACTGTAACTGTCCCATTAGCGAATCAAATGTTGTACACACACACACACACACACACACACACACACACACACACACACACACACACACACACACACACACACGTGGTCCTTAAGGCCAAATACAGGAACCACGTCATGCAAGTAGACAAGTGGTCAAGTGCAAAGACCACAGGATTTTGGAAAGGCATTCTCTCTCTTAAACATCTGCAATATTTGGGATAGTTTTCAAAATAGTCATTTGTTCGATTAAACCCTTGCTGTACTGTCCCTAAGTTTACTGTTTGCACATTGCTGCAAATTTAACCAAAAGACACGAAAGAGGAGTATATACCCAACATCAAGATTTAACAAATTATTATATTTATTTTAAAAGCACAAATACATTTTGTTGACCAAACTTGTACATAAGAAAATTTATCTAATAAGAAAATCTTAAATAAATCTACAAAATCTTTTCATGAAAAAGGAATTACCCCTTTTCAAAATTGAATTACGGACTTCTTGAAATGTTTGGTAATGGCCCTAGATCTACTCTGCTTGTTAAAAGAAGTAGTGAGGTCTGATATCTAAAAAACAAATCATTTTTGACATTGATCTTTTCCAAGAAACAGTTGATTCAGTTGACATAAATGAACTGGACAATTGAGTTAACGTCGCTGACCCGATCTGGTCATAGCAATCAACACAGTGACTAAGCATGGGCTGGTTTATGTTTCTGACAGTATGATAACCTTGGATAAAAATATCACTGTTTGATGGTGTTGTGATTATTGCTCTAAAATATTTTCTTTTTAAATGTCTGGTTAAAAAACTAAAACTTTTCCCCCCTTTGAACATAATATATCTTATTTTAAGAAACATTTATATTTTAGAACAGTAAACATGTCAGGTTAAATAATTAAAATGATCTATTGACTTCTGCTGCCTTCATTAGTTTTTCGGCTGGCGATACTATTGTCTTAAAAAAAAAATATTAAAATATCTAATTATTAAAAAATTATTATAATATAACAGAAAATTGTCTGTTTTAAAACCCTGATTTTTCCAAACATTGGTATACCTTGAAAATGGTTATTGTCCCATGCCTAACAGTGACTAATATTTTAATTTGTTTCTCACATAAACATACATGTCTGTTTTTAGAAGGATATACTGCATGTAGGAAGCCCAGCTCATTTTCTTGTAAAGGTAGTAGATGCAGATATTTCTATGCACTTGTCATATAAAAAAAACAAGAATTGTGCCTGATAATATCGAATACTAACTGCATAGTTAGAAGCACAGAATTTAAACCACAACAACAACAAAAAAACACTCCAACTGATCATGCATTTAGAAAATTGCATGAATTATAGAGACATGCAATCTGGCCTTTTAAGACGTGACAGGGAACTCGTGAGTAAGCAGATTAAAACTAAATAAAATTGAATGAAATGAAACACACACACACACAAAAAAAAAATCAAATCAAATCAAATTTAATAAATCATTAAAAACTAATAATAAAATAAAAAATAATTAATTAAATAAAATCACTACATAAAATGAAGTAAAAAAAGGATTACATCGAAGTTCATTACTGAGCGAAACAAAATTACAGAAAAGTCACAATGGTGCATAAGTAGTGTCAAATAAAATAAAATAAAAAACTATTACGGTCATCATAAACATGCATTTATCACTCTACAACATATCCTTGAATTTTAACAGAATTCAGAATAGGAAAAAAAGTAAACCGAACAAAAGCGAAACAGAAAGGGAGTGAAGGAAATGATTTTTTGTTTGTAAAATTCATATATCCTGTAACTGCTGTAGTCTTTAGACTTAATACCAACTAAAGCTGATATATATTGAAATTTCAGCTGACTGCAAGCAATATTTTGCACACCCGGTCTAGTAATACCTCTCACTGGAAGCTTTGACCCCCTTACAAAATCCAAGTAGATCAAGAGCTACGACATTTATTGTGGAAAAGGATTGCAACCAAAAAGTAAATACTTCAGTTATAAATTTTACTTAAGAGAGATTGCGCAAATCACATTTACTGCAAACACCCAGGATAAAATAAGATGACTCCTGTTTTATATTTAACACTTTGGCGCTTCATAAATCAAATCTGATTGCCGTGATTAAGGCAAATACCATTCATCAGCATGAAAGGAGATCTGCAGATGTGCAGAATATCTAAAGAGCCTGGCCAGAGACACCCTCACAGAGGAGCTTTGAGTGAAAAACTGTTCAAAACACTGTTGAAATGCTTGTCTGCTGAGGTTTAATGAATGCTTGGGATGTCTGGGATTCCAGGAGCAGTAAAGTTTTTGACTGAGTTAATACCATTGGCACTCAGTGGTCTTGTCTCAGCCCTAAAGGAGGGGCTCCACTTGAGGATATGACCTTGATGATCAACCCAGTGAGAACTGCTAGTGGAAACTTCAAATAAAGATCCACTGAACAGGCCGTTACAATCCAATTATAATAAATAACTATAAACATTAATTTGCAATAGTATGTACTTGTTGCTTTTAAGTGACGTCAACAGTGAGAAGAAAAAAAAACATCTTTAAAATGTGCTTTTAGCTTTTTACTCAACCTAACTCCACGCATACTTTACCTAAACATCTTGGAGCCACCATTGGTGTGTGGTAATTATGCAATCAGTGGATATATTCTGGAACTCTGCATTTATTCACATGTGATTCCTTCCCCCATTTCTTTTCTCATTCCACTGGGGTCAGACAGGAGAACAACTTCCAAAATAATAACACTAGCCATATAAATACACTGGAGAGTCAAGCAGCAGTGCTGGTACAGATGTACCTGCACTTTGTATAATTACTCGTGGAGAGATTTTAAAGACTCAACAGAGGTTGATTACTCCTTGTTATGCCATCATTGATGATAGGGCTGCACGATTTGAGAAAAATCTGACATTGCGATATTTTTGCCACAATATATATTGCGATATGAATATAATTCACAAGATGACTTGAATAGCTCTATTTGGAAATATTTTGTTAATTTAAATCGACTAGGGTTATCAAGACTTTTTTTTTGCAGTGCATCTGCATAAAATAAAATGTATCACAAGGAAAATTATAATGAATAATTAAGCTCAAGTCAAACAGTGTTCAAGTACAGAAATTGAACAATTGAATGTAAAACAACACGATCATCATTGTATAAATATAAAAGAGTAATAATATTTAATCTTAATATTTACCAAATAATCTAATCCTGCGATGTGACTATTGTAGATACAGACATTGCGATATCAATGCTTAAACGATATATTGTGCAGCTCTAATTGATGACGATCACAAATGACGAAGGATATCAAAATGTCAGCTTATTGTGGAGAGCAGAATTTATGGTGACCAGATTAGAACTTCTCTGCTGGCATTTTTTGATTGCACCTGCATGTTTTACACACTCTTAACAGCAGCCTTATATCATTTTTCTGTTAATGGTGAACTTATCTAAACATTATTTCTAGTGCATCTGCCAGTAAACACAAGCTTTGTGCTTTGCTACTATGAAATAACGTATCAGCTTTTAAATTCTTTCCAAGTTTTATAAAAAAAAATTTATCATGTTGCGTCCACATTTTTTATGGTGAGGACTATTTTTATATTAAAATTGCCCATATGCAAAGCATTTTATTTAAAAAAAATGTCCTTTTACAAAGTGCACCATTATTTTATAAGAAATTAAGAAGTATATTAAGAATGTGGAATATGGTCTGATATGAATTGTAGCTCATATTGCCCACCTCAACTCTAGCACCCAGTTCATGCTGGTGGAAAGGTGGTAACATCATTCTGAACATGAATTAAAAGTTTAAAGCATTGCACAACCGTTTTGCAACCTCCTGCCTTTTTAAAAACGTAAATTTTTTCATCGTGTAGTCTGACATGTTTCATGTCCACATGACAAAAATTAAGGAAGAAGTCAAAATTGCATAATCTGACACTGATTATTGTAACTGACAAACGTAATGTGTCATCTTAACCAAGCTTTAACAATGTATTCACTGCTGTAGAGGAAATTGAGGAGCTCAGCAGGAACTCTTAAGAAAAAAAATGGTTTGAGTTTTGGCTTTTAGACAATATCTATAAACTTATAAACTTAGGGCTATCTTCTAGTTTACTTTATTCTATTAAGATTTTGTCCAATCAAACTCAAGAATCAGAATGTCTTATTTAAATTCTAAAGATATACTTTTTTTCAGTTCTACTGTGTGCAGTACTGGTACATTTTTCAGCAAGTGCTGATCTACCTCTAGACTTTATGATTAATAAATCATGACGAATAAAGCGTGGTTAATAGTGAAATCGGTTAATCGTTGCTTCCCTAGTCAGAGAAGTGGATCTAGAGTTGGATGAGGCAATTCAGAATGTTACATTAGTAGAGGCAGCAGAATGATAAAGTACTAAACTGCAGTGAAAAAGAAAACTTTGATGAGCCGAGAGAAGCCGTACCGAGTCGTGCTAAGCAGAGCTGTACCATGCAGTGAAAAAGCTCTATATTGGATTGGCATGGTGTTCAGTAGTTAACATCAAGTTCCCATTTTTCCATTCTCCCAAATCACATTCCACGTGTATGGATCTTCTTAACACATGCCTTGGTCTTCCCTTGAACTCTGGAAGAAAACAATCTTATCCTCCTCACAGCGAAGCACCACACTGGAAGGGTTTGGTTCCTGTCTAATGGTGTCAGTGGTAATGGTCAGAGGGTCTAGCAGCTCTGCCCCTGGGACCATTCATAACCTCCCAGTAGGAAACCAACTAACAATTCCTGGAAACAATTGGGACGAACATTCTGTGAAGTTCAGCAACAGCTATTGTTCCATGCTGAGATTGAATTGGCGCCAGTGTTTCCTGTAGTACCGGAGTATCAGGCAACTGAGAGGGAAACGGGTCGTGGTAGCGAGGCCTTCTCCTGTAGACTGTCCTTCCTTTAGGAACACCACTGTGTGCACTTTATACACACTTTCACCTCAGAGTTACTCACGTTTCTTAGCAGCGCTGAGAAACATCGAGTATATACAGAAGATCTCATTTCCGCACATAAATAACAGAAGCATAGGTGAGTTGTTTTCTGAACCTTACGGGCCCTCAGAGATCAAAACGGATGGAGACGCGAAGGTCGCTGATGCATGTGAATCTGGAGTCATCTTGCATGAGGGAAAAAAAGGAAGGATCCCACTCTTCAAGGTCTACACTTATAAAGCGTGTTAAAAATAAAACAGTTCCATTAAAAACCTTTCCGCTAGCCTTCATCTTGATTTCTCATGCTATTAATATAATTGATGTTCGTATTCGGATCCATTTTTAAAAAGTAAAACCAGAATAGACAGACGTTTGCAGGCAAGCATTACTATACCAATGTATGCAGAACCACAGTGAAAGACTCAGTTATATGTTTTGTTTTTTTGAAAACAGAAAATAAAATGTAGCCTGCATTGAGGCTTTGAGCTTCACTCATGTTCAAATACACATGCAAAAAAAAAAACCTACATTTTTCTCAAAATTTTTTTTGGTCAAAATCATGTATGCTTTATTATAATTGCAACATCTATGACTTCTATCCATAACAATATGCAATTTATATCCAGTACAGTGCAGTAATTCCTCCTTAAATTGAGCTGCTTTTCTTCAAAACCTATCCTCCATTCCCAAGTCAAGGGTCATATATACTGACTAGGGCTAGGCGATAAAAATTGGTATTGATATTTAATGACTGAACACCAGTCAACAACGATTTAAAAAAAGTTTGGCATGAAGCTTCAGTATGAAGGCTATAGTTTTATTAAAATGTGGCTGCGGAGCGTGTGCCTTGGAAGCAATGCCAATAAGCTTAGGGTGTAAGTTTGTCATTTCCAATAGAGGTGTGCACATGGTGTGCAAGCGGCGCACACGTGACGAGCACGCATTTTCCAGATACGCCTAGTAAAAAAAAAAAACATCTAAAACTTTATAGAATGCCGCGAGCGCACTGCGATTCATGCAAATAGGACTAACCAATCTGCTTCACACTTTGTATGGAATATAACCATTTCAGTTACAACAGACTAATTACCTCAGACAAACACTCCAGTGCTTTTTACTTTTCTCCATATGTGCATAGGAGCTGCAGCAATGACTTGTCTTTTTGCCATTCTCTGAGAAAACGGTTGATGGTCGCCCAGTTACAAGAGGCGCCATAGAAAATGGTAAAGGAAACCAAGCTCACGCTCGTCACTTCAGGTCAGAATAACAACACGTGTGAAAATGACTGCAGTGGCTATCAGCAGTGAGAAGATTGTAAATAAAAAGCATTTAAGAATGTAGCCAGAGTGGCTTTTTGGTTTCTTTTCTTGTGCATCCAGCCACTAGCACCCCATCTGAAAGAGTTTTTAGCATAGTGGGTAATGTAGTCATTCAACTTCACAATTTGTAATGTTGCCAAATATATTTAAAGAATGATGGTTGGTTCCTTTACTTGAAAGCTCAGATTTGATTATCATAATTTGTTTTGTTTACAGAGTTTGAGGTTTAATCTATCATTATTATTCACATCTTACACATGTTGATCTACCCTTACCATTGCTCACACTTTGTAACATTTATCAAGTTTAAGAGTCTCTTAAACACTTATGCTTATTATAAAGATGAGATTTTCTTTAAATAGTTTTGTTTTTAACTATTAAAACTATTTGCCTTAGTAATGTTGATGAATTAAAATAATGTGGTTAAATAATAAAAATAAATCCTTATATTCCTAAATGTACTGTTAAAAGATATTCAAAACTTATCTATATCGAATGATATGAAACATGATATCGTGATAATTTGTTTGCAATATCATCCAGTTCTAATACTGACGCAATAGCATATCTTGAAATCTAGAGCCAATCAACAGCACTGCTCACAATTTGTTTTCAGAAATATCAAGTCAAAATGAAATTAATTTTTCCTTAAAACAAGCAAAAGAATCTGCCAATGGTGTTAAATGGTGCAAAAATAATCTTTTCACTTTGAAATAAAAATGATTATCTAATAATCAAATATTAAAATAATCTAGTTCTGGTAAGCAGAACTACCTTCAATAACTTTGTTATCTGAAAACAAACACTCCCTAAAATAACATCTAGTGAGCTATTCTGAGCTAGTAGCTTTGTTAGTAACTTGTAGTGCGGCAAACTGCTCTTTAAAAAGGGTAGAGTCATTTAACGACTAGATGTGTAGCTTGTAACTTGGGAAGCTACGGTTTCAAAATAGTTTCCTCAATACTGCCGTAGGTGCACAAGCAGTCAGACAGAATATATGACCCAGACTGAGCCTTGCTCATCGGATATGAGTGGCTACTCAAAGCTCATTATTAAAAAAAATACTATACTTCCTAATCAAATATGATCCAATCTTCTAAGCCAAATGCAGTTCAAGCCACGACTTAACATTAAGCTACATACAGTGTTTCTGTTGTTTCAGTCAAACTACTGTTTCTGCATCTCAGCTGTGTTACTAATGTGTGTAAAAAAATTCAGTGCCGGGGAAAGCACAACCTTGTTCAGCACTGGCTAAAAACCTGAACAGAAGCCTCAACTCTAGATCCATATAAGAGATCTAACACAAAACATGGACTTTACACCAAAAGCGAACTTCAGAAGTGTGAAGGACAGGCAGAAAACTGGTCCCAAATCACCAATGTTCTTCCCATTTGTACTGTACACGATTACACGTGTGCCTTTAGAAAACCATTCAAGTATATCATCATCCTTCAAGGGTTCCAGTTTAGCCTATTATTTGCCCATTTATTGGCTTAGTTCCCCTCAGGGTGGCTGTTGTGCATAATAAATTCGGGGCTACTGCTGTATCATCATACAGGATGACACTGGTTATTCAGTTCATTTCTGTGCGGTTGGTTGTTAAAAGTGAGCATCAGACATTCAAAATTCCAAAAAAGGCCCTGAACTACAATCAGACTTTATTAATTCCTCAACAGCAATAGATTTAAATCAGTTTTACTGCTTCCAAGATCTAAAATATGCTCACTGAGCAAAGCAGCTCAAGAAAACCAGTGCCAAGACTTTCAAAAAGTATTCCAAATATGAAACAAAACCGCATTTGTACAGCGGCCAATGAAACTGCGGAAATCTGCAAAAGAGACTTTGGCTGCATGTCCCTGTACAGTTACCACAGTCGCTTTTTTCTTGCTATCTCTTTCCCTCCTCCTTCTCCTCTTTCAGAAGCAGCTGTGCGAAAGGCCTGCTGGTCTGACCGCCCTTAGTAACTTTCCTCTCTCTCCGGATCAGACACAGGGAATAGTGCACGGCTGCAGTCGCTGCAGATCACCTACAGACAGAATTAAGCAATGCAGCTCTGCAACTCCCTCCACGTGGATCGGGATTGAGGGCAAGGGACACAGTTGGATGCCTATTGAAATCCAGCAGCTGGACAGACATGCATGTAAGACAAAAGCTCTTAATGTGATTCAATGTTATGCAAAGACGCATATAGGACAAAGGGACCTCAGCAAATGACAGAGAGGGAGACAGAATGTGTGAGATCCTCCTCGTAGAGAGATTGATGAGCGTGGAAAACTCACCTTACTAACAGTTTAATCCAGCAGGGATTAGCGCTCGATTATGGAGCTTGTCAAACTGATACATTGAGCAGGAACACTCACGAACCTTACGCTAATACTAACATCATTAAATTGCATGAAGAAATTAAAAGGCTCAAAGAATCTTTTATAAAGTAAACAATGAATTAACCCTCTGGTAAATAATTATTCAAACCACTTGAGAAGAGAAACTTAGGAGTAAATGCTTACGCAAGGGGGTAATATATTATTTAATATTACATTACATTATATTATATATTATGCAAAATCCAATACATATTCATATCTCACAAAACATATTCACTATGTTGTATGTATTAAAAACTTAACAAATAAGCAAATTATTTGTGACAGATCATTTTCTTTAGGTGAAAGCTTATGATTTATTAACACTGATAGCAAGTGATGCAAGTAGTTTTGAATTCAAAGGCTCTCCTTTCAAGACAATCTGATCACAAGTGGTCACAGGAGACACATCCGAGTTAAATGTCAATGCCAAGTGTAAACAGTAATGTGTATCGGCCGACCAGCTGTGATTGGATGAACCATGACGAATGTCAGTGGTCTAGTTTTTATCTGGTATTATGTTGCTAAGGCACTGAAACATAGTATAACATGGTATCCATAGTATGTTTATGTAAAATGGAAACTGACTGATTGCTTTAATACTTCTTTTAATAAACTGCACAAATAATACATGAATAAATATGTGAAAAAGCAAAAGTGTTAAAATGTTTTAAAGTGTCAAACTGCAGAGCACGACTGACACTAAGATTTTGTGTAACAAATTTGAACAAGAATCTCTTGATATATAGTCATGAACAGTGCCCAGATACAATGTTTTTAGGCATGTTGCAACATGTATGCTGAAAATGAGACGCAACTTATTGCCAAAATTAGCAAGTGCCAAATGGCTGAGAAATTGCTCATAAAGCTGCATAGAATGTACACACTTTGCACAGTCAGTCTTTTTTCTGCTACTTTCACAAAACAATATCCAAAATGAGACTTCATAGATTCAATAGCATTGTAATCCATTATAGATGGAGGAAAATATTCTCCTGCGGTCCACACAACAAACACCAAATCAAAGCTGTATGAAAACAACCTTAATACAGTATCTGCTACTTGGTGCTCTGTGGTTTAATACAGCTGCTGCAGTATTAAAACCCTGACCACAAGTACTACACCACAGACCGAGCAGCGGGCCAGGACTGATTTTATCATTAGACAATGCTTTTGAATTATTGCAGTTGGCCAAAAACTCCATCCCCAGCTGTCCAACTGCAACTCACCAGACGCGAGTAAAAGCGGCCTGAACAAGGATTTTCAAGGCACTTAACAAAGACTTCAGCTTATCCTTCCTTCTGCATTCATCACCTCCAAAGAGTTTGTCCCTTAACTTCATACAAAAAAAAAAAACAGATAAAGATTGTATTTTATTCAAAACATAAAGAGCTTGTATACTATTGAAGATTGTTAAAGGGGTTGATGTGATTTTTCAATCCTCTTTCACTCAAGATATAGCTTTTATTTGGTCAACTGCAAACAGTAACATTTTGAAACATTATTAACTATTCAAATGACATTTATTCCTGTTATTAAAAGGTGAATTTTCTGCATTTTTATTATTGGCCACAAACAAATTAATGTAATAAATATGACCCATAAAATGTAAATTTGTAATACAGAGTTACATAATATTTATTATTTGTAGTTGCTTTTTTACCATTTAGTACTATCAGTTATTTGTTGAGATATTTTAACAAGTACAGGCCAGAATAAATTGATTAATAAATTAAAATACTATTTCACCAATATTGGTATTTTACTTGCTTAAATTTAAGTGAGGGGCAACGCGGTGGCACAGTAGGTAGTGCTGTCGCCTCACAGCAAGAAGGTCGCTGGTTCGAGCCTCGGCTGGGTCAGTTTGCGTTTATTTGTGGAGTTTGCATGTTCTCCCCGCGTTTGAGTGGGATTCCTCCAGGTGCTCCGGTTTCCCCCACAGTCCAAAGACATGCTGTACAGGTGAATTGGGTAGGCTAAATTGTCCGTAGTGTATTGGTGTGAATGAGTGAGTATGGATGTTTCCCAGTGCTGGGTTGCAGCTGGAAGGCCATCTGCTGCGTAAAACATATGCTGGATAAGTTGTGGGTTCAATCTGCTGTGGTGACCCCAGATTAATAAAAGGACTAACCCGAAAAGAAAATGAATGAAAGTTAAGTAAAAAATTACTTATATATTTATAGGTGCAGTATGTAAGTTTGACACACAGTAGTTGAACTAGGCATTGCACTCCATGATCAAAACACATTTTCACTTAGCTCTTCCTCTGATGAGTCCACGTAAGTGCAGGTTGCCAGATTGACGTGAGTGTGTGCCTGACTATAGGGCCTTAAAGGCTGATTTATAGCTGATTTGAAATTTTTTTTACTAAAACCAACGGCACGCTTGTTGTTCTCTTAAACAACATTTGAATTTCTATTTTAGAAACGGCTACTATATTTCTCACAGGTAAACAACGATCACCTCAGGTACACCAGTACACATGTGCTTTATTCAGGGTTAAATGCTAATAATGTGAGTTTGAATGCCATTTTACATGACATTTATTGCCATACTACTGAAAGCAGCAGCAAGTAGTTCACCTCAGATCTTGAAAATAAAATGAACAGTTTGAAATTGAACTTTAGAACTGTGACTCAGTTCAAGCCAAGTTATCAAATATCAATATGTTTAATATGTATTAATTAGATTGTAAACCTTACCATTTTGCTGGTAAGAATCATTGTAAATTTCGTCATGTAGTTGTTAGGACACGGACAATGTATGTTGTTAGGACATGGACAATGTAGTCTGCTCACCTAATGTTTACATTTGTAATATTCATATTATTTGCTAATCAATAACTATTTCATGTGGAACTCTGAATCTGCGTCTCATTTTGGTGTCTGCTACTGTCCACTGGAGGTTGCATTTCGGTCACAGAGGCACACTTTGAGAGCCTTCCTGACTAAATGAATAAAATACGCTGTTTTCCACCAAGGCAACCAGGGGTGCTGAAATATAATTGGCTAAAGAGGCAGTGGGCGGGTTAAAATAACCAAAACAGAGATAGAGTTCCGGCACGAAAAACACATTTTCAATGCAGAATATAGCATTGGTTTTCAGATAAACAAGAATGTTCACTTAGCATATTTAGCTTTAGAAGACTCAAAACTTACATACAGCACCTTTAAATGTTTACTTACATTTAAATATGTTTTCTATGCATGAATTTTTTTTTGTATTTCTTGGAGACAGCAAAATTAAGTGTCTCAACTTTTAGCAGTCAATATGATGTGTAAAGTAATGCCAATATTAGAGTTACATTTTGGCACTGGAATGGCTTTAGCGTGTTGCTGTGTTGTTTGGATGGTAGCTAGGAAACTGGCACAAATCAAAAGAACACCACTGTGCATCTATTCTGGTCACCGCGTATGACTCAGGACCATCTTCAAGGTAAAACAAAGAGAGTTCTGCCTGAAATCTAATTGCACACATCTGTACAATCGAACACAGGTAGACAGGAGACCAATCAGATCTATTCATTTTAAAATGGGGCTTAAAAAAAAGACCCTCTCCAAACCAAACATGATCATGCCTGTGCACACACAACACCAAGTTGCTGGTTCAAAGAACAGTTGCATGATGTTTCCCATGTGTTGCGTAATTATGCAAGCTAAAGGGCATTGCACCAGTATGCAAAGTTTTTCCGTATGTTCAAACGCATCGTAGGTCGAGAAATTGACTATTTGACGCTGTAACTGGTTCAAGACGCACAACCGATCCAGTCAGGTAGAAAACGCACAAACACCTACACAAAGCACCACCCACACCCCGAACTACTGCACAAATAGAGCGATTGCATCATAATCTGGACCATGGTTCATGCTTTGACACAGAAACTTGGCTTACTTAACTGTAGACGATCACCTGACTTGTTGCTTCCAGCATGGTTGGTGTTGGCCATCACTACAGCTCAAAGAAACCAGTGAATGTACTGCCAACACACTCTCTCTCTCACACACACACACACACACACACACACGCCTGACAACTTTCCGCTCACTTCTCAAAACATCTCAAGACTCTATGGTAATGTAAATATTATTACACTAATGCGCCAGTGAAAATGGAGAAATGAAATGATTATCGGATGACGGAGGGGAGGCGAATTCCTCTCGAGGGTGCAAGGGCATTCAGTGGAAGAGTTTGAAAGCAGGGATTGGCATTTGCCTGAATTATTCCATTGAATATTTAAGCTAATAATTTTTTTTATTATTATTTCATTGAAATGAAGGCCCAACCCCAGTTCTACCCCTTAGCCCTACCTCTCATTTTGCGGTTTCACGTCAAGGGGTAGTGGTGTCCCAATTCTCTTTAGCTAGAAGGCGTAGGGCTAAGGGCAAGGGGTATACACCCCTTCAAACGAAGATTTTTCAGGAGCACACTCGAAACCAAGGGGTGAGAAAATTTCCCAGAAAACACCTGCCACAACGGCAGTATTGCTGAACCCGGAAGTAAGAAGAGCCACAAATGAGTATTTTTTGTCATTATTACGAATAATGCAAAAATAGAATTGGGATTGGGCCTAAGTTTAATGCGAAAGAAATTATTATTTTTTATTGCTGTCAATATTTCTCAACACAATTATCAAGCCATATTCACAACAAGCTTATGCATTTGTGTACATCCTGTGCGTTTTTAGTTGAAAACATAAAACAGCAGAAAACATATAAAGCATTTATGCAGAGCAAAGAAAGAATGTAAAACCATGTTAAAAACCATCTTAAAACACACACGCACGCACACGCGCACGCATATAAACACAATTGGGTGAAAGTTGTCTCCTTTTTCTCTTGACAATAATAAAAAACGCACTGACCAGTTTGTACAACAGCTTGCTATTTGATTTAAAAAGTCATTACTTTTGCTAAAGTAGTAAAGTGAACAACTTATACAACAATTCTAAACCGAAAGCATAGCATTTGCTTTTGTCTACATGATATAATCTTTAAACTGAATATTGCCATATTCCCATTATAAACAAATTATGTAAATGCAGTCAAAAATGCTTAATTGAATAAAAATGTGAGGGAATGTCAAGCTCAAGAAAATTGACTTCTGAACCCCATTACGTTTGCATCATCACAATGGTAAAAGTTGCTAGGTAATGGTGGCATGGGAGAAACGTCTGGATGCTGGTACTTGCATGGTTCAAGTTTGAACTTAGAATTTTAACAATGTAGTTTTGTTTTAGCGCATTAACTGAGCAGCAAATGCGTCTATTTATTAGGAATGTAATGTAAAAGTTCAAATGAATGACAGAAGTTGTTTTCTTCTGAAATTAAGCTATTAGATAAACGTTCTCTCACCAAGTGAGTAAACGCATAAATACTTGGGATGCACTCAGCCACTGAAAATTATTAGCCAAAAATGGCATTTTCTATATGAGCCAAAAAAATGATGCAGCGTTGCATTGAACCGTGCATTTCTATGTAGTAATTATTCCCACTGCAGGCAATAGCGCTACTGTACTGTCATGGCAATGCTGGTAAAAATGACCTCATCTCGACCTTCACCTTAAATAAAATGTAGCTATTTTATGGGCTTGGGTTTCTTGAAATTGTTATATTTTAAGTCAGGGGAGGGCAAACTCAGTGTCCTGTGGTTGTTGCTAAATCAGATACAGTTGCAGGCGGGAGTTAACAAAAATTATAAAAAAAAATATATTTTTGTATTTAATTAACGTCTACCCCAGCCCTAAACCCAACCGTCACAGTAACGTAAAAACAGTAGTTGTACCTAGAATATGTGTTATTTATTAAATTATAACAATAAATTGTATTTTATTAATGCCTACCCTCACCCCAACCCTAAACCCAACTGTCACAGTACTGTAAAAATGTGAATTATTGTTATACAGTGTTACATAGTTTTACAGTTTGCATAGTTTAGCTAATCAAAATCTATAAGCAGGTGTGTTTGATTAGAGTTGAAACTGAGAGCTAAACCGGCCCTCCGGGACCAAGTTTGCCCACCCCTGATCTAAGTTATAGAGTTAAATTTACAAAGCCTTCTAAAATTATAATATTTCATAAAATAACAAATAATAATAATCAATTTAAGTTTTGGTTTCAGTTTTTCGGCAAAGTGCATCCAAAATTTCGGACTTTATTTAAGCTTGTATTACAGTTTGACTAATTCATACGTGATCAATAGTGGCTCCCTTTCATTATTTGAGGCGACTGCATTCACATAAGAAGTGAACTGTACTGGAGTTTGCATAAACTCCACCCCAAACACCCCTTTTCAGCTGCACATGGGCACACAAGTTAAGTCAGTGTTAACATTAACCGAACAAACTGAACTCTGATGCCAAATAAAACCTGATGTTCACCAAAAGTGTGAAACCACCCTCAGTTTCCACTCTCATTGTTTATCACTCTTAGTGTTTTCTAAAGTGTTCCAACAATTATTGCAGACCGAATATCCAACTTTTTATGTGCAGCTCTTTTTAAAAGTAAGTAAATCTCAAATAAAAGGCTACATACTTCTCTGGCAGTACTTCTGGTTCCAGCAGCGCTCGCTGAAGTCGCCGTTGATGGTGGTGAGAGGGCAGGTGGTTTTGCCTAGAACCGTGCCGGGGCAGATGTCTCCGCACTCCCGATCATTCTTATTGGCCACGATGTAATTGTCCTCCACCGAGTCCAGAATCATGGACCAGTCGAGGGTGGAGAGGTAGCAGAGGTCGGGGTTCTTCTCTACGCGCACGGCTCCACGAGTGATGTTCATCAGGCTGTGAAGGCCGATCTCCTTCAGCTGCAGCATCTCAAACAGCACCAGCGCGTAGTTGAAGAACAGATTATTGCCTCTGACCACGGTCAGGTTGGGGAATAGATCACTGAGGCTCTCCAGTCCGTAAACACGAAACAGGAGCAGGTAGTCCGTCACTACTGTCAGCTTGGGGTAACTCAGGCCATGGAAATCCTCTGGTTTGGTGGTGAACATGAGCAGGATCTTTAAGTGGCCTTCGATCACAGTGCAGTTCTCCAGCACCCGCAGGTTGGTCACATTATTTCTGATGTCTTTACTTGAGCAAACTGCAACAACAAAGATGATGAAATGTTAATTGGTAAAAATGGATTGCAGATGATGACCTTTAATTGAAAGGATTTTAGGCTGGAATGAGTGTAAATACAAAAGTCATGCAAAAATGTATTCTATAGAAGGCAATAAAAGAGATCATAAAAATTTATTTGTAGTACATAAAGTTTGCTGTCGCACGGTTTAATTTGAGCTGATGCGTTCCATATGACACAAACATGGTTAATGAAGACAAAAGAAAAAAAACTCGTCCCACAGCATTTCACATTCCAGTACTCCTTCATAAGTGCATGAGCTCTACAGCTGGAGAGATGCGTATCGAATGAATGGAAAACACCCAAAGGTAATAGGACAATATTGATGAATGGCTAAATGGATAGATTGGTGGATTTTTATATACAAATCATTTCTACATTAAATAAATAAATGCATTCATCTAAATTATAATACTTACAATTTCCTCAATTTGAGATTTTTTCACTAATGATTTTTATAATAAGAGGTCATAATAAATTAAGCATTTTTTGATGATTACAATTTTTTTTTGCAAAAGTTTGCAAGTTTTCAAATATTTTTTTTTCTTCAAAGTAAGAGCTCAAAGTAAAACAGAGCTTTACAGATGTAAATTTATAGAAATTCAATTTCCATTCAATTATAAATATCTACTACTCAAAATTATGTTTACAGCTCTAATTTGTGCCCATGTTTGAAAATTTGCTATGGTTTAATTTTTCACACAATCATCAACTAAAATTATATATTTTTATTACAATTAAAGATCAGAGTAAAATAGACACAAAAAAACAGAAGCCATATTGTCAAATTTCAAGTAATTATTACTAGGGCTGCACGATATTGGATAAAAACAACAATTTTAGCAGATGATTTGAATAGCTTGTAAAGAATTCATAATTTTAGATAGATTGGGATGATTCTGTAGAGGAGCGTCTCTGAATAAAATATAATTTAACAAATACAAGCAACGTTAAATACAACAGAGAAAAGATGCAAATAAACAGTGACTTATGATTTTCTGGGGAGTCAAACAGTATTTGGAAACAGGACTGAAATAATCACTGTATAATAATAATAATAATAATAATAATAATAATAATAATAATAATAAT